>JANFOE010001076.1:5000-384103 GCA_025667525.1 Glebionis coronaria | reverse complement strand
AAAGTTGCTTGCATGTGTAAAATTCTTACACCAATGTGATCCTTTATCAAAAATAAGGTTGGGTCTTGTGTTAGTTTAGCTTGAATCAACCTCAAACTCAAGAAAAATTGAAGTTTGATTGTATTTTGGTGGTGGGTGTGGGTTTCGGCAAAGCTAGAGAGAGAGAGAGAGAGTGGAAGTGAAAATTTTTAAAATGAAAAATAAGATGTGTGTGTGTTGTTTCAAGTTTTTATATAGTGGGGTAGGGACCAAGTTACAATTTAATGAAAGTTGTGGCTAGAAATGTAAATAGTTAGCTAAAAAGCGGGAAATAACTATTAGTCAATTTTCAAAATATTTACGGGGCTCGGGTTTCATAAAGATACTTTTAAAAACTTAAAACGTGCCTAAAAAATAATAATATCGACTCTCGACTCGACTTAACACATCATTTAAAATAAAACCTCAAAAATGACAAAAATCGAACAACCGACAATAAAACGTAAAATATTTGGCATCCATCGACATCACGCTTGCTAATACTCCTTATACTTAATAAATATTAAATATATACCTTCCAACATCGGTTTAAACTTAAACCTCCAAAAATAAATATCGTTCAAACTCATCCAAAAATTTCAAAAATAATCGTAAAATAAGATTAAGCAATGACCTGGTTTTGGGTTGTCACAGTATGGCCTGCTATAAAAAGGTTAAAAAAATATTACTTATACGAACATGATAATTTTTTAAACATATTTGGACATACTTGGAAGCCGACAAAGGTTCAGGATACAATTCCATTATTTCCTGATGCTCCAGCTGTGGATTCACGTCCCTTAAATAAAGTCCTAACGTATTTTTATATTTATAATAGCTCATTCATTGATTAACATTGCAGGTCGAGATGGTATTTGGCAAAGTCGATGTACGCTCTCAAAGAAAACAGCGGCCATACCAGTCGAAGAAAGCACAATAATTATGGGAATTGAGCTAAACTAAACTAAGAGAATACAAACACCTTCAATGATCTAACTATTGCCTCATGTTGTGTGATATCGAGTGTTGTGTGGTATGGCCGCTGTTATGTGGAAACCAGTAGAAGGGTCAGGTAGCCTCATGTTGCATGGAAACACACTATGTACAATATTCCGCATCTGAATGCAATTTGGAGGAATGATATCACAGAAACTGCAATGATAATCACAAAGGAACTCCGGAAACTAACAGGTATCTATTTAATTAGTGGTTTGGAGGGGCACTTATGTAATTCAATGCACTGGTCCAGATCATGGATATTATTGGTTTGTTAAGTTTAAATGAGCAATGAGTAATAGTGTTTATACTATACATCAGTGATTGCTGTATGTCCAAAGGGATTGGCCCATTAGTTATGAGGTTATACGTTCAAGGGAAGGAAGTCAATGGAGCGCTCGACTTAAAGTTGACTTCTAAAACTCAGGCTCGAATGAGACTACCTCTAAAGCTCGATCTCGATAAATAATCGACATACTTAGCTTGACTTGACTGGATTTGTATGCATGAAGATCCTCTGTCCAAAGACAACGAGATTTGATGAATTGGTGTCAATAGAAACACATATGTTTTCCAAAGGTGGAGTAGAGTTTTAGTCGAGTATCTACTCCAACAACTAATTATAAGTTTTGACCTCTAAATAAGGGAAACAGTACATTGAATGACTTTTGTTCCGGTGTTTCTGAAATAATAATAATTGACTTAGAACATTCTCCTGGTGTTGACAAAAGTAACAGACGAGAAGCAGCAAGTCAAAAGTTTTCATAGCTTTAAAACATAGAGAAGGTTCAATTTGTCA
The DNA here is from genome assembly GCA_025667525.1 of Glebionis coronaria. NCBI lineage: Eukaryota > Viridiplantae > Streptophyta > Magnoliopsida > Asterales > Asteraceae > Glebionis > Glebionis coronaria. The sequence continues at coordinate 382,290 of JANFOE010001076.1, read as the reverse complement.
GACCTGAATAAACTGGTCAAAATGAAGGAAAGGGAGCGACTTTTGCATCAATGTTTGGTAATCCAGATTCCATACCTAACCCATTCTTTTGCTGAGGAACCACAGAAGTGTGATTCATCTGCAAAAATTGTGACAATCCGTCAATTTATGGTTGATATTTTATTCTCAAGTATTATTTAAAAACATTATTTTAATGTTATATTATGAACTCACTCATTTATGGGAAGAAATTTGGGTTTACGTCTTGAAGTAGCATCGACTACGTCTAAACCGGAGGACTCTACATTACGTGCTTACGTTTACATACACCGTTTTTGGTGACAGTCCGACACTTCTAGAAATAAATTTATTCTTGAATATTATTTTAGGAATTTAAATTTGAGTTGGTTCATAAACTCACAAATTTACGAGAAGATATTAGGACTTACATGAATAATTTAGCGTCCTTTACGACTAAACCGGAAACCCTAGGTTTACGTATTTACTTTTTTGAACTCCACTGTTGATGAGACAATTTTTATTAGATTCGTTTTGTGCCTTTGATTCATAATTTATAAAAACATTTTTCATAAAACGACCCGAGGGCACGCAAATCGAGGAGTACCCGTAAATTAGTGGAGATGAGACAAGTGGGACACTTGTCCCACCCCCACTAAATAAAATGGCAAGACAAAGCTTCACCAACACACATTTGAGGTGTCCATATTCTAGTAAAAACTAGGACACATGTCTTAGTTTTTCAATAAAACCACTAAACCTCAAAAACTAGCTAACATAAACAACCAAATCACTTTGTTACATGAAAAACTCACACACTCTCTCCTTTCTCTCTCTATGTTTCCGTCTAACATCACCATAAACACCATCATTTGATCAAGTTTCTACCACAAATCTTGTGTTTAAACTTGATCAAGATAAAAACCCTTTTAAGACTTGTAGATTGGAGGTAATCTTAACAACTAGCAAGGAGTTTCTATGGAGTTTAGGGGCTGATTTTCAAGAAGGTAGTCATGAACATGAAGATCTCAAGGAGTTCATTTGCCAAGTTAAAGATGTGATATCAAGAACCAAGTCTTGTTCATCATCAACCCCATCTTTTCATCACTTTGGTGGTATATAGATTATTTCTTCCTATCATCTTGTTATTTTGAATATGTAATCTTGTATTTTCTTCATTTATGTATATGTATATGATGATGAATTATGATCAAAAGTATATGATCAAAAGTATTATGTGGGGATCTTGTGTTGATAAATTTGGTTAAAATGATTAAAAGCTACATGAAAGGATGTTAAAATCATGGCTAAAAATATAGGCTGTATAAAACAGTAAAGAAACCTATGATAAATTGTTAAACTGGCATGGATGAATTAATATACAGTAGGTTATAAGACTTCTACACATGTGAGAGTTGGCCATACAATGAAATCTTTATAATGAGTGAGATATGATAAACAATATTGAAGTACAAATCTGAGTAGTCTGTTTTGGACGGACTGTTAGGGACATTTAGAGATAGACTGAGCAGTAGCTAAAACTGAGTTAATTATAGCACATAATATGTAGTTTATGTCACCCAAAAATAAGCTTCTCTCTCCTTGTAGAACTCAAGATATTGTAAAAATGGTGAAAGCGAAAATAATAATCAGATTTGTAAAATAAAAGTATATTATATAATATTAGCACTCAAGTTAATATAATATAAAATGTATACCTAAAACCCACTAACTTATATATTACATATAAATAAGTATGTACTTTAATAAATAAAAGGAGCATTTTATAAAAATGGGAATTTGATAACTTTTATAAGTTATAAAATTATAAACATACGTTTTACGTCTTTTCGGCTAAAACCGATAAATTAACGTTTTCGTCAATTAAAACTTAGACGGCCAGACCCGTCTAATGTAAACTTTTTATAACACATATACTGATGTATAAGTACCTATGACAAGTAAAAACCAATAAAACCCGAGCTTTATAACTTATGGACATTAACGGACCAAAGTAGCCTTAATGGACTATTAACCCAACAAGTTTGGCTAAACACTAATGGACTTACTCATTGGGCTTAACCCAATTGGGCCCAACATATGAGTAAAGGTCTGATATTTATAGTATAAATGGACTAATATAAAGAGTTTAACTCTTAATGGACTTTTAATCGGCTTATTGGACCTTAATATGAAATTGGATTGAAACTAGTGTAACTAGTCAAAAATTTGACTAACACATAACACTATAATGTGTATGAAGAGATAAAATCCCACTTGATCATCATCATACTTATAATATCATCATATATATACATATCCATTGTTTTTATAAACTCATTAGACAAGAGTCTAAGACGAGTATTATTTGCCTAGGTTTTCGTGATTGAAGCACATACCGTACATCCAAATTGCCGATAACCGCCTTTCCCAATCAACGTGAGTTCATAGCCTCACACTCTTTTTAATGTTTTTATGAAAGGTTTTATAAACCCGCGAGGGAGATAACATGTTAGTTTTAATAAAATAGGACACCAGTTGTCCTGATTGTTAGCTTATTGATTTGGACCCGAATGATTATATGACCCGATGAATGAATATATGACCCGACGAATGAAATAAAATGGATTATTATTAGTTAGGTTATGTCACTAAAAGTCCCATTAGCATGAATTGTTAACTACTAATAAGTGTGAAAACACTTATCCTTTTACCACTTAATTATAATAATAACCAAGCCAAAACATGTATTTTATGTCGTAAATATTGGAATTATGCGTGGTTTGTGTTTTTGTTGTGATTTAGGACCAAAATATGAAAAGGGAATAAAACATGGGCTTTCACGGGCTTTTATCGAAGAAAAAGACAAAAGACGAAGGCAAAAGATCAAGAGTGCAAAAAGAACGGAAGTCCAAGGCCTATTCTGAAGGTTTATCGAAGAAAAAGTCTAAAGAGGAAGTTTAATGAAGTCGAAGAACTCAAGTCTAATAAATGAAGAAATTATATGACGAGTTCAAATAATCCCGAGACAAAGTCGAGAAAGTCGAAGAATTTATAAAGACGAAAAGACGAGAAAAGGAAGAAGGCATCAAGACATATTAATCCTCCTATAAATATCCTCCTAATGTCTCATTAGGAGGTGTTAGCTAATTTGACAACTTAGCTCTCCACCTTTATTTACTTGCACATTTAAATTTCATGTCATTTACTTAATTTTCAATTTAATTTCATTGTCTTGAACCTTAACTTTCTTGCCTTTAATTCCAAGTAAGTTAATTTTGTTGTTGAATCTTTATTTTTCCTTTAATCAAGCTTTTCTTTATCATTCTTATTCTACTTTTCTTGTTTTTGATTATTGATTCGGATTAAGCATTCCTTTTGCTTGATCTTATTGCTTATTTGGTTAAAAAGTTTACCTTTTTACTCTTATCTAGGCTTTCATACGATTTAAGCTTTGAGCTTGACATGCTTATTGGCTTATTTTGTATTTAGCTTATTAGTTTTAAAGTTTACTTAAAATTTTTATCTTTTTAAAGTTTGTTTATTCTGTTTGCTTATTTTGTGTTTTGAAAAGGTTTTAAATTCGTGCTTGTTTAGTTTTACTTATTCTTGTTTTAATTAAGTTTTTGGTATTTGCTTATTGTCAAAGTGCTTAATTGGGTTTTGCTTATTGCGAATTTCACTCCATCGGAAAGGGATCTTGGATTTTGACGACTTTCACTTATTCCGATCGTGACAATTGGAATAGGGTTCTGAGATTCTGACGGCTCTTTGCGATCAACATTCAGATAGAGTAATTCCCCCTTATTCTGATCGTGATTGCGATCGCTCATTACGATCGTATATTCCGACGGGTCTTAAGGTTTTATTGTGACGAAGTGCTGCCAAAATTTCAACAGCCACATTCCGATTGGATTCCGATGCATTATTCCGATAGCTTTATTTGTTCTATATTCCGATGCTTTCATGTTATTCGGATTTGTCTTAATACATTCCGATAGGTTTTGTTTTTACTTATTCCGATAGATTCGTTTTAATACCTTCTGATAGGTGCCATTCCGATCATCATTCCGACAGAGTGGTAAGTGCATTTCGACGGCTTACATTCCGATCGGTATTCCGATCGGATTCCGATGGTAAGGTATTCCGTTGGTAGGTGTTGATTATTTTATTTTGCCTTAGTTTAACTTTTCAAGTTTGCATTGTTTTAAGTTTTCAAATTTTCATTTTTATTTAATTGTAAAATTTACTTTTCGTCAAGCTTTAATTTTTGTCATTTAATTATTTACTTTTAAAAGTTTTTAATATTGCACCATTACGTTTCAATTAGTTCTAGTTTTAATTAACGTCATTTACTTTAAAGTTTTGCATTTAATTTTACTACAACGACCAATCTATTTGTTTTCACCAAAAGTCGATTGAGTCGCACTTAAACTAGTAGTCAAATCGAAGAGATCGGACGATAAAACTTTATACTTGGAAAAACCGTGTATTAAATGGCGCCGCTGCCGGCTCTTTTCGTAAAGATTAACGGTTTTCTGTGAGAGACGCGTTGAATTTTGGGATCCGTTCACTCTTGAACGTTATTTTTCGTGTCAAAAATTTTCAAAAATCCATAAAAATTAAAAATTTTCAAAAAGTCCAAAAACGTTAAAAAACTTATAAAAAGCATTTCTTTTCCAAAGTTTTGCACCAAAAAGATTTTATTTTCCACGTACATATATATTCTCTATTTCTTTCGTATCTTTTTCTTTTGCTTTTGCAGGTGTATGCGTACTAGATTTTCAACTTATTCAGAGCCCGAGACTCGTGATGATTTATATATGGCTGGTGTGCACAACAACAATAATCCACCGCACCTCAACAATAATAATAACAACAATGTTCCCCCACCCGACCTTCAAACAATGGAGGAGTTGTGTCAACCTACGATGAATGGACGAGGAGGACCGATTGCGCCGATGCAAATCACGGCTCCAGAGTTTTCGTTGAAGCATCACATGATCCAACAAGTTCAAAAAACTTATCCATTTCGCGGATTGCCGGATGATGATGCCAACAAACACCTCGGCAAATTCATTACCGTTACTCAAAGCATGAAGTTTCCTGGTGTTACTATGGATTTTCTTCGCCTTCACCTATTTCCACACACCTTATCCCACCATGCCGAAAAATGGTTTGATCGTCTTCCGAAGAATTCAATTCATACTTGGGATGAGATGACTCAACGATTTTTGTCGCGCTATTTTCCACCATCCATGGTCACGAGCCTTCGAAATCAAATTAGTGGATTTACTCAAGAACCCTATGAATCACTTTTTGATGCTTGGGAACGATATAATGTTTTGGTTGATCGATGTCCTAACCACAACATGCTCCCCGTCACCTTAATTGAGACTTTCTACAACGGTTTAACTTTTCGTGATCGTGATACGATTAATGCAGCCGCCGGTGGCACATTTATGAAAAGAAGACCCGAGGAGTGTAGAGCGCTTATCGAGAACATGACTACTCATCACAAAAATTGAGATTCATCTGCATCCTCAAGATCAAACCTGAGAGTCAATGTTTCTTCTACTTCTTCAAACCCTGATATCACCGAATTGACCCGCGCAATGGTCGAAATGAGCAAAAACATGCAACTTTTGGCTACAAATCAACAACAACAAGTTAAAGCTGTTGCATTTTCTTGTGAGATTTCCGGCGGTCCTCATTCATACACTGATTTTCCTTCTACTCATGACAACCCAGAAAACGTGTATGCGGCTTATGGTAACTATTCAACCGAAAATTACCAAGCCCGACCTCAAGGTGATCATAACTTGCTAAGTTACCGTTCGAACAACTTTATTGCACCCGGTTTTTCTCCTCAAAACCACAACCCCAACAACTACAATAGAAGCAACCCAAACCCACCTCGAGCTTCTAATCCTTATCACCCACCCGCTCAACAAACACCACCCATTAATCAAGATGTTGAAACTTTCATAAGGACCCAAGGAGAGAAAATCAAGAATCTACAAAGCCAAATCATCAACTTGAAAGAAGATATCACTAAGCAAGGGAATGATATTAGATCCAAGCTTTGACATGATATACAAACCTCTTTTAGCAATCAAACAAATGATTTGAAGAATATGCTGGCTAGTTTCTTACCAATTACTCAACCCTCTACTTCGGGATCTCTTCCTTCAAATACCGTCACCAACCCAAGAGCGAATGTGAGTGCTATTACTACACACAGTGGAGCAACCTTAGTAGGACCATCTATCCCTCCCCCAGTTACTTCACCTACACCTCCTCCACCACCATTTATCCCTCCTACTCCCACGCCTAGTATTAGTCTTCCATTACCGTCTCCACCTCTTAATAAAGAAGTACCCAAGAAACACCCTTCACCAACCCCACCTTCCACCTGTAAACCTTCAACATCTCAACCTTTACCTACTACACCTACACCACCTAAACCTAAAATCCCTTATCCTTCTCGCTTAGACAAGTGCCAATTGCTCACCAAGGATGATATTTAAGTGTGAAATTTTTTGAAGAAGATTTCGGGACTGACCATCACCTTTAGCCTTGTTGAAGCTCTAGCCCAAATGCCTAAATTTGTTAAGATGTTTAAGTAATTGCTTAATAAGAAGGAGAAGATGGCCGAGTTTGTTAATACTCGATTGAATGAAAATCGTTATACCGTCCTTCTTAAAGAACTTCTAGAGAAACTTAGAGATCCCGGTCGTTTTGTGCTACCATGTACTTTTAACCAAACCGAAGAATTTACTTCCTTAGCTGATCTCGGGGCAAGTATAAATCTGATGCCTTTAAGTGTTTGGAAAAAGTTATCATTACCCGATCTTACACCAACAAAGATGACTCTTGAGCTAGCAAATCGAACTCTCTCTTACCCCGTTGGTATTTCAGAAGATGTGTTTGTTAAAGTTGGCACCTTCACTTTCCCGGTAGACTTTGTTGTTGTTGATTATGAAATGGACCCTCGTATTCCATTAATACTTGGTCGGCCATTCTTGAGAACCGGAAAAGCCTTAGTCGATGTTGCCGAAGGTGATCTCATCTTAAGAGTCGGGAATGATGCACAAGTTATTAAAATGGGGAAGATCACAACCAAACCCAATGGAAGAGAATCAGCGAATATGATTAACGTGCTTGATGATTTTGTCGTCTACAATAATCCTCTTTTCGATTTTTTCCAAGACAATCCACTGTTCCAAGATGATGTGGATGATTCTCTCTCCACTTTGGATCCTCCGCCAATTTATGAGTCTCCACCAACCTATGATGACTATGATGATGATTCTAGTTCTGATATGGATGATTATGATAAATTTTTTTCAGAGTATCCAAACATGCCAACTTATGATGATTTTGATGATGTCGATACTCTCTCGAGTGATTCTTCTCATGATGACCTTACTACTATTTTTGATGAAGATCCTCCACCAACAATGCTTGATCCTACTTTGGATGACTACTCATTTGAGGAAGATTTTGCTACTTTTCTCAATACCTACTTTCCCAATGAGAGTGATTCTCCTCCTTTGGACTTTGATTTTGGTATTTATCCTCCTTTTGATATGAAGAAACCCGTTTCAAAGGAGAAGAAGCCGGCCGACACCAATATCCGCAGCACCTATGTCTTGACACCTCTCTATCCACCTTCTGAGGATGAGATTGTGCGATTTATGAGCGGATCTTCTTCAAGGTCTACTGAGCCTGAGTGTTATTTTCCCCTAAAGGAAAAGGTGTTCGATCCCGGTATTGCAATGTTTAAGCCATCTCAGTATCCATATGATGAAATAAAAGGAAAGATTTTTGGAACTTTTGGAGATATGCTTGCACCTCTTCACCCTTGCTACCACCGTGCTCAACAACTGCTTAAGGGAACCTTGCCTAATCTTCTTTGACTTTGCTTGTTCGCCTTAAGCCTTTGCTATTTGATGGATGAAAACCATGTCTTTGATCCCGGTGGATGTTCTTTAAGCTTCTTCCTATGATAATCAAGGTCGAGTCAGGCTCACGACTCGGTTAACAAAAACAAGCGCTTCTCGGGAGGCAACCCGCAATATCTGTCCTTTTTCTTTTGTTTTTATAATAAGTGTAGGGGGAGACCCTAGTATGTGTTTGTTGTTTTCTTTCTTATCATGTGCAAGGATTCGAGCTTTCAAAGATCCATTCTTGATGACTTTTGACGAACCGTGATTCCGTGTACCCGTCTTCCCGGTTCTATCCTAAACGCTTTTGATTCTCTATTTATATTCTTCAATATTAAAATAGGAATCACTTTAGTTGTCTCTTCCTTAGCAAGATTTAAACAACGTGCATAATGTCCTAAGTGTAGGGGAGGTTACTTCCACATGCTTAAACATTTAGGACAATGTTTATATTAAGTGTAGGGGGGACTTCTATCGAAGTTAAGTGGACTTTTCCTTGTATATGTCCTCATTTTAACCGGAAAATTGATTTTTCGACATTTTTCAAAATTTTTGATCTATTTTGGCCAAGTTGTATTTACCTTTGTTATAGTTATTTTCTTTCTTTGCTAGAATAAATTTTAATAAAGTGGTTTTGATTTTTAAACGTTATGAATCTTTTGACTTAACGCGAGTTTACTTATCCAAATTTACTCTAGCTAGTATCCTTAACGTGTTTAAGTCAAGTTTTTCTAGGCTTTTATATAGGGAACTTTAAAACGCGAAAGTCTTAACTCTGACGGGTTAAGAACAAGAACTTTTTGAAGTTCCTATAATTGATCCTAGAAAGTCGTTTATCAAGGGAACTTTAAAATGCGAATTCTAAACTTGAAAAAGTCTAAGGAGTTGCAAGATCCTATAGATGACTTGAAAACCCGAAACTTTGATTTAATTGGCTAAGCATCCACGAGTCTCATTCCTTGAGATTTTAAAATTATGGAGAACGAGAGATGATAGAGTCAATTATAAGTTTGGTATTCTTTCATGAATTTATGTGAGTTGATTATGAGCTTTTTCTCCTATCGCTTGCTAATAAATTTAATTGCAATAAATAAGGTTGTACGATTTGAAAAATTACTTAGCTTCTAGCCCAAGATCGTTTAAAAGTTGCTCGGTATTAATTAGAGTCCATAGCCAAGGCATAACTTATTGAAGCGGGATGCGAAGATTGGCAAGTCCGAAAAGGCCCTAACAAGGCATGAGTGCTACATTTTGTTGCTAAAGATCCCAAATGATGTGAAGAATCATTTATCAAAAATCAATATGAAGGATCAAGACACACTACGAAAAGCAAACACTCCCGTAAAGATCATGGAGAAGTCTATCTAAAAAGGCCCTAACAAGGTATGAGGATAAATAGATCCAAGTCCTAAAAGTAGGCGGATCATTGTATATCAAAATCCCAAATAAAGATTGGAGAAAAATGAAGAAGTCGTGGTCCAAGTATGAAGAATCTCTCAAAACTTCAAGTGAAGAAATTCTTATTATGAAGAGAAGACCATAATTTCATGAACGTCTCTCAAGATTTGAAGTATGATGTCAATGCCAAATGTCGGTCCGAGAAAGGTCTCAAATCGTGAAGCGAGTTATGCCAAGATATGAACTTTAAAAGGTCCCGAGAAGCAGTTTTAAAAGATTTTGTCCTTTAGCTAACTATTGATTAAATCGTCCCACTTTATTTTCGGCCTAAATAACTATCAAAATAAGTCAACAATGCATCCTCGTGATCATTCAAGACAACAATAAAATATAAGAGATACACCTAGGAATAAGGGAATCTAAGTGAATAATTGGGACACATGAGTTTGTGATAGTTTGCTAACTTATAATAACAATGATCTCGTTTTTAAGCTTGGTATGGGGAACGTGAAACTTGAGGATGATAATCATTCATGACATTCCAAAACCCTAAGGTAAGTCTTTAATCTTTTTACTTGTTTTCTATCTCTTTAATAAAGGTCAAGATGGATTGATTATGATGAAAAATGTAAAACTTGCTTTGTAATTAATACATCGCATGAGGACATTGCAATGGTCAAGTGTAGGAGATTTAATAAGTGTGAAAACACTTATCCTTTTACCACTTAATTATAATAATAACCAAGCAAAACGTGTATTTTATATCGTAAATGTCGGAATTATGCGTGGTTTGTGTTTTTGTTGTGATTTAGGACCAAAATATGAAAAGCGAAGAAAACACGGGCTTTCACGGGCTTTTATCGAAGAAAAAGACAAAAGACGAAGTCAAAAGATCAAGAGTGCAAAAAGAACGGAAGTCCAAGGCCTATTCTGAAGATTTATCGAAGAAAAAGTCTAAAGACGGAAGTTTAATGAAGTCGAAAAACTCAAGTCTAATAAATGTAGAAATTATAAGACGAGTTCAAATAATCCCGAGACAAAGTCGAGAAAGTCGAAGAATTTATAAAGACGAAAAGACGAGAAAAGGAAGATGGCATCAAGACATACTAATCCTCCTATAAATACCCTCCTAATGTGTCATTAGGAGGTGTTAGCTAATTTGACAACTTATCTCTCCACCTTTAATTAATTGCACATTTAAATTTCATGTCATTTACTTAATTGTCAATTTAATTTCATTGTCTTGCACCTTAAATATCTTGCCTTTATTTCAAAGTAAGTTAATTTTGTTGTTGAATCTTTATTTTTCCTTTAATAAAGCTTTTCTTTATCATTCTTATTCTACTTTTCTTGTTTTTGATTATTGATTCGGATTAAGCATTCCATTTGCTTGATCTTATTGCTTATTTGGTTAAAAAGTTTACCTTTTTACTCTTATCTAGGCTTTCATACGATTTAAGCTTTGAGCATGACATGCTTATTGGCTTATTTTGTAGTTAGCTTATTAGTTTTAAAGTTTACTTAAAAGTTTTATCTTTTAAAAGTTTGCTTATTTTGTGTTTTGAAAAGGTTTTAAATTCGTGCTTGTTTAGTTTTACTTATTCTTGTTTTAATTAAGTTTTTGGTATTTGCTTATTGTCAATGTGCTTAATTGGTTTTTGCTTATTGCGAATTTCACTCCATCGGAAAGGGATCTTGGATTCCGACGGCTTTCTCTTATTCCGATCGTGACAATTGGAATAGGGTTCTGAGATTCTGACGGCTCTTTGCGATCAACATTCAGATAGAGTAATTCCCCCTTATTCCGATCGTGATTGCGATCGCTCATTGCGATCGTATATTGCGACGGGTCTTAAGGCTTTATTGTGACGAAGTGCTGCCAAAATTTCAACAGCCACACTCTGATGGGATTCCGATGCGTTATTCCGATTGCTTTATTTGTTCTATATTCCGATGCTTTCATGTTATTCCGATAGTTTTGTCTTAATACATTCCGATAGGTTTTGTTTTTACTTATTCCGATAGATTCGTTTTAATACATTCTGATAGGTGCCATTTCGATCATCATTCCGACAGAGTGGTAAGTGCATTCCCACGGCTTACATTCCGTTCGGTATTCCGATCGGATTCTGATGATAAGGTATTCCGATGGTAGGTGTTGATTATTTTATTTTGCCTTAGTTTAAGTTTTCAAGTTTGCATTGTTCTAAGTTTTCAAATTTTCATTTTTATTTAATTGTAAAATTTACTTTTCGTCAAGCTTTAATTTTTGTCATTTAATTATTTACTTTTAAAAGTTTTTAATATTGCACCATTACGTTTCAATTAGTTCTAGTTTTAATTAACGTCATTTACTTTAAAGTTTTACATTTAATTTTACTACAACGACCAATCTATTTGTTTTCACCAAAAGACGACTGAGTCGCACTTAAACTAGTAGTCAATTCGAAGAGATCTGACGATAAAATTTTATACTTGGAAAAACCGTGTATTAACTACCGGGATTTGGTAGACGCTTATGCATATAATAGTACTATTTGGGGAAGATCACCCCAGTTCGCGCCTTGACGGTTGATCCCCGTCGTGCCACATTGATTGGTAAGCGAATTTATGTATGAGAAGATTTATATAAGCGTGATTATTGTGACGACACGCTGTTTTAGATGGGCAAATGAGTTTCGGGTTAGCTACCCGTTGTTTTTTATAGTAAGGTAGCAATGTCATGCGGCTTATAATAATCCAATAACGAAAATACTGCTATACGCATTGATTTACAATATATTGCCTGACTAGCAATACGGGGTCTAATTATTGATATTATGTTCGTGTTTTGGTTTTACATAACCATATTCATATAACGGTTTTTATTTAACTCTATACAACGTTATAAAACGTATTGTATGATGTATTTACCACATTGGTTCGTATAATGGTTTTGAAGGCAAAAGCCTATAGTATCATTTACAACAAAGATTTGTATAAAATGTTTTTGGCTTATTTTATGGCCTACAAAAAAGAATTGTACAAAATGATTTTCAGTAATAATTTTATACCTATGATATATTAACGGATTTCATTAAACTCTATGAATTCACTCGGCGTTTTCGCTGACCTTTTCTTTTAACATGTTTTATCTCAGGTACTTGAAGGTAATTCTCAAGAAGACGACAAGAATTCATGGTCCGCAATTAAATAACAATTTCCATTCAAATGCTTTGTAAAATTGTATGAAATACTATGACTTGGGACCTATGTAACTTGATATTTATGAATGGAAAATGCTTTATTATTAAACGACGCGATTTTTAAGCGTTGTCTATGATTTGAGTAATGTGCTATCCCGTAACACCAACGACTCTTCCGCTGAACTAAAGTATGAATATTTGGGGGTGTTACAGTTTGGTATCAGAGCTCTCGTTATAAAGAACGAAAGATTTTTAAAACCAAGTTTTTGAATAAAACATTTCAAAATCTTTTAACTATAAACATTTTTCTCAATGTCTAAAAATCTTTTGACTATAACGGTGCTGAAGAATTCTCGAGTTACCGACAAGGCCAGACTGAGAAGTGTTATTTTAATATATATATAACTTGGATTTTATATATATATATATATATATATATATATATATATATATATATATATATATATATATATATATATATATATATATATATATATATATATATATATATATATATATATATATATATATATATATATATATATATATATATATATGATGTAATTTGATTACATGATTGATTGATGATTATTTTAATATTTATACGACGTATATTGTCACAAGGAACCCTAACTCCCCTAGTAAATCAATCGAATCTATTCTGTAAGAATTCTAGCTATCCTAGATCTAAACCAAGTTGTGGATATTTATGATCCCAACAAAATGGTTGATATTCGTAGAAATGAAGATATTTGTTGATTGTGATATTGAAGAAGAATTGGCGAGATTAAAACTGATATCGATGTCATGACGATCTTTCCTTATAGAGTGGAGTTTGACAAAACGTTACCACCTGGAAAGGTTTCATCTGATTCGTTGTCACCCAATTCTTAAATTTGAAATCAAAAGGGTGAATGTTGCACTTGAGGCTGTCATTGGAGCCTTTACCCAAAAGCCTCATGCCACTAGTACCTTTCCGAGAAGTTTAATTGAATGTGTAAGTCATTTCATACTAGTGACTAATTTGATAACTATTGTTGTAAGAGCTATAGGATTGGGAATTAAGTGTTGTTAATATCAAGCTTTTGTTGCCCTTTCAAGGTCTAAGAATAAGGTTGAAAGTATTGGAGAATGAGGTAGGATATCGCATTGAGTATAAGTTGATTGAAACTTAAATAGAGTAAAATTTAACTCGCATGGAATATGAGATTGTTAAGAGGAAGTCGTTAAGTTCTGTGATTGAATTATAAGGTTTTAAATGATTGTTGGTTCGTGTTAAGGGTTGTTCCTAGACCATTGTCCAATGACGAGGATGCCCAGTGTCCAAGAAATAAATTGAAGAAATCTTCTTCTGAATTGGGACCGATGGATCTTTCAGGACATGTGGAACACCTAATGACTCTTGTAGATTAGTATTCATTGTGGTATCTTTTAAAATCCCTAACTTAACTGAGACATCAGTTGGTAGGATGAGTTTTTGGAATTGTATGACATGGCAACACGTAATGTGTTACGGTACAATTTTGACTTGTTTGTGATTAATGAAAAGACTACCTTTGATTGCTAAATCCTACATGTATCGATGTTATCTATCTTTTCTTGCTTCTTCCTAATGTTCGCATTAGTGATGCAACCACTGAACAAGTACTCATCTCGATTTGAGTTGCGTTGTGGATTATTCTCTTTGTATTCCTGAGTGCCATCGAGGTCATGAACCTCATGATTATTTGGCTAAGCTCATTTCCTATCATATTGTGGTTAGTTCTTGGTGAACAACTTTTCATCACTCATTTGCAGATCACTCATTGTTTTTATAAGATGAAACAGTATCCCTTGAGAAAAATTGAATTTTCATCACTATATGGATTATTCAAAGTGAGATTTATAAGTAATTATTATCAAAATAAAGTTGTTTATAAAACACCTTGGAAAACTTAATTGTTTTCATAATAAAGAAAATCTCTGTAAATTCATTTGATTTTTATTTTATGATTAAGCATGAATATATATATATTTTAAACTAGATGACAATCTTTTGACGAATTGAGTATTGCATCGTTAATCCTAAAATTATATATAGTTGCGCGCCTACATACAATTTGGAAGGGACCATGCAAGGCTGATTAGTAGTCACCATGGAATTGTTAATAAACACTACATTTTCTTTGAAGTTGTGAAAGATTAAATTTTATGAGATCTGCAAGAAGTGCAAAATAGGTACATATTGTTAGGGACACCTACATATGTGCCCGTACTATTTATTCTTCTGAATCGGATTTAATCATCTATAGAGATTGTCTTAATTGACAATTGATATCCCCTCCTTGTTCAATTCTCCCGTGGTGAGATTCCTTGGAAAAGTATCTGATACCGAGTGTTGATACCCGAATGGATGTATCGACCTTCCTATCATTTATTTTGATTGGATTTCATTTGAATGAACTGGGTAACGATCCGAGGAGCTTTCGAATGCGTACTCAAATTATGAAAATATGGAAATATTCATATTTTTTAATGTTTTCGTCTATATCTGATTTGAAATTCTCTCGCGTAAATTATGCGTCGACCTTACTCTTGTAATGTTAACAATGTCTCCATATATCCTTGAATTTGTGAAAGGTTATGAGTTATTATTAGTCTTTTGAGAAGTTCACATCTTATCAACGGTAATGAAACTGGAAAGTTGATAGTGCCTGTAGAATGGATTGATTGATTATGACATAATGTCATTGTCTTAATTGATGGGAACTCGAGTAGAATTCCCCTAAAAGATAAGATGTCGATTATCAAAAGTGATCTAAATAATTCTTGATGGATGACCATATCCTGCATTTAGACTTGAAATTATACCATGAATGGTTATAAACTGATCATAGATCTTGTAATCTGGAAAGAACTTAAAGTAAATTTATTAAAAGATGTTTCTATTATCTGAAACTTTAGGAGGTATTTGTTGGTGAATTACCTATACTTTCGCCATTAAGTCAAGTTGGATTTGGTATTGATTATATTCCCGATGATGCACCCGTGGCGTGTGCACTGTACTTCAACACCATCTGAATCGAAAGTGTTACCGTACAACTGAGAGAGTTGTCGGAGATAGCTTTTATTCTACCAAGCTCGTCATTATGAAGAGCTATGGTGTTATCATTCCTTATGTTTATTGATTTCTGTAAACTAAGTAAATTGACGATCGAAATCGATATCCATTACCCAAGATGATAGATTTGTTCGATCATTTACAAGGTTCTAGCGTATGTTCTAAAGATTTGATCCACGACATGGTTATCATTAAATTCGCGTCCGCGAAACAGATTATCTATTCCAATCACTACATTCAGAACTCGTAATGAACATTATGAGTTTCATGTTATGCTGTTTGGATTGACCAATGCACATGTAGCATCCATAAATTTGGTGAATCACGTGTGTAGGTTGTAATTTGATAAATTCATGCTTGTGATCATTAAGGACCATCTGTTTGTTTCTAAGAATAGGAAGGAGTTAATAATCATTTATAGACTGCCATGTGTTGGCCGAGTAGTGAAAACTTGTACCTTGAGTATCTAACATGTGATTTAAGGCTTAATCCTTTATGTTATTTGACCGTGTGATTAATAGATAATGGAATCTATATTGAATCTTCAAAGATTAGAGCCATTAAGGCTTTGGGTTATACCAAAAAGAAAGTGCAAAATTTTTTTGACAAATGTTTTATCAAAGGATTCTTAAGGAATCATTCCCTTATACTCAGAACATTTAACAAAACTCCTTTAGGGGTAAATGTTTGTGTATACCTCAAGACAACCTAAGAGGGATTGAGGAAACCATTTAATCAAAGACTTGGAACTTGAAACGACAATTTTTTTTTCAACTAAGAAAATTTTGACCAAAGTATAAACAAAGATTTTTCAAAAATTTACAAATCGTGTTAATTATTTTCGACAAATCAACAAAAATCGTGCTAACGAAATTCAAATTTATTTTGAACATTTTTCTATCATTGGACGAACTGAGAAATTAATTTTTTTTTTACGTTGACATTTCATTAAAATTAAATATTTATTATTTAATTACTTGTAATAATTATCGATGCTTTATACGTCGAATTGAGCAAAACTGATAAAAATGATATTTGAGACGAAACTAAAACTTAGAAAATATGAAGAAAGAAATTTTGAATGAATACGGTCATGATAATTATTTTATCAGGAAAGGTGAATGTAGATATTGACACATTATGTAGAAAGGATAAAGAATCAATTAGGATGTGTTCCTTAGAAATGACTGTGCAAAATAAATTGCCGAGCAATTTAAAAATAGATGATACTTTTAAAAAGGATAATATAGATAATAAAAGGGGTTCGCGGCTAATGTGAACCATTATAATTAAGAATCCGATGGCGTTAAATGTATAAAAGGCCGCTTGTGGTTGCCTACATATGGAGGATTTCAAGATTTAGTCATGTTGGAATCTCATAAGATTAAGTATTCTATTCATGTCATTTCTGACTAAATGTATTTTAATCTAAAGAAGTTGTACTGATGGCAAATTATGAAGGCAGACATCGTCTCATTCAGTAGTAAACGTCTAACTATTGCAAAGGTCATCATCTGAATTTGATTCGATTTGGGTCATCGTCAACAGACTGACCAAATCTGCTAATATCATTCCCGTTAATGATAGATTCTCGATGAAGAAATTGACTCTTTGTATTTAAAGGAGTTGTGTAAACATAGTACGCCTGTATCGATCATCTCTATCAAGATCCTCGCTTCGCATCGAATTTCCAGAGATTTGCTCAAAAGTCATTGGGAACGAACCTTGATGAGAGAACTGTTTACCACCCCAATCGAAGGGACGAGGTAAAGTAAAGACACAAAACACCAGAAGTGTTGTTTTATTCTTGAATAATTGACCTTTGGTAATAAACCGTATAATCGTTTTCCTTTGGAGAGATTATCATTGATAATTATCGTATTAGGATCGAGATCGAATCTTGTGAGGATATAAACATGAGAGCATCTGTAAGTAGGAGTTGGGATGAAGACACCCGACATACACTCCTTGTGAGTTGGACATGTCTTTTAGGTTTAAGGTTGCCTATGATGACAAACCTAACCTTACAAAATACCCGACCCGCGAGACCTGAAATGATTGTTGAAATTAGGACCTGATTATTGACTGCCAGTAGTGGATAGGAGTTTATGTGAATATGAAATGTAGATCTTAAAGTGCAGGATGGGTAGCGAAGTTATGCCAAAAATTTTCACCTTTGAAAAATGAATTGAAGATTTGAAAGATCATGGGAAATAAGTCCCTGTTATATGGGACCATTGAGGTAATGTAAAAGTTGGTTTGAAAGGCATATAAGCTGGATCTACCCTAGGACTTCAAGGGCTGCGTGAATTATGTTTCGTATATCGAACTTGATAAAACATCTATCAAGTGAAAATCTGATTACTTCTTGATGAAGTTTAGATCGGCGAAAAGTTACATTCATCAAAAACCCGTGAACATCATGGATAGAGAAAGTAAGTCAACATTAAGCCTGATCGTATTCATGTAGTTACGTTTGATGAAACTCGCGTATTGTAATGAATCACACTTGTGAGAAAAGACCGAATGTGGAGGAAATACCCGCATGGCTCTAACTCTATAAGAAGCGAGTAGTAAGATAAATTGATCTTTGAGGACAAAGATCCTGTTTAGGGGTAAATTTTGTGACAATCCGTCAATTTATGGTTGATATTTTATTCTCAAGTATTATTTAAAAACATTATTTTAATGTTATATTATGAACTCACTCATTTATGGGAAGAAATTTGGGTTTACGTCTTGAAGTATCATCGACTACGTCTAAACCGGAGGACTCTACGTTACGTGCTTACGTTTACATACACCGTTTTTGGTGACAGTCCGACAATTATAGAAATAAATTTATTCTTGAATATTATTTTGGGAATTTAAATTTATGTTGGTTCATAAACTCACAAATTTACGAGAAGAGATTAGGACTTACGTGAATAATTTTAACGTCCTTTACGACTAAACCGGAAACCCTAGGTTTACGTATTTACGTTTTTGAACTCCGTTTTTTATGAGAAATTTTTTATTAGATTCGTTTTGTGTCGTTGATTCATAATTTATAAAAACATATTTCGTAAAACGACCCGAGGGCACGCAAATCAAGGAAACTAGAATCGAGGAGTACCCGTAAATTAGTTGAGATGAGACAAGTGGGTCACTTGTCCCACCCCCACTAAATAAAATGGCAAGACAAAGCTTCACCAACACACATTTGAGGTGTCCATTTTCTAGTAAAAACTAGGACACGTGTCTTAGTATTTCAACAAAACCACTAAACCTCAAAAACTAGCTAACATAAACAACCAACTCACTTTGTTACATGCAAAACTCACACACTCTCTCCTTTATCTCTACATGGAGTTTAGGGGCTGATTTTCAAGAAGGTATTCATGTACATGAAGATCTGAAGGAGTTCATTTGCCAAGTTAAAGATGTGATATCAAGAACCAGGTCTTGTTCATCATCAACCCCATCTTTTCATCACTTTGGTGGTATAGAGATTATTTCTTCCTATCATCTTGTTATTTTGAATATGTAATCTTGTATTTTATTCATTTATGTATATGTATATGATGATGAATTATGATCAAAAGTATTATGTGGGGATCTTGTGTTGATAAATTTGGTTAAAATGATTAAAAGCTACATGAAAGGATGTTAAAATCATGGCTAAAAATGTAGGCTGTATAAAACAGTAAAGAAACCTATGATAAATTTTTAAAATGGCATGGATTAATTAATTTACGATAAGTTATAAGACTTGTACACATGTGAGAGTTGGCCATACAATGGAATCTTTATAATGAGTGAGATATGATCAAAACAATATTAAAGTACAAATCTGAGTAGTCTGTTTTGGACAGACTGTTTGGGACATTTAGAGATAGATTGAGCAGTAGCTAAATCTGAGTTAATTGTTGCACATAATATGTAGTTTATGTCACCCAAAAATGAGCTTCTATCTCCTTGTATAACTCAAGATATAGTAAAACTGGTGAAAGTGAAAATAATTATCAGATTTGTAAAATAAAAGTATATAGTATAATATTAGCACTCAAGTTAATATAATATAAAATGTATACCTAAAACCCACTAATATATTACATATAAAAAAGTATGTACTTTAATAAATAAAAGGGGCATTTTATAAAAATGAAAATTTGATAAGTTTTATAAGTTATAAAACTATAAACATACGTTTTACGTCTTTTCGGCTAAAACCGATAAATTAACGTTTTCGTCAATTAAAACTTAGACGGTCGGACCCGTCTAATGTAAACTTTTTATAAAATATATACTGATGTATAAGTACATATGAAAAGTAAAAACCGATAAAACCTGAGCTTTATAACTTATGGACATTAACGGGCCAAAGTAGCCTTAGTGGACTATTAACCCAACAAGTTTGGCTAAACACTAATGGACTTACTCATTGGGCTTAACCCATTTGGGCCCAAAATATGAGTAAAGGCCTGATATTTATAGTATAAATGGACTAATATAAAGAGTTGAACCCTTAATGGGCTTTTAATGGGCTTATTGGGCCTTAATATGAAATTGGATCGAAACTAGTGTACCTAGTCAAAAATTTGACTAACACATAACACTATAATGTGTATGAAGTGATAAAATCCCACTTGATCATCATCAAACTTATAATATCATAATATATATACATAGCCATTGTTTTTATAAAGTCATTGGACAAGATTCTAAGACGAGTATTATTTGTCTAGGTTTCCGTGATTGAAGCACGTACCGTACATCCAAATCACCGATAACCGCCTTTCCCAATCAACGTGAGTTCATAGCCTCGCACTCTATTAAGTATTTTTATGAAATGTTTTATAAACCCGCGAGGGAGATAACATGTTAGTTTTAATAAAATAGGACACCAGTTGTCCCGATTGTTTGTTTATTGATTTGGACCCGAATGATTATATGACCCGATGAATGAATATATGACCCGACGAATGAAATAAAATAGATTATTATTAGTTAGGTTATGTCACTAAAAGTCCCATTAGCATGAGTTGTTAACTACCGGGATTTGGTAGACGCTTATACATATAATAGTACTATTTGGGGAAGATCACCCCTGTTCGCGCTACGGTTGATCCCCGTCGTGTCACATTGATTGGTAAGCGAATTTATGTATGAGAAGATTTATATAAGCGTGATTATTGTGACGACACACTGTTTTAGATGGGCAAATGAGTTTCGGGTTAGCTACCCATTGTTTGTTATAGTAAGGTAGCAATTTCATGCGGCTTATAATAATCCAATAACGAAAATACTGCTATACGCATTGAATTACAATATATTGCCTGAATAGCAATACGGAGTCTTATTATTGATTTTATGTTCGTGTTTTGGTTTTACCTAACCATATTCATATAACGGTTTTTATTTAACTCTATACAACGTTATAAAACGTATTGTATGATGTATTTACGACATTGGTTCGTATAATGGTTTTGAAGGCAAAAGCCTATAGTATGATTTACAACAATGATTTGTATAAAATGTTTTTGGCTTATTTTATGGCCTACAACAAAGAATTGTACAAAATGATTTTCGTAATAATTTTATACCGATGATATATTAACGGATTTCCTTAAACTCTATGAATTCACTCGGCGTTTTCGCTGACCTTTTCTTTTAACATGTTTTATCTCAGGTACTTGAAGGTAATTCTCGGAAAGATGACAAGAATTCATGGCCCGCACTTAAATAACAATTTCCATTCAAATGTTTTGTAAAAATGTATGAAATACTATGACTTGGGACCTATGTAACTTGATATTATGGAAAATGCTTTATTATTAAACGACGCGATTTTTAAGCGTTGTCTATGATTTGAGTAATGTGCTATCCCGTAACACCAACGACTCTTCCGCTGAACTAAAGTATGAAAATTTGGGGGTGTTACAAAAATACCTATATTCGGCTTTGAAATTGAAAAAAGAAACCACACGCCAATTTTTATCTCTTTACCATGGAAAAATACTTCATCTGGTTAGAATGTTTCAAGGCTTCATCAAAATTATCGGATTAACTCATCTAATTTAAAAAATTATTACACAGGGTTCTTTGTAGGTCATCCAAACTTGATCATAAATTCAACAAGCCAGTTATTTAATTTCACCTTTGGTTTTTTAAGGTGGCTCGAAAGATTCGGTGTATGACAATCTTGAAAGCGTGCCAGGGAAAAACACATGTTTCTTGACATTTGGAAGAACGAAGAAACCCCTGAACACAAGTAAGCCCCTTGGCTTACAGCAAAACCATGTTTGCTGGATGTTCAAAACAAAGCAGAAGAAACATTAGTTCATCATATTAACATGGAGTCATTGAAGAACCAATCTCAGCGGGTTTTCAGCAAAATTGAAAGCACATATGCTAACAATACACACATGTTCAAGAAGGTAAAAACTGATGATTCCCGGACCGGTACTAAGATTCTTGGACCCCGTTAGCGGAAGAACAACCTGTAAGGAACATTGGCATATTGTTTTAACTATAAAAGAACCAAACAAATCGTTAAGGAGGAACCTTGTGATACTGAAAAGTAAGTTTTACTTTACAAACCTTTTCAAATGGTCTGTGTTCTTATTTTTAAAAAAATAATTGAGCGACTATTGTTACTTTCAAGAACTTGGTTTACGATTATTCAATATTTATGCTCTTCTTTCTCTTTAAGCAATAGCACAAGTTTAACTCTTTCTATAGTAAAATTAAATTCATCATAATGCAATGAAATAGGTTAGACGTTAGAGTCACTATACGACCTTTAACGCATTTGCTTTCAAGCACCCTTGCAAGGTCTTTTGCAGATATTGGTTAGCCTTCAGGTATCACGTGCCTTTATAAATCTCTCTCCGCTACTGTTGATGTTACTGATAAAATTATTCTATGTTTCGGAAGGATCGGATAACATATATTATGGCTATAAAAGTCTAGTTCTACCTTTTGTTGTTATCCACTTATCTAGGTCTAATTTATATGTGGCTTTCAGATGGGATAATAAGGAGCAAAGACAATGTCAAGCTTTAGTTTCATATAAATCAAAGTAAAAAAGTTATAGGAATCACTCTAGTAAGTAATATAGGCATATAGACAGATGGTTGAGCTACAACTGAAAGTGATAATGGATAATGAAAATATGAATGGGTTCCTTTCGTCTTTGAAGTTGGGTTACGGAAAGAGATCAAAAGCCTAGCGCATTTAAGGCATGTATCAAGGTGTCTAGAAAATCATCTTTATTTGAAGCAATTTGCTTTGTATTTTTAGAAACAGACTTCTCCTTGTATATGCATATTGCTCATTGCTAGTATAAATCTCCATTTTCATGTTATCTTTAACAAGACAGACTTCCTTTCCAGATATCCAAGAAGATTGATAAGTCTGGACTCATCTTGATGCTTTTGGTATACCGAGGAAAACATTTGGAATTTTTACTGATGACTAATCACCTATGGTCTAATCTGAATAAACATGAACAAGTCGCAACAAGGGCGAAGACCTTATGAAAAGGGTTTTGTATACCGATTTAGATACACATACTTTGTATACAAATAATTTTAAGTGTTCAAAAAAAGATCTCTTTTACTAAATTGTTTAATTTCATTTAATTATATAAACCATAGTTCGAATAGTACATGTATCTTTCAGAAAGCGCCGAGTGAAGTAGCCTTAGAATATGTTTGGCAAAATGCTCATTATGGCTCACCATTTGCTACAAGAGTATCCAGTAATTTAAACATGTCTGTTAATCTGATTGAATGATATTAGTTTTTTCAATGTTGTTTAGTAATCGTACGCCTATTTTTGGTAGACAAATGAGGATTGCTGGTCATAAGGCACTCTATCGGGCGTTTGGAGGATTTGGTGTTGATGTTGTGGCCATTGATTTGTATATGTAACGACTTAAAGATTTATATTTAAAGTCATTATCGTGACACTTTCCCCTATTATGGCAACTTTTCCAGAACTTTCATAGAAGAGACATGCTAATTAATGATAGCATAGCAATGAGTATCCAATAGGCATGGTCAAATTGGCAGGTCTGGTTATACATATAAATTATGCTTGACTTTCAGATTGTTTAAATTGTTTGACCATTCAAGCTATTCCAGTTTAACGAGACTTTTTATTTGATTTGATTGAGATAAAGCAAAACCCAAACTAAACCCAATTACAAGACAGCAAAACGCATACTTTTTAGCCGTGTTTTGAGGTTTTGGATCAAGCAGCTGAACCAAATTTGGGACACTTCGTGGGTTATGTTTAACTTCTCGAACATTACATAGAACGGTCATTAGGCTCGCAAGGGCTTGAGCCGCCACTTCACGAAGCTCATTCGATTTGACTTCCAATAATTTTAGTAATAATGGGACGCATCCACTTTAACCCAGAACTTTTTTCACTCCCAACGTGTCACATATCCTAATCGACTCATCCCCATCTTTAAGGAAGAGATCGGCGACCCCAAGTTCTTTTACCCCATTCAGAAAGTCTTTTCTGCCAGACGACTCGTAGGGGCGGATCTCTAAAAGGGCCCGTCACTTCGTTCGTACCTTCTTGGCTTAGGCTTGCAACTTCACTTACTTTATGGCCTTGCCGCCTTTTTTTCTAGCAGAATCTAAGCGCGCTAAGAAAGGTTGCTTCTGTCGGCCTTTATGTGCAACAGTCCACCAGTAGCGGAAGATAGGGTTACCGTACATACAAGAGTCTTCCAGTTCTTACGGAAGTACCTCTTGCGAGCACTTTAAAGGATCTAATTACGAAAAAAGAAAGTCGTGAGGGAAAGCCCTCTAGTCGAGTAAGAGAACTGAAAGTTTCAGGCCAGTAAAGTCCGTTAGTGGGGGAGTGAACCCGGAGATTCGTCAATCAATTCTTTCTTCTGGAAACGACTAAAAAGAGCAGGAGATATAGTCGAAATCACCAATCTTTGTGCGCCGGTTAAGATACAGTTGAGTACACACAAAGCCCAACTGAAATTAGGATTTCTATTGAAACAAATCCCACAAGGTTCGTCCCAACTGAATAAGTACGATGGTATTGTTTAAAGTCGGTATAGTTTAAAGTCTGAAACATTCTATTTGGCACATGTGAGTTAATAAAAGCTTTAGGGCATGTTTGGTAAAGAGAAACCAAATAAGAGAAATAGGATTGAGTTTATTTTTCTTATTTGGTAGAGAAAAATGAAAAAGTGAAGAAGTGAAAAGAAATTGGTGGAGAGAGTTGGATACTGTTATTTGTAAGCCTTAATTTTAATAGAGAAATGAGAGATTTTTTTTGTGTAAAAATGGATTTTTCTAATTGTTTTCTTTGTAATCCCATTCACATAACTTACAAAATATATTTTTCTAAAATTTTTGTAAACAAATTACATGCAAAATCTCTTGCTTATAAACTTAAAAAAATTATTTGAGTGACTTACAATCTTTTCATATTTATTTGTTTATTTAAAGATAAAAAAATTGATTTCCTGGTTATTTTTTATTTCATTTCTCTAACGTAACCAAACAGTGAAATTAAATAAATTTCTCAATCAATCTCATTTCTCTGAAATTTAATTCTCTGCTTCATTTCTAATCCTGAAATTCTCTCTACCAAACGTGACCTTAGACTATTAACCCATAACATAAACCGCGAGTAACTGCTTATTTCGGGTCCCGCGTGGCCACATAACCGATTAGAGCGGTTCGATTATGGATAGAAAATGTAAAACGCGCCTTTTTTAACTAATCGAGCCGAACTATCCCTTGAACATCCCTAGAATAAAGTTTGTATGGTTTCCTTCTTTCTATAACCATATTAGAGCTTATACAGTATATGTTTAGGTCTACTGTCGGGTCGTTCGATCAAATTTGACCCATTCGGCCCCTCTCTAAAACTAATATATATGTGTCTTATCTGTCTATTTGAACATGTTGTCATACAAATGTTTTCAAGTTGAATCTTAACCAAACAAAAGTAGGCTCACAATAATAGTATATTTGACGCCAAGGAGCCTTGCTTTTGTGTTTACCTTTTAATCTATGAAATATGCATTTTGCGTAATTTTAAATTAATAGATATTATTGTTGTGACCACAATAGGTACTTCTAAGACTCAATAAAGCATACCAAACATATTTTCACTTATATTTGTCATATTTATGTTTTATTGACCTATTTAGAGGGCATTTGATAATATTTTGACGTGTAATTTGAAACAAATCATTACAAAATCATACAAAGCTTAACATGAAACTATGTACGCAACAATATAATAAATAAATTGAGTGATGATGGACATGTTTTTAAATGAAAACAAAACTTCGTAAAAAAATCTCTCACACTAATCCGTAAAATGGAGAAAAAAACAACCCCGCCCGTTGGGCGGGTTACGACGCTAGTGTATATATATATATATATATATATATATATATATATATATATATATATATATATATATATATATATATATATATATATATATATATATATATATATATATATATATATATATATATATAATGGATTTCTAACTTAACTACGATCCCGTAACTATATTGTTGGAGTGACCGAGTCTTCTAATAGAAAAAATGTATTTCTAACAATCTCCCTTTAAGGGAGGTCACTCCAAATTACAAAATTATAAACTTAGCATACTATACTAGATCTTCGTTCTTGTGCTCGTAGTCCTTTCTCTTCCTCTTTTTCTTTTTCTTTCATCTTGTGAATATGTAGTTTTAGTCTTTAGGCTTTAGGCTTGAAACATGTTCTTTTGACTTTTACTTGTATGTGATTATGAGAGCTTCTTGACGTGCGACCTTTTCCTCATGATGATAATAGCCTCCTCGTGACTACTTGTCCTACATACTTATACCTTGTTGAGTTCTTGAAAGCCTGATAGTTTGATACAACGAAAGTCTTGATTTTATGCTTTCTTGAATTGTTGACGTATTTGATGTTAAAAGTATAAGCATGTGGGGACAAATTCTTCTTCAGATAACACATCGCGATGCCACCTTCTTGTTACACTACATAAGACAGTTAACAACAAAATATATATACGGGCGAAATGACTTTGTCATTCGTCCTAATTCGGTAGCGGTTTACCTCCGACCGGTGAAGACCGTTATACGGTATTAGATACCGTACATGTGATAGGTAGATTCAATTAAAACAGATACCTTCTAGTGATGAATAAACCGATAGATAACGTGTTGAACTCCATGACATTAAAACAGAAACCTTTTGAGAGATATCTAAGTTAGCTGGGAAGAGTTATGAATTGCATCACTGGGTCCATGGTGTCTATCTTCAATACCGAGCATCATTGAAAATGATCTATATAGTTTATGTGTGGACCCGGTTTCTACCTAAGTTGTAAGGAGGGCTTATTTCTTTAAACCCTTTATCTTAGCATTTCTTTTTCATTCTTCAACCCCTTCAATGCTTACCAATACATCATTACTAGCACCTTGTTGTGGTTGTTCTAGAGCAAGATGAAGTACTTGGTCGACATTCTGCTACGTTTACAATCTTTCCCCATCTTTCCTAAGGACTACTATTTGTAGCTATGGAGTGTCCTAGGAAGATTCCTTCGGTTCTATAAGAATCATTGGACTTATACCTAACCCTACAACCCTTTTCTCACCACATCTGTCGTGAGTTAAGTATGTTTTAGGTAAGTATTCGTTACCATGAAATCTTCTTGAAAATCACTTAAAGTACTTGTTATAACAATATCAAAGTTTTTGTACCTTAAGTGTTTTTGTCATCAAAATGCTCCCATTTAATATGTGCATTACACATATAAAGTTAGGATTTTAATTTAAGTCCTTTTCATTTTAATCGCATATATTTATAAGTCAAGTTAATCCCATTTTCTCCCCTTATCCAAAATGTTAACCCTTGTTATTTTGGATACCAATGGATTAACCGGTCGTGGGTCAGGAAATGAATTTATTTTAGTCTTAGAACATTTTAATGCTCCGCCTTAAATTAATGAGGGTTTTGTTGTAGTGTTCGAGTATGGTTTTATGAAAGATTTAGAATCTTGAGAAATTCTTAAAAAATTCATAATCTTGCACTACACCATGCCAAAAAATCTTAATATTAACATATTCATGTTGGGAATTAATTTGATGAGACAAAACACGAATAATGAAACAAGAAGGACTTATATGCAAATATCAAGCTTTATAAGAATATGGAGCCATTTCATACAACAAGGAGGACTTATTAGCAAAAGATGGAAGGACTTCTAGTGTAAATAGATTTTTTGTAAAAAGAGTATGTGTAGTATATAAACACATACACCCTACATGCTTTATCATTCCCATTATTTACAATATAGACATAAAGCGTGTGTCATGTGTTCTAGACGTGTGTGATCTTGTAAACACGTCTAGGTTAGTTGGTTGAGTGTTAACGTTTAATGAGAAGTAAACGTTGGAAAAGTAAACATCTTGTTTATGTATCGTGTTCTATTCCGCTATGTTAATCATATGAACATGATGCATTCCTAGTAAGCTTAATCAATCCATGAATAATGGATTCCACAATTGGTATCAGAGCGGGTGGCTCTTGATACTAGGAACTAACAAGGTGTTCATGTCGAAGAATGAAGATCGAAGCTTAACAATTCGCCTTTGTTTTTAAGTTCGGATCTCACTGTGCAGCCATGTTCAAACAGTCATAACTCCTTCGTTAACCGTTGGAGCGACGTGAAATTCAAGTTGTAGGTTCATAGCATATATGTCTTGAATCTCACCGGAGGGATCGTCGATCTGAGATATTATAAGAGATATACATCGTCTAATGTTGCTATAGAGAAAGGTTAAAATTTTATGTTTTTGTTTTTTATTAAATAAGATTTAGGGTTTTTCCTCTAAACCCTAGATCGACATAAAAAGCAAAAAATTATGTGGTATGTGGCTGTTTTAATGCATAATGATACAAGATTGGAGCTATGGTTGATTTATAAACCCTAATTAGGGTTTCGATGCATAAATTTATAAACCCTAGATCGATCATAAAAACTGAAAAGATGTTGTTGTGTGATCGTGATTGATATATACACTGCTACACATGATTAAGGTTTCATGTTACACACCCTAGATCCTAGATGTGAATGACTAGGTGATCGTTTGATAGCAGCAGTTGTTGTCATGTGATGTTGTTATTGCAACAGTATACGATGGAAAAAGGAAGCAAAGATGTATGGAAATCATAATAAGTCACGTGGGGTAGTATTGTACAAAGAATAGCAGCAATTTGTCCGATGCTGGTCCAAGCATCCATCAATTGAATAGAGACGTTATTGTATGCAGTTAATTTGTGGTCACAATATTGCTACACGATTGATGTTGTTGTTGTGTTTAATTTGTACTCATGATACACGATGAAAAACAGCAATTGGTTGATGATTAATTAAAGATCATGAAGCAATTCTGCATGATACGTGGTTTGTGGAAGTACTACTACTCTTTTTGTTAGTATTTTTCATTCCACGACAACAGTTTTTCATTGGAAGGGCCACTCATCTCATGCGCAGATGAAAAGGATGTGAGGCAGTATGTTTTATTCGAGTTTTAAAGAAAAGGTACCATGTGGATGGTGACCTATCACGTGAAGGCTAGTATGGTTTATAAAGGTTTTGTTCAAAGACGCCAGTGGTACCAAGGGTTGAACAAAGTTAATATATACACGTGATGGGATAAGAAGAAAAGTTTCTCAACACATGCTTTATTTAAATCTTATTGTTCAAGGTTACTTCATTTGCGTTGCAAAAGAAAGGGATCAGATGTGGTTTTTGAATATTCATTGGTCCAATATAGCTTTTGGAATCACGTGATGTTGTATTTTGTTAAAAGTGAAAGCAATATGTGATCCCAATATTGATGTTGACGTGAGGTCAGAAGGAAGAGTGTAATTGCATTTAATTTTGCTCACGTGAGGATGGTTGTAAAGAAAAGAAGACGAAGACAAGATGAAAAGTGGTAACAGTGAGGTATCTTATTGGAGTATTTTGTTTGAGAAAAAGAAGAATGGTGTCAGTGGTTGAGTCGAGCCGCTGATAAGAATAAGACACACGCTAACAGAGAAGACACTGACACGTTGTAATTTACACGCTGACAGCGTGTTATCCGATATATTATTTTTAAGCGCTGACAAGTATCGTCCGATATTGAACAATACATAAAGAAGATATATTAGATGACTAAGGATCTCGGACAGAACTGTCTGTTAAAAGTTTATGGCTCATTTTTTAAGGTTGTGTTTGGTACAATAAAGTTTTATTTGATTATGTGACAAGGCTAACCTTGCGGTTACGCACCGACTTGGATTAGAAGCAGAACACCGACAGAGGCAGCAGTTGCATAAAAGAAGAGGATGATATTGTACTTAGATGATTTTTATTGCAAATAGAAGGTTTCGATGAAGAGGTTTGATTATTACATATTTGGTGTTGGAGTTGTTTTTCGCAGGTTTTTATTTTATCATATCTTAAAGTCGTGAATACATGAACCGACTTTAAAGGTAACTTGTTCATGCTTAAACGGTTGGTGACGAAGACTTGTCAAATATAGCAAATTGTCAGCTTGCTATCACTTGAAGGAGTTACATTATCGTGCTCAGTGTCTCATAAAAAGATGAGGATTTTGACAAGAGATTGAGGTCTGCTTATATTTTTACTTACTTGGTATAAGTTCGACGTTACGTGGATAGTGCAAGATATATGGTACAAGCTTGGGAGATTCCACTTCTTCAACAAATAGGTTATATTCGTTTTTCTTCATTCGTAATCTACAATTAAAGTCTACATGGTTCGTGATTCATTTACATGCACCACTCAAGGGGAAGCGTTTATTATTTGTTTATCTTTAGTAAGACCCCTATTGGATGAGACAAAAAGGGGAAGAAGATTCAAAGATCAAATTATAAAACTTATTTTTATGTGGTGATATGGTTTACAAGAAATCTTACTTTAAGGGGAAGCTTGTTTCATTCGTGGAAGATCAAGATTTGAAGATTGTTTTTGTCATCATCAAATAGGGGAAGATTGTTGGGAATTAATTTGATGAGACAAAACAAGAATAATGAAACAAGAAGGACTTATATGCAAATATCAAGCTTTACAAGAATATGGAGCCATTTCATACAACAAGGAGGACTTATTAGCAAAAAATGGAAGGACTTCTAGTGTAAATAGATTTCTTGTAAAAAGGGGTATGCGTAGTATATAAATACATACACCCTACATGCTTTATCATTCCCATTATTCACAATGTAGAAATAATGCGTGTGTCATGTGTTCTAGACGTGCGTGATCTTGTAAACACGTCTAGGTTAGTTGGTTGAGCGTTAACGTTTAATGAGAAGTAAATGTTGGAAAAGTAAACACCTTGTTTATGTATCGTGTTCTATTCCGCTATGTTAATCATATGAACACGATGCATTCCTAGTAAGCTTAATCGGTCCATGAATAATGGATTCCACAATTCACAGAGATTGTATGAAAGTTACCTGAAAGACGTCAAATACCATGTTAAGTGGCTAGTTTCATCAGCTTGTGGTGACTCCCATACAGTCTTCCACCAACGAACCGTTCTAAACTCCTCATCAACTGCCTTTCCTAGAACTTCTGGTCAATCTTCTTGATCATGTATCAGGCACTTTTTTGGTCACCTTTTGTAAAACCCGCATTTAAAATACCATGAACAGTACACACATGAAAATACGATAAAATTTAAACTTTCCATTTATAATATAATTCACGTGTCACGGTATTCAATAACATGTAGTTACGTATATATTATAAATGTGTTAAGTACACAGCATATAAAAATTACGACAGTTAAGACATAAACGATCACATAAATAATTTAACATGGGAAGCTACGGGTTTTCCCGTGGACACCCTTTTGGCCGCGGCTACACAAGGAAAAAGGAGAAGACGGGACTTGGCCCATCACCCAACATAAACCCATAAGTAATGAAACACAGGAAAACCTTTTCATAATTTAGGTTACAGAAAAAGTTCTTCCTTTGCCTCTCTTTCTCTCCTTTACCGCCGGCCATAGATCAACCACAATGAAAAACCGGACAATTTTGCTTGTTGATTATTCGTGTGTACGTGATCGTGTTCATAACCTTTTCTTTCCACGTGCTCGGTAAATTAATCACTTCCTTTTTCTTTTTAATTCTTAATGAAATCATGTTAATTACTTAATTAGTCATTAAAACAAGTAAACAAAACACACGAGATTAATTAAATCATGTTAAAGGGGATGTTTGGTGTTGTTTTGGGTTAGCCGCGACACAACCGAGAGTCAAGAGACTCTCGGCTTGTTCGATCCGACGCAATTGAGACCCACAAGGGGCTCGGTTTGGGTTTGTTGTTCGGACGCAGCAAAGGGAAAACACCGACCGCAGGTCAGGGTGTGTTTTTGATTTGGACCGAGAGCCAACCGAGACCCATAGGGTCTCGGTGGGGTTCTTTTTGGGCTGACAGTGGGAACCAAACAAAAGCAGGGGGAACCGGTCCAAAACCGGTATGAACCAGTGTGAACCGGCTGAACCGCCAGCGGGAACCGTGGCTCAGGCAACGGGTAACCACTCGGACAATGGCAACCGGCTAGGCCGGGTTAGCCACTGTCAAGGGTGTATGTTTCGGCTTATATGTGGGACCAGGTTTCAGGCTCGGGTTAATTTTTAAAACACGGGTTCGGGTCTCGGGTTAATTATTAAATCAGAAAATATGTTTAATTAAATTAATTACTAGACTTTTTAATTTAATTAATTTATGACTTAGGTTAAATATTAAAATTAATATTACATGTATAACATAAAGTTTTCAACTTAGCTTAATTTAATTAAAACATGTATTTTTAATTAAATTCCATATAACGTATAATTTAATTAATTAACCCGTTATTTAATTAATAAGCTATAACCATGACTTGTATTATACTATTTAAACTTTATTTATTATTTATAATCCAGCTTATTTCTAATTATGGAAACTTACTATTTTCGGAAACGTTCTATTTTTAGAAACTTACTATTTAAGGAAACCTGCTATTTTTAGAAAGTTACTTAGTATTACAATACAAGTATTATAATACACTAATACATGAATAATACACAACAGAACATCATAATAACTACAGTTAACACAGTAAACACTAGAACATGACATAATACGTATAACAAGCTAATAACACACGGAACCAGTAAAACACATGTAATTCAGACAACTCATACACGTCCTGTAGATTTGTAAATATATGCTTATGTTTTTAGAGAGAGAATGAGATAGAGAGATGGTGGATTTCACACTTTAGAGAGAGAAAGTTAAAAGGAACTATGTGTAAATAATGAAAACCACACCCCTCTCCATAAAAGGAGAGGGTTTATATACCCAAGCCTTGTGATGGGCTTGGGTTTACACGTTTGGGCCGGCCTACACAAGTTGTAGGCTAGGCTTGAACTTGTTTGTTAAATAGCGAAAGTTAACTAAACTACGAGCTATTACATGGACTATCGTTGGAGTGACCGATCCTTCTTAATACGTAAAACGTATTTCCAACAATCTCCCCCTAAGGGAGGTCACTCCAAACAAGGGCGTTACCCGAGTTACAATAATGAAATAAACCTAGCATACTATGCTTGTCTTGAGCTCGTAGTCTTCGTCTTTCTTTTCTTTTTCTTTTTCTGGTGAACATGCTGATGTGATCTTTGATATCAATCTTGAGCATTAATCTCTTGCCTTGATCTTGTGCATCCATCACTTGTGATCTTCGCCTCTTCGTGACACCATGTCCCACATACTTATACCTTCGTAATTCTTGAAAGCTTCAGAGTTCGATACAGCGGAAGACTTAGCTTTTAGGCTTTCTTAAATTAGATGAGATATTAAGTGCATAAAGTATAAGCATGCGGGGACGACTTCTTCTTGGATTCCGCAACGCCACCGTCTTCAAATGCCGCAACATAAGTAGACACGAACGAAATGGCTTTGAACATTTCATTCTAAATCGGTAGCATTTTACCTCCGTTCGGTGAAGACCGTTGGACGATATTAGATATCGTACCCGTGACGGATAGTTTCAATTAAGTAACTTCCTGACAGGATTTCGCGGGTAAACCCGTTCTCTTTATTCGACCGTCCAAAGCTGACTGCGAACATAAAGAGTGAATCATTTGGATAATAATATCCGCATGATTTGAAGCCGTCAATTCATGTTCCTGGAACAAGTGAAATTCAATTAAGAACCGCACCATCGTTGCTTTCCAGTTGTCACGAGCTTGATTCGTATAGAATCTTGCAAGTTACCTACCAAGTGCTGTTTGAGGTTAACACTAGAAGGATTTCCACTCATCACTGTGAACACTAAGGTATCACTCTGAGTGTTCTGGCAAGATCACTAAGATATTGCGTAGAGGCCTGGAACGTGTTTAAATTCAGTTAAGAATTAAACAGCTGTTGCTTTCCAGTTATCACAAGTTTGATTCATAAAGAATCGCACAAGTCACC
The DNA here is from genome assembly GCA_025667525.1 of Glebionis coronaria. Taxonomy (NCBI): domain Eukaryota; kingdom Viridiplantae; phylum Streptophyta; class Magnoliopsida; order Asterales; family Asteraceae; genus Glebionis; species Glebionis coronaria. The sequence goes on along the minus strand of JANFOE010001076.1, from coordinate 348,130 downwards.
TACCATGAGCTTTTTGATATTCGCTCAAGAAGGATTTCCATCTTCATTGTAAATACTTTCGTATTACTCGGATGTTCAGGCAAGATCATGAAGATTTTGCGTAGGACTCTTAAAATCTTTCTTACTTTTCACAGTGTGTGAAAAAGCAAGGAAATATGAAAGTGTGTCCTAATGAGATATTTGATGATCTCAAGTGGCTCTAGACTCGATCGTGCATTTTGGATTTTAGTGATCGGAGGCTGGAGAGGAGTGCCACCTTTTCAATACCAATTTATTCGGAGTGAATAAATCGATAGATAACGTGTTGTCTCCGTGTGATTAAAACAAATATCTTTTAAGAGATATCTGAGTTAGCTGGGATGGGTTGTGCTTTGCATCACTGGGTCCATGATGTCTGTCTTCAATATCAAGAATCATTAAACAATGATCTTAATAGCATATGTATTGACCCGGTTTCTGCCTATAGTTGTAAGGAGGGCTTCTTTCTTTACACCCTTTATCTTTACAATTCTTTTTCATTCTTCAACCCCTTCAATGCTTACCAATACGTCATAACTAGCACCTTGTTGTGATTGTTCCAGTGCTAACTTAAGTACTTGGTCGGCATTCAGCTACGTTCACAATCTTTCTCCATCTTTCCTAAGGACTACTATTTCTAGCTATGGAATGTCCTTGGGAAGATTCCTCCGGTTCTGGAAGAATCATAGGACTTAACCTATCCTACCATCCTTATGTCACCACAATCTTCATCGTCATGAAATAAATGGGTTTTAGGTAAGTAAATGTCACCATGAAAATCCATTTTGATATAGCAAATCCATTTTGCTCCCTTTAACATATGCCACGATATTCGAAAACATTTCGCACATGTCGGGATGAGCCAGCACATTAAGTCAAACCATTTGTGATAATATCCCATATTAAATCACATTTTCTCCCCCATATTAAAAATATTAACCCAATCGATGTTTTTAATATCAATTGATTTAATGAAGTTTTAACAAAGGTTTTGGGAAGAAAACTGCAAGTCTATTTTGTCTTCATGATATCAAACGTATGAGATATGATATCGATTTGTAGCCTAATCACATATTCACCATATTAAAAAAGAATTGACAAGGTTGGACCTGATAGATGAGAACATCATATGATAAGATCAAATGGTTCTTGTTAGCATATGTTGGTCGCCTCGTCACGTCTGAAGTCATCTCTTGACACCACATGTACGATTGGTATTGTTGTCTTGACACCAGTAAGTGAGCTTGGCACGTTCGGCATCAAAGATTCTGAATGCTTGACAATTGCTCCCCCTCAACTGTTGACCCGTGTTCTATTAAAAGGGCCGTAGTCGTCGGTTGAGTAGTCGCATCGTCGAGTATGTAGATACCAATTGTAGATAGCATGGTTGTAGAGATGATAGCTTTATAAAAACAAGACTTCTCTTGTTTTAACAAATAAATGCACTGAAACGTACATAGATTTGTGTTAGACCAAGTTATAAAGTAAACTTGATCCCTTACAAGGTTTTAAAGTAAACCTTGCCCGAGAAAATTAATTCCCGTTGAGAGCCAAAGCTTTCATAAGAAATACCTGACTTTAATGTGAAAACCGGGTTGCAGTCTGAAATAACTACAAGCCATTTAGGCATGTTTTATGAAATATTTACAACTTTTGTACGAACTCTATTTATGGCGCCGTGTCAATATTAATCAACATTTTTAAAGCCGTAAATATTATCGTACCAAAAGACATGCCTTTGAAAAATAAAGTAAAAATATTTTTGGATTTTTCTAAATTTTTCAATTTTTATGGTTTTTATATGGTTTTATAGTTTTGTATTTTGCTTTTGAGGATAAAAATATAAACAATATATACAAATGATCACCAAGGATACGGAGAATAGTTTTACCAACACTATTCTTTCGCTTCATCTGCTAGTTCCTTTAGAGTCTCAGGCGAGAAAGTTCTCATTCCTAGCTTGTCGGCCAAAAATTCAATTCGAGCGCGATCTAAAGCCTTCGTGAAAATATCCGCCAATTGATACTCAGATCGGACAAAGTAAAGCTCGATTACTCCATTTTCCACTTGCTCCTTGATGAAGTGGTAGCGAATGTCAATATGTTTTGACCGGGAGAATTGAACATTGTTGCAGCATAAGGCAATTGCACTCTTGTTGTCGCAGTACATCGGAATTTTGTTGAAACCTAGACCATAGTCGGTTAATTGCGATCTCATCCAAAGAATTTGAGCACAGCAACCGGACATAGCTATGTATTCTGCTTTCGTACTTGAAATTGCAGCGCTTTTCTGCCTTTTCGATGCCCAACTGATTAGTCGATCTCCTAGTAGTTGCAAAGTTCCACTCGTGCTACGCCTTGTATCTTGACAACCCGCGTGATCCGCATCTGCATATGCCATTAGTGCAATAGAAGAGTCCTTCGAATACCAAAGTCCCCGATTAATGGTTCCTTTAAGATATCGAAAGATCCTTTTAACAGTAGCTAAGTGTAACTCAGTAGGCCTAGTTTGATACCTGGCACACATACATATAGCAAACTGAAGATCAGGTCGACTAGCTGTGATATACAGAAGGGTACCGATCATTCCACGATAAAGTGTCGGATCAACGGCAACTCCATGTGGATCTGCATCAAGCTTAGATTTCTCCACCATTGGAGTGTCCACGGGGTCGCAAGATTCCATCTTATATTTCTTAAGCGATTCAAGGGCATATTTGGATTGATTAATAAAGATACCTCTGGGGCTCTGAGATATCTGAAGACCTAAGAAGAATGATACCTTGCCCATCATTGACATCTTAAACTTGGAAGACATGAGTGTCCCAAACTCATCCGATAAGGTTTGGGTTGAGGCTGCAAATATAATATCATCAACATATATTTGTACCGTAATCATATCTTTACCTCGTTTCTGAATGAACAGCGTGGGATCCACCTTGCCTTTTGCGAAGCCTTGAGTAATGAGGAATTGTGACAATAGATCATACCATGCGCGTGGAGCTTGCTTCAACCCATAGAGAGCCTTCTTAAGCTTGTACACATGATTAGGATAATCAGGATTCACAAAACCATCCGGCTGTTGAACATAGACTTCTTCCTTGATTTCACCATTAAGAAATGTCGTCTTCACATCCATCTGATAGACGATCATATTCATATGAGCTGCATAAGCGAGGAATAGTCTAATAGCTTTCAAACGGGCAACAGGTGCAAAGGATTCCATAAAGTCGACGCCCAATAATTGCTTGTATCCACGAGCTACTAGTCGAGCTTTGTTTTTCAATATTCCGCCTAAGTCATCGAGTTTCACCTTGTAAACCCATTTCAAAGTGAGTAACTGCACTTGATCCGGGCATGGGACAAGTTCCCATACTTCAAGACGTATAAACTCATTAAGTTCTTCTTGCATAGCTTCTATCCAACAGGATTGAGTAAAAGCTTCTTTCCATGTCTTAGGTTCAACTTCAGTAAGAAAAGCATCAAAGTGACAAAACATTGCACTTTCTTGTAACTGACTTCGTGTGGATACGGGACGATTAGGGTCACCAATAATAGAATCTATAGGATGATCCTTTGTCCACTTACTGTCATGTTCACGAATCCGTGGATTGGAGTAAACTGTAGAAGGAGCTTCCTCTGTGGTGGACGACCCGGCTTGATTATGGTCGGGAATTGGTACACCAAAGAATGGAAGTTCACGCATTTGAGCGAATTCCAGATCGTGATCATCGTCATCCTCTTCATCATCAATAGGCATGACATGGGTAGTTGTTACTTGTGTTGGTTGAGAATTACTCGTTGTTGGTATATCTTGACCAATTGTTGGTGCAGATGTGTCTAATTGTGCTTCGGTTGCTGGAGCGACAACTTCGGTTACCGGAGCTATTACCTCAGGTTCTGGAACAACAATACTTGGAGGAGTAAAGAATTCATCAAAGAACGGTTGAAACAACTTATCCCATTCATTCCTGGTAGGTGGTATAAATGATGATGAAGTAGGGTTGTTTGGGACAAGACCAGAACTAATATTATTGGGTCCCATTTCATGAAGTGCGGGTTCAGAGCTGCTTTGCTCAGAAGCCATTGCTGTCAGCTCATCAAAATCAACATTCATAGTTTCGAGGATCTTGCGTGAATTACGGTTGTAGATTCGGAATGCCTTCTTTGCGGGTGCGTAACCAATGAAAATACCAATATCAGCCTTTGGTTGAAGTTTTCCCAAATTGTCACCATCATTGTTTGGATAGCAAAGAGAACCAAATACATGAAGATATGATATATCTGGTACTTTTCCATGGAGAAGCTCATAAGGTGTTTTACCATGGCGTTTACGAATTAGTGACCGGTTTTGGGTGTACACTGCTGTAGATACTGCTTCTGCCCATAAAAACAATGGAGCCTTTGCGTAGATTAACATCGTTCGAGCAGCTTCCATTAGTGTGCGATTTCGCCTTTCAACGACACCGTTTTGTTGTGGAGTGCGTGCAACGGATGTTTCATGAGATATGCCAACTTCTTCATAATAATCACGCAAAATTTGATTCACAAATTCGGTTCCATTATCTGTACGGATGCGTCGGACAGTAGTGTTGAGGCGCACTTGAATCATCTTGAGAAATCTGATGATGAATTTAGGGGCCTCATTTTTTGCTTTAAGAAATTTCACCCATGTAAACCGAGAGTAATCATCGACAATGACGAGGATGTACTTTTTGCCACTAAGACTTTCAATACGCATTGGTCCACAAAGATCCATATGCAACAGATAAAGTTTCTGTTGGTTGGTGTCTTCCGTCTTGGGTTTGTAAGATTTCTTAGTGCTTTTCCCCATTGTACACACGGAACACAAATGATCCTTGTGAAATGATAATTTAGGAAGACCACGAACAAGTTCGTTTTTCGCCAAGTGGTTAATAGCGTCAAAGTTAAGATGAGATAACCGTCGATGCCATAACCATGACTTAGTCTTCGATGCTTTGGAGAGAAGACATACGGGAGAAGCGACCATCATGTCTTGTAGAGACAAAGTATACAAATTATTCCCTCGAGTACCTTTCAATAAATCAACCCCTTCCAAATTACGAATGAAGCAGGTATGCTCTCGAAAAGCAACTTCTAGGTTTGCATCACAAAATTGTCCCACAGAAAATAAGTTGTGATCGAGACCTTCCACGTAATACACTCTTGAAATTATAACATTCCCAATATGATATTCACCATAACCCATTATCTTTGCAATATGATCATTACCAAATCGAACCGTACCAAGAAACTTGCTGACGAAATTTCTGAGCTGAGAGCGATCTCCGGTCATATGCTTGGAGCAACCAGAGTCCAAATACCAGAGAACAATTTGGACCACCTGTTTTCAATAACAACAGTAGACAATGCATTGGAAACTATTGGTTCCGGAGTGTTAGCAGATACAGATATGGAATTATCAGAATTGCTAACATTTTTGAGACCCTTAAATTTCCTGCGTTTTCTAATGTGAGTTTTAGCACTAACAGGTTTTACTGTTCCAACTTTCTTTAGTTTTGGATTATTTGCGGGCACTACAGTGGGAGTTGACCTATTTAAAGGGAACTTGGTTCCTACAGTAGTGTCGGTGTTCCTAGTTAAAGGACACGCTTGTGTTTTGGTAGCCTTGGTACTCCTAGTTAAAGGGCACGTTTTCTTCGCTGTAGTGGGAGTGATCCTAGTTAAAGGGCACATATTTCCTACTATAGTGAAAGTTCTACCAGTGGGGCGCCACATCCAGCCAACTTGGGTTAACACTTTCCTAGTTGGTTTCCATTCTAATCCATTTTTCCGGGCATGCATCTCATTCACATGGTCAATAAGGCAAGAATCATGACGACTAGAAAACATACATTCATTGCAATTCCAACATTTTAAATTAGAATTCACAGTAGGCTTAGAACGCTGCACAACCGCAGAGCCTTTAGGTTTAGCTACATGATTCTTTTTATTCAAAACAGAAATAACATTCCTAGGATGGGCTTCTACTTTCTTCTTCACTTGACTACTAGATGGGGGCAAGATCCTATCATTCTTCTTGTTTCTTTTAAGCTTAGATCTTTGAGCCTTAGTAGTGGTGCTTACTCCTGTAGAAGGCAACATGGGAATATTAGAAGCTGGTTTTGATTCCGCCTTATCTTTAGTGACCAAAGTTTGAGATGGTTTAGTCCCAGGGCCCTTGTTAAGTGGTGTGACGGCAATAAGGGTTCTTTTGATTGCACTAGAGGACGATGCTGAGATAGTGGCTGCGTTATCCACAACATTCTTACCTTTTAGAGTTCGAAGTGTTTCCTTTAACTCAGCCAAGACCAGATTCTTATCACAAATTTGTTCCCTCAAATCAGATATTTCCACCGACTTTCGATTCAATTGTTCAATCAATGATTGATTCTGTGTAGTGGTATTAGCACATGCGGGCTTTACTGAATCGAAGAGTTGTGTATTTTTCTGTTTTAAGTTATCAACTTTGGACAAAATCCTGGAAACTCGATTATCTAAATCAAGTGTAAAATTCTCAGCGGCCTCAAGTACGTTCACACAGTTAAGCTCCTTAGATTTCTCTATTTCTATCGGCAAAGAGTTAGCAACTTTGTCACTTGGCTGACGCTATTTTGATTGTAAATTCAATCGAAAATTCTTTTCAAAATTTGCATCATCGATATTAACACCTTCGAATGACGTTTCAAAGATTTCTTGAATAAATTGTTGCTTGCATTCAAGCGAAATACAATGTGTTTGAATCTCATCAAAACGTTTTGAAAGCGAAGAATATGAATCTTGAAGCTTTAAAAATTCAGCGTCAGATTCGTGACAAGTACTATCTACCACAGTATCCACAGATTCAACATTATGCACAATAGAATCATTATCAACACTTGTATTCACACAGACAGAAACTATATCATGAGACATCACTTGATTCAGAAGTAGATCATTATGGCGTGAAACCCGTTCTATTTCAAGTAAACTGTTTTCATAAGCATCTTCCATTTCATTGAAAACACGTCTAACTTCTTCTATTTCCAAAAACAAATCTTGATCAATATTACGAAGACAAGCTTTAACATTGTTTACAAACGGAACAATTTCATCTCGAAACGCAGCTCTAGTGTGCTCAAAGTTCCATTCACCTTCCGTTATGGTCGTGGCCGTCGTACGTTCCAAAATGACCTTGTCAAAATTGGCTAAGTGTTGGTGAACCGTATTTAAGTTAACGGACGCCTTACTTACCGGTGGAATTAAATTCGTTAAATCCTTTTTGACGAGTGTAGGAGACGTACTAGGAAGGTTTTCACTTGACAAACTTTGGGGCACAAGAACTGTTAATTCTGCTAATTCCTTTTGTAAGCGAATGCGTGTCTTTTTCGAAAATTGATCTTTGTTATGTTGATCATAATCAATTGTATGGAATTTTGAAAGCATTTTAGAATGAGTTTCATCCCCAAGTGATTGTGTCTCCTCAGTACTACGAACAAAAGGTGCTTCTTTCGATTTCCAATTATGGTCATATCATAAAGACCGGGAATATATTCCTGAGCTTGTTTTGCATAACCGGGATTAGGTGGTAAATCTTGAAGACGTTTAAGTTCGAGTTCTTTAAATGATTTAGTTAAAAGATGAACCTTTTCTGTGGAAGAGTATTGTTTTAAAAGCTGTTGTTCTTTGAATTTAAGAAGTTTGGTAGCATTAATTTCCGATTCAACTTTTTTAGACTCGAGAGTTTCGAAATCCGTTTTGAGTTTCTGAAAATCATTGACAACCGACTCTTTTTCTTTTAATTCATTAGAAAGATTAGCTTTTAATGATAATATTTCTTTCAAGTGTTCAATCTTTTCAAAACGAAATTGTTCAAATTCAGAACATGTTATTTTCTCTTCTTGAGGGACCATTTCAAAAGTTTTGACCTTTTCTTTATGCAGCGCAAGCTCAGCAGTTAGGGTGGAATTCGTATCTACGGATTGTCTGAGGGCCATATGCATTTGATCAATAATATGTTTAGGCACCATGACCAAATCATGTTGAGCATAAGATTCCATACCCGTCGCAGCATTTGGTTGAGGTTCACTCAAATGTGTAGAATTGGGTACCACATCATTTGAGTTACTAGTTCCCGAATGCTGTTCGAGGTTGTCATTTTCATGCCCAACTTGATGTTGGTTATCATCAATATTATTGGGTGTGGTTGGTACCTCAATGATGACATCAGAACCGTAGTGAGAGAGATTAGCAACGAGAGCAGCTTGGGCAGAGTGAATGTCATCACAATCCGAATCGTATGCATCCAGATCGTCCGCTTGATAAGCTGCATTAGAAGTGGAAACAACTGCAATGCCTTTAGTATCTGCTGCCCCTGGGTCTGCCAGAAATGCCAACTCCTCTGAATCCAAAATCTTCCCCTTAGACTGAGCATCAACCAAATACATCTTCTCACGAAACCATGCATCATCCCTTCTCCTTTTCGGCTGAGTGCATTCCCTAGCCATATGACCTTGTCCTCGGCAATTGTAGCAAGTCACAACCTTCTTAGGACCAATAGGACTCCCATTTCCACTAGCTTGAGCATTCACAGCTTGATTGTTCCCAGTCCTTGTAGGAGGTCCATATGAATTTTGCCTTCCCTGAATAGGTTGCACCGTCACTTAACCATCTTGAACAGTGGCTTGTTGTCGAGGATTTGATGAGGTGCGGAGCTTATTGTTTGTTGGTGGAAATCCTCTAGTTGCAACAAGTTTTGACAAGTAGGCGGTGAGATGGTTTAGAACATCAGCTGGCGTATCATTTGGAGTAAAGACCGGTGCTTGGATTGGTGGAAGTTCATTAGAGTAGAAAGCTTGTGCTGGTTGTGCTTCTATTGAAAAATATCCTTGCTGAGGAGTATAGCCCAATGGAGAAGTGTTGGCTTGTGATGGTGATGATTGATATTGTGGTTGCTGTTGAAAAGATTGTTGATGAAAACTTTGTTGATATTCTTGCTGTGGCATCATTGGTGGTTGATAAGATGGTTGCTGTGGTTGCTGATAGATGTGTGTTGGTGGCTGCTGCAAGTATGATGGTTGTTGATAAGTATAAGACATGTTTTGTTGAGAAGCATACATTGCAAGTGGATCATGAACTTGAGGTGTAGACAACCGAGCCTCGATCACATGGCATTCATGTTGTTGAAGAAAAGCTTGAAGTTGATCCACATTGGTGTTATGCAAGTCCTTAGCCAATTTAACATCCGTCACGTATTTTTTCCATTCTGGAGGAAGAGTGTTCAAATACTTGGTGTTCAATTGAAAGGTAGGAATTGCCATGCCATAGATGTTAAGCTCATTCAACAATAGGGTAAATCTCAGATAGTAATCATTGAGAGTCTCCCCTGGCACATAGGCAAACTTATCAAAAGTATCATAAAGCTTACACTCTCGTTCTTGTTTAGTTAACGAGGTGCCTTGCATTAGAACACGAATTCTATCCCATAACTCTTTGGCAACTTTATGTTTGCTGACGAGTTTGTAGACATCTGGAGGAAGAGCTTGGAGAATGATGTTTGTAGCATACTTATCACATTTATCTTGAATCTTCATATCTCCAGTCAACTCACCCGTTGTGCGAGGACGAGTGGTCGTACCTTCCGTCACGGTACCATAATCTAATGGTCCATTGAGCACCAATGCCCAAATTAGATGTCCATTCTCCTTGTTCAACATATAAAGTTCCATTCGGGAAGCCCATTCCTCATACATAGTCTTCACCAACATTGGTGGACGATTATCCGTACCCGAGAGGATGGACTTATCCGTAAGAGATGTATACTCCATTTCAATAGGTTAAGATTTACAAAGTTGATCGAACAATGAAATAAGGTTAAGTATTTTTGTGTTGTTGTGAGTTAAAATCGAGAAATAATGTTAAAATACCCTAAAATATGTTCTCGATAAACCAAAAATTCCAAGTCAAAATTACACACGAATGTTGATCGGAATGTCAGATCGGAATACCAGATCGGAATACCAGATCGTAATGTAACCCCTGTCGGAATGATGATGGTATCGGAATGCTTAGATCGCAATGCAGAGCGGTCGAAATGTTCAGATCGCAAAGAGCTATCGTAATACTCAGATCGCAAAACCTATCGGAATACTCAGATCGCAATGTTCAGATCGCAAAGTAGCTGACAAAATTCAAGCAGAGTAACGACTTAAAATACTTCCTTATACCCGTCGGAATCCCAGATCGCAAAGCACGATCGGAATGTCCAGATCGGAATAAGTAATAAAACCCACGATCGCAATGTAGAACCAAACCCTTTCCGATGGTAAGGTTATTGCGATGGAAGCCCAAGTACAATTTGTACTTTCCGATGGATGTTTCTGCTAGAATTTCGGAATGAAGAACACAACCTTTTTTGCACTTTTGATCCAAGAAAACTGATGTTTTAATGAAAAACAAGATACCAAGAACACTTTTAAGCACAAATCCCTATGTTACACTACTTAATATTACGATCAAACCAAAAAATTTGAAGATTTCGGCAAAAACCAACTTGTTCTCTACGGATTATTTAGAAGACAATACTCAACACAAAAACAAACCTATATTTCATCCCAAGCTCTTGATACCATTTGTAGATTTGTAAATCTATGCTTATGTTTTTAGAGAGAGAATGAGATAGAGAGATGGTGGATTTCACACTTTAGAGAGAGAAAGTTAAAAGGAACTATGTGTAAATAATGAAAACCACACCCCTCTCCATAAAAGGAGAGGGTTTATATACCCAAGCCTTGTGATGGGCTTGGGTTTACACGTTTGGGCCGGCCTACACAAGTTGTAGGCTAGGCTTGAACTTGTTTGTTAAATAACGAAAGTTAACTAAACTACGAGCTATTACATGGACTATCGTTGGAGTGACCGATCCTTCTTAATACGTAAAACGTATTTCCAACACGTCCATATTTCTTATGTAGTATTATCCGTCAATGCGGAGCAGTCTTTATCGTTTTCATTAGCTTCAACTAGACTTAAGGTACGGATTTCCGTACTTTAGTAAGGACAATCTCTTCCTTTGTTAGGATTTCCCGTATGCAGCCAACTGTTTTCCCCAGTAGTTATAGATTAAATGCTTATGTTTTATTAGTTACCTTAGCCATATATATGCATGACCAGTTTCACCTAGTTATGGAGGTACCATAACCATAACACTAGAGGCACTAGTGTTATGACTTCACCACGGTGGAGTGATAGCTCATGGCGTCCCTTTCAGTTATTTGACCATTTTATTTATTATGTTATCATGTGGGGTGTATGGGTGCATCCTAGTTACATGTTTCAGTCAGGATTTCATGGTGAATGTGGTGTGTGTCTTGCATCCTTCACAAGGAGTTGATCCCTCCTACCCATTACCAATTAATTAGAGGCATCCCCTCTAATTTGCATGACGAGGTCACCCCTCCAAGTATTCATGCACGTTGTTGACCTCATCACTTATATTGGCTTTTGGTATGTTAACTAATACAGATTTTCATAAGTAACATAAGCTATGTTTTCAGAACTAAAACCAGTGAACATGACAGACAACTAGGTTTTCCAGGACTTATTCATTTCCGCTGCTATTCAGGCTTTATGCTCTTTATATGCATTCATATTCTATTCTTTCCATGCTTTATTGTATATCCGTGCACTGAGCGCTATGCTTAGCCGTCTACTTTCCATGTTCCCAAACGGCAGGTACTCAAGGTCGCAAGTAGGAACTCTAAAGTATGTTAATTCGGATTGGAAGCTATCCGGACTCTCTTACTTTATGCATTTATTCCTACTTTTCATACTTTACTTCTTTTAGACAATGTTTAGTTCTTTCATTTACATTACTTAATATTGCATGTGTGTGACTTACTAGACTACCGATGTTTGATTCTGGTATTTCTATTTATGGTCATGAATGTTTAGACATTTACCTTGCATGCTTTGATGATACACCGTAATTTACTGTAGCATTCCATCTTAACAAATGGGTTGTTACAATTATGGTTCAGAGCCCAAGGTTACGACCTGTAGCTCTGTAAAACATGACCTGTGACTTACGGGTAGTCACTAGTGTCTTTCTAGAACTGACAGTTGGTTTTCATGCATTCATTCATTTTCATTTTAATTTCATGTATTCATAATCATTGTAGCAGGTTTATGACTAAGTAATGGTTGGTACAGGACTGGCCCTATTTAGTTGCATGTGTTTTTATCGAAACTTTTAACTTTGGGACCGACCCATAGGTGTCCCCGCGCCATGTATTTTGTTTTGGGCGAACTGACCATAGGCGTTCACTCTTGCTCATATAAAAGTTTTTATAAACTACATCATGCATTTTAAACTATTTCATGCATTATAAACTGCTTCGTTAATTTATACATTGTTAATGCATTTTATGTCATATCATTTCAGATTTATGATTTATGTTGTATTTTGTTTTTAAACTGTCAGATGGTGAACACACGTAATACTCCAGATTTGACTGCAGTTGTCAATGCAGCTCTGCAAGCCCTCCTTACCCAACTTCGAAATGAAATCAGAGATGAAGTTCATGCGGAATTCCAGACACATGTCAATCATAACAACAACAACAATCCTCCACCTCCTCCTCCACCTGTTACTCTTATGACTTGGTTGGAGCGATTCAACAAACAACGACCATGTTCGTTTGAGCAGACTGACAGCCCCAACGAAGCTGAAGCTTGGATTTCTCACATCGAGAAGATTTTCGATGCGATGGGTCGTGATGGTTTTCAAAGCAAGACTGGCTTGCTATAAGTTTGAAGGTGATGTGCTGTAGTGGTGGAAGTCGGTCAAGCAGTCCAACGGTGGTGATAATTGGGTTGCACAGCTGACATGCGACAAATTTAAGGAGCTCTTCCTTAATTAGTACTTTCCACATGCTGAGCAAGAGAAGCTCAAGAGGGTCTACCACAACATTCGACAAGTTGCTGGTGAAAACAGCAACGAGTTCATGCAAAGGTTTCTCCGTTTAGCAGGATTTCTGGGTCGAGCCGCAGGGACTGCTGCGGAGCAAGCTGAGAAGTTTTGTTGGGCACTTCACACTTCGGTCACCAACAAATTGGTATGTGCTACTTTCATTAAAGTGGCACAAGTAGCCGATGTATCCCGTAAGCTTGAGATGCTTCAGGAACAAGAGGAGTTTGGTGATGACAGAGCAGTGAAGAGGTATCTTCAATCACCAATTGTAAACAATTCATTTCCATCAGTATTTTTCAATTCTTATAATCCTCTGTTCAACGTTATATTCTAGGCAGAAGACTGACGACCGTAAGTCTACGGCCGCTCAGCAACAAGCATCTAAGGGAAACGGTCAGACCAACGACCGTTCTGGTTCTGAGAGGCGTGGTGGTAATGATAATTACCGTAACAATGCTAACAACTCGAACAACAGCAGGTCTCTACATTAACCTTCTTTCATATTAAAATATTTTATGTTATGGAATTCTGACACTCCAACAATTGTTAATTTAGGAACAATGGTAACGGGAGGGATCAGGACCGTAGAGGTTCATAGCCTAACCGTGCTACCTCATCTGGTAAATTTTACACCTTCTATGTAATCATGTTTATGTCCTACGATCATGTCTCATGCACGTAATCCTTAAACAGGCTCTCAGCTAACCAGGACGCCTACTGGAGGATTCACGCATCCTGTCTTTCCTACTTGTTCGCACAAACATTCTGGTATTTGTTGTCGAGGTACTGGTGGTTGTTTCAAGTGTGGCCAACAAGGCCATCAGCAGAAGTACTGTCGCCAGGGTGAGATAGAAGGCACCTCTGGACACGCCGACACCAAGCCACCTCCTACTTCTGGTTGTGTGTTCATTACTACTAGAGATTAGGCGAATAAGACTTCAGGTACCATCACCAGAAATCTCTTTATGAATGGTTTGGCAGCATGTGTTCTGTTTGATACTGGAGCGACGCATTCAGTCGTATCCACTAATTTTGATGTACGTGTTAGGATTTCCCCGATGCCATTAGATAATGCCTTATGCATTTCAACGCTACTTAGGGAGTCTGTACGAATCACTCAGGTGTACAAAGATCTTCTCCTAGAATTTGATGATAAGATCCGCAGAGTTGACGCACTTCCTTTGGACATGTGCGATTTTGACTTGATTTTGGGCATGGAATGGTTATCCAAACACCAGGCTACAATTGAGTGCCACACTTATCGATTTACCTTCGGTGATATTAAAGCTCCAGAGTACATACACCACGGTTTTCTACCAGGGAGGTCAGTACAAATTATTTCATCCATGGAGGCGCGTGCATTGCTATCACACGGCCGTCAGGGCTTCATAGCCAATATTCATGACATTAATGCCGAGTCTCCATCGGTCCAAGATCAGCCTATTATGTCAGAATTCCCTGACATATTTCCAGATGAACTTCCGGGCATACCACCTGTTCGTGAAGTCGAGTTCGGAATCAAGCTCGTACCAGGTGCATAGCCGATTTCCAAAGCTCCTTACCGTATGGCTCCTATAGAGCTTAAGGAACTAAAAGATCAGTTATAGGAACTTCTGGAACGAGGTTTCATCCGTCCCAGTACATCGCCATGGGGTGCACCGGTACTGTTCGTGAAGAAGAAAGACGACAGCATGCGTTTGTGTATAGACATCGTGAGCTGAACAAGATCACGGTCAATAATCGTTATCCTTTTCCGCGTATTGATGACCTGTTCGATCAACTCCAGGGCGCCAAGTATTTCTCTAAGATCGATCTGAGGTCCGGCTACCATCAATTACGGGTTAAAGAGAAGGACATCTCCAAGACTGCTTTTCGTACACGTTATGGGCCCTACGAGTTCGTAGTCATGCCATTCGGACTCACTAATGCTCCAGCTGTCTTCATGGATGTGATGAACCGTGTCTTCCATGAGTTTCTGGACAAGTTCGTTATCGTGTTCATTGATGACATCCTGATATTCTCCAAGTCCAACGATGAACATGAGGAACACCTTCGTACAGTCTTACAAATTCTTCGTCAGAAGAAACTGTATTCTAAGTTCTCTAAGTGTGAGTTCTGGTTAAGCAAGGTGGCATTTCTAGGCCATATTGTATTCGCAGAGGGGATCACCATGGATCCTGCAATGGTTGAAGCTATCACTAAGTGTCCGAGACCTACATCTGCAACTGAAGTTAGAAGTTTTCTGGGTTTAGCTGGCTACTACCTCAGGTTTGTAGAGAACTTTTCACAGTTAGCCTTACCTTTGACTAAGCTGATGAGGAAAGGAGAGAAATTCGTCTGGACGGAAGAGAGAGAGAAGAGCTTTGAAAATCTTAAGCAGAATTAAGTGACTGCACCTATTCTTACTCTCCCATATGGCTCAGGTGGATTTCAGATATATAGTGACGCTTCAGGAAAGGGTTAGGCTGCGTTCTCATGCAAAATGAGAAGGTTATTGCGTACACATCACGATAGCTGAAACCTTATGAAGAAAACTATCCTACTCATGATTTAGAGCTTTGAGCAGTTGTGTTCGTGTTGAAGATCTGTGAATGTGGTAAAAATACGTGTTTAGGAAAACAACGTATAATGGGTAAGTATTAAACTCGACGATTTAGGAAAACCGACAAGTCGAATAAGTGCGAGTTAGTTCTCGAAGGAGGTGTGTGAATTAAGTGCCAATTATATAAAATCAAGAGTTTGGATTAGTGACATTTTTGGTATAGAAGAAAGAAAATTTAAGACAAGCTACGACTACGATTAAACTACGACGAGTGACATAAAACGCGAAAGCAAATACGTAAAACGTGACAAAATTAAAAATTAAAGCTAAAAATTAAAACTAAGTCTAAAATAATATAAATAAGAATAAAAATTCAATAAATAAATTTTAAAACCTTTTATTAATTAAATATTCAATTTTAAATGCTAATTAAATCCCTAAAATTAAATATAATTAAGAAAAAGCCCAAAATATTATTTTATTGAACTAATAAATTACTTATATTATTTAAAGACTAAAAAGTATTTTTCCTAATTTTAAATACTATTTTTCTATTTTTAAAACACTAAAAACAGTTTTTAAACTAAAATAATGATTAAAAATATTAAAATAATGCTAAAATTAATTTGACTATTTGGAAAATCCTAAATTATATTACTAAACAGTAGAAAATTGAAAAAAGTTGAAAACAAAACTTTTTTACACTAAAAGACAAAATAGATTATAATTTAAAACTAATTAAACTAAAAATAAATCTAAAAATTACTTATAAAGGTGAATAGTAAAATATTTTAAAACTAAAAATCTTAAACTAATTTTCTAAATCTTGGAAAATTTTTAAAACTAAAAAATATAAAAGTTTTACACTAAAAGACAAAAATCAGTAATTAAAAATTAATTAAAAATGCAATTTAATCTAAAAAATAGTAAATGAACAGTAACAGAAAAATAAACTTTATAGGAAAATCAGAAATACAGTAACAAAACTAAGAAAATTAAAATCAAGTAAAAATACTTAAAAAAGACCACTAAAGACAAAAAAAAACAAGTAACTGAAAGTGACAGCTGGACTGATTTTGTCCTTTACCTAAGCAGTGGTAAGTTTTACACTAGCAGTGGGAAATTTGTTCCCACTGTCTTCAATAAAAATTGTATCTGGGCACCTTTTGGCGTGTAAATTTTTTGTTGCTTGGTTTTAATTGGATACAAGGGCACCCCTACAACCAGTTGGGTTGTGAGGAGTCAATTGAGCAATAAAACACACAAGTCACTTACAAGAATCACACAGAAAAGGGTCAAAACAGTCTCTGATATGGACAATATTGGTCAGATGGTTAAGTCTGGTCTGTTTGACCACTTGGGTTAGTTTTGGTTGGCCAAAACTCACTCAAAATCACCACCAATCTTCTGCAAACAAGTTTTAAATCCTAGACTTACCCAAATTCTAATAGAAACCAAAATTTGATGAACCAAATACTAAATTAAGGCAGTTATGGGTTGCTGATTATATTGACATTTTTTATCCTAAAAATAGCATGCAAACTTCATTTCTTGGTTACCATACATGAAACAAAATACCAATACAGCCCCAGTACTATCTCTTGAGTATGTTTAGACTGCTTATAGGCCAAAGGATTGTCAGTCTCTTAACCTATCATGCATACCCAAACACCCCCAAACTTTCTGAAAATCAATATTAACAAACCAAAACAGTTTAAACCCTATTCAAACCAATTAATTACCACTCTAACATGCATATAAGACCTAATTAAGCATAAACAAGCAGAACCTAACACATAAAAACAAGCAACTCACAAAAATCATATAATTCACATAAAACTCAAAGGAAAACTTCAAATAGGGTTCAAGCCTATTTCACCTTGGCTGATGCCTTCTATTTGGAGTCCTTTTGGCTTATGGGAGCTTATAATCAAGTAGAGAGTCCCTGCTGTTGGAATCCAAGAAGGACCCAAGGGATAAAATGTATTCACCAATAATAAATGAAAAGAGGAAATGGAGTGGTCTTATTCATCATCAACTTAACCACAAGCAAACAAGAAGCAAATTCTTGTAGTCAAAAGGCCATAAGCTTGCAGCTTATGGCTTTTGATACAGTAAACTGATTAGTCCAAAAAAAAGTGACAAAACTGATTTTCTTAGAAAACCTTTAATAAACACAAACCTTGAAACAATGAAACCAGTATGAAACAACTTTGAAACCTAACAAACCAAGCATCTAACTAGGCTCATGATTCCACTTTCACTTCCACATAAGCTTAGCTAGAAATTTTTTTTGAAAGTTTAAAAAAAACGTCTCTTAACAAAACCTTGAATGAAACGTTGAAAACCTTACACTAAAACATAAACTAAGAAAGATTAAAAATATGGAACTCAGAATTTGTAAATTTAAAAATTGTTCATTTTCATTAATAGATTTAATATATTACAAAAACTGGAACAAAGGGTGCATTCACATGGGAATGCCCTTTTTATAAGCTAGCTAAGAACATACTAGAATGCTAAACCCTAATACATAAAAATCCTATAATGCCCTTGGGTCAACAAGTTTGAAATTGGTCTTCATGCCTCTCATGTGACTTGATTGTGATGGCTAGTTGTTCTTGTTGATCATAGACGTTGATAAACTCCTTTGGGACCAAGTAATGCTTGTGGGTCGTTGGATTTCTGAAAAATTCGAAAGTTTCCATATTAAGGGTGACAGGGGAACCATGGTGGGGTCTCTTGTGGTCACGGGAAGGGATTTTTGTTGGTGGGTTTGGATGAGCTTAATATTAATTAGGGATCTGGAGTGTATTAGGTTTGATTATGAAGGGATTAGCAAAAACCCAATTAGGGTTTATGTGTTTAAGGTGATGATGAATAGGGAATTTAATCTAGATTAGTGTTTAAAACTTTTGTTTCCCTCGTTTATTTTAATTAAACAGATTTAATAAGAAAAAAAACTGTTAACAAAAGTATAGTGGGGTTGTGACGTGGTGGTTTGATGAGAGGTGATTGGTGGGTTGACTGGTCCAAGTAAGGTGGCGGATGGTGATAGGTGGAATTAAGTTTGATGTCGGGCCAACAATAACCCCCTGCTTTTCCTTTCCTTGTCACTTCTGAATAAAGTACACAAAATTTGCATATCCTTTGTTAACAACTTTCAATAACTTGCTGAATTTGGCCCACCTTAGTTTCAAACTTTAAATAAGGACTAATATTGCAATAAATGAAATATCCAAGGGCTATTCATGTAATATCTTCAAACATGGAGGACCTTTCTTTCCAAATATGATTTCTCTAAGGACCTTTCTTGCCAAATCTTCAAAAATGAGGGACCAGTGTTGACAATTTCTCAAACTTCAAGGAATTCATGATTCGGGTCTAGTTCTTTGTGCGACTTCGTTTCCCGTGTTCGTGTTTGCTTCATTCTTGTGATCTTTTGTTGATTTCATGATATCCGTACCTAAAATACACAATGAACAAACACAAGCATATATTTGGGTATTTTGATGATATTTTAAGCGTTTTAAGCCTGATTTGGACGATGAGACTATGTATAATTACAGTCTCATCACTCCCCCATACTAAACCATTGCCGTGTCCCCAAGCAATGCTAGAATTAAGTATCGTAGCACATCCAAAATTCATTTTATGATGACTTTTATTGAAGACATAAACTTAAATAAACTACTACACGTGTTTTAGACATAATATATTGTTTTCATCACGATCAAGTGACTTTTAGGGTCATGAAATAAGAACACGTGAATGCTTCGTTAGAGATAATTTCGTCGTACTCAATTTTCACCCAATTCCATGCTAAGCGTGTAACGAGATCATTGTTATTATAAGTTAGCAACACGATCATATCTCATGAGTGTTAATTACGAACCTAAACTCCCTTATTTCTAGTTGGTATCTCTTATATTCTATTTTGTCTTAATAATCACGAGGATATATCATTGAATTATGCGTGAATAGAGATTAAGTCTAAAAATAGAGTCTTAACGGTGTAACCAAAACCATCAAATTAATAATTCACCCTAATAGACAACGATGTCAACAAATTAAGTCAACAAGAAGGATCGATAAACACGATTTTATAACAGTTTTGAACATGAGACTTATTACCAAGACTTTTATACGCCCCCTAACGGAAGGGCCTTATTATCATAGGTTTACCTCCATCTTTTATTCAACTCCGCCATGGAGCTTTTATTATGACTTCGGTCTTGCCTTTCCTTTTATTATCCGCCATCGTCGGTGGTTTTATTATGGCCAAAGACGTATATCCTCACGCTAAGGCGAATTTTGGATCTTTAAAGCTTCAAAGATTAAGGCTTGTATCACTTTTAATTTGGGCATAGATTTTTCGGCCTTTTGAGCTTCAAATTTTTGCTTAATTTAGGTGAGCACTTGAAATTTTATTATTAGGTGAATCTTTCGATTATTCGGGTCCCAATACTTCAAAACCGTGACACTGGCGATACCTTAATGTTTTCCCAATTTAATTACATGGAAGCTACTAAAACAAATTAGAAACCAAAAATAGTGACTAAACCGCTAAATCAATATTTATTAACAATTTATTATCAAAAAGCGTGGGGAGAATAAGCTAATAATTACTACACATGAGATCGTGAAAGATTACGAGACTTATAAATAACTCTTATCATTTCTCGTCCTCATTCAAGAGACTTAGCCTAAAAAGTTAAAGAATCGAAGCTAAGTGCTCAACACGCACAGTGAGTCAAAAATTACTCTTATTCTCACCATCGGAAAATCTACATTCGTGTCTTCAACACTTATGAAAAACAAGAAAAATTTTAAAATTTGGCCATTTTTAGCCTTATTTGCAACAAAACGATAACAAAAAGATGAATATTGGATTGCGTGATGACGTAAGCAAGGTGAAGTATCTACTCACCCCCTTACTAAAACTAAACATTGTCCTCAATGTTTCGAGTCTAGGGGTGAAAACACCCCCATACTATAGACGAAGTCGAATACTTAATCTCAAGCATGGAAAGGGTAAAACGAATAACCTAAAAGCCGTTTATGAATTATGCTAATAAGATAAACGTTAGAACATAAAAGAATATCATCGGATATCGGAATCTCCAAAGGCAACGATCAAAGCTCGAGTGATCCGTAAAACGAATACGAGAGGCTTCAATGATGACGATGAACCTAATAAATCACAATCACAAACAACCACGGAACAAAGGTTGGAAGAGCACAAGTCCCCTCGTTACATTAACTAAGAAAGCGATAATATTTACAAGGATAAGCATGAGAATCCCCCACGAGGCACCTTGTTTTTGATAACCGAGTCAAAAGCTCGACTCGAATCCCCATAAATGTGATCATTTAGGGATAATCTTGGTTTGGTCATTTTTGGTGGGGCTTACATGGTAAACAATGCCCAAAAGTACATGGAGTACTTTAAAAACCCGATATACGTATACCAGGGTCAAAGATAGCGTCCTCGTTTTCGGATGAAAGACGAAACAACGCCACTCCAACTAGAAACCCAATGGGGTAGAAGAAAATAGATAAGAAGTAGAAAGGTGGGGCAATGGGTAAGTCAACACAATGAGCTACTCGAGGTAGACTCACACCAAGGAAATGAATATATTTTCCATTTATTACATCGGTGGAAGACCGAGATTTCCCTTTACAAGGAATTCCGGGATCGTAAATCTCGTCCTTGGTGGAGAAATGTGAGGGAACATAAGGGGCTTCCCCCACACTAAAACCACACACACCATCGTCAAAAGGAGTAGCCGAGGTGGTAGCACTCATAAAACGCGGTGATGACAGAGTTAAACTTGTAGAAAAATCTTTTAAAACATTTTTAAAATCTTTTCCTTTTTCATCATTTAAAAACTCTTTAGGAAAACCCGATTTGATAATTTCAAAAATATTTGGCATGTCAAATTCAAAATTAGTCGCGCTAAAAATTCTCACATTTAAGTCATTGGTGGAAGGGGGTGGCGGATTATATAAGTCCCCCAAACGTTTATCAATAAAGAACACCGCCCCCTCGGGGTCTACATACTCGTCATCCTCATGAACGTCGATCTCATCGATTTCTTAATCAAAGATAGGCTTGTCAAACCACGGTTTGTTATTCCCCTCCTTGAGTATTTTAGAAACTCTCTCGAAAAGATCACAATCAAGGACGAAACCATCATCCATTTGTGGGGATTGTTGGTAAGTTAAATCCTCACGAATGTGGTAAACGTAATTCTAATTTGAGGAGTGTTGATTAGGTAACTCCTCGAGAATTGGATTTTTGGTGGTCACATGAGTTGGTTCGTCATCGAAAATAAGACGTTCCAACTCATTTAGTTCATCCTCGATTTTGGAAAGATCGACCTCACTTGTAGGTGGAAGTGGAGGAAAAAGAGCTAGCTCTCGTTCAATGATTTCCTTAATCTCGGGATCAAACTCGTAATCATCGTACTTCACACATTTATTTTTCGAAGAATCAAAAATTGCATGTGAATTTCGAAGTACGTGATCAATCTCGGCAAAATTGCCATCATCATCGTCAAAGAAAGAGTCGATGTGAGCACTCACAACCATGGTCTTACAAGTCGAATGACTATGCTTAGGTGACTTTTCTATGACGAGAGGATCGATGTCGATAAAACCTTTAGCCTCAACGGGTGTTGGGCTAGGAAAAGGAGGCACTTCGATGGAGTTAGAAGTTGAAGCCTCAAAGACGTGGTCCTTCGAAGGTGGTAAAGACGAGTCCATTTTGGTCATTGTCGTGATGGCACTAACGTCGCCCTTCGAAGTTAGTTGTTCACTTGTTTCATCGAATACATCCCAAAGTGATTTTTCATTCATAAACTTACACATACCCTTTTGAATTAGGTACACGTATTCTTTATCATTAAAACATCATCTTTAAAACCGTTCTTCTTAATTTTTTCAAAACATGCATTAGCCTCATTCTTTCCGCTAAAGTGAACATTTTGAAAACATTAGGTTTAGAAACATTAGGTTTTGAAACCTCGGTTTTTCCATTATCATTAAACACTTGGGATTTACTCGTGAAAAAGTCCATTTTATCCTCCCCATATCTCATAGTGTTGGGAATAAATTATAGCCAGTCTACTTGAGCGCTGACAAGAGTAAAACAAGCGTTGACATGAGTAAAACAAACACTGACAGATCAAGCGTTGACAAGAAGAAGTCAAGCGTTGACACATTGAAGACAAGCATTGATGGAAGGATATGATCTACAGGTTTATTATGTTCTAGATTACTTCTAGTAAAGATAGGAACAACAATGTATTTTCTATATTTATCTTTACCAAGAATAGTTGATACGTAGATTATTGTACAAGGCTTCTTATGTCTATAAAAGAAGACCTTTAGCTCTGATACCAAGGGAGTTGTACTACATGCTACTCAGATGTCATGGAACATGATGGACTCATAAGAAATTGATTGGTTTGACATTTGAAGAGTTGGAGTGCAGAGCTTATCCCATTTGGGTTAGAGTGCAGGAAGAAAACACTCTAAGACTTCTTTCTGATGAAAGAAAAGAAGAACTTACAGAGGAAATGGAGATTAAGAAGGCAATGTTTGTTCCTAGACCAGTGAAAAAGGGAGTCCCTCTTGAGTTTCCCAAAGATATGGATCCATTAAATCCAAGTGAAGCTGTTATAAGAAAGAGCCTCAAGCTCTCACCATTAGAAGCTTCAGATATGGTACAAGTGTTACCACTTGATTCCAGAAACCCTATTATAAGCTATGAAGAAGATGAATGTGGGTTTTGGAAGATTGGCAGGTATGGAAAAGAGGTTCAAACTTTTACCACTCTTATATCTTTGTTTACAAGTTGTGATAGAGAAGACTTGGTAGACCTATGGAGGTTGTTAGAGGCCAAGTATCAGACTGAAGCTCCCACTTCAGTCAATGCAATAAAACTGTAGTCAACATTCCAAAGAATGTGTGAACCAAGAGATGAAGATCCTGCTATTTGGAAGGATCTTGAAGATGACCTCAGTGGTCTTCAATGGAGATTGTATTCAGCTGCTGGTGTTTATTATTTGAGCTCTACAAAGTTTGCTGAGTATCTACTTGTAGATGGCCAGTATTTCATGTCCAAGGAAGTCTTGGAGAAGATTAAGAACACATAGCTAGAAATTTATTATTCAAGTGACGTGGCCAAACATTTGATCAGATTTATTTATTACCAATATGAGAAGGTTTGTAAGATTCCTCCTAGTTCTTAATGTTTATTCAGAAACTTGATTACTAGAGTAGATATCAAGTTTAGGGGAGGATTGTTGGGAATAAATTATAGCCAGTCTACTTGAGCGCTGACAAGAGTAAAACAAGCGTTGCAGGAGTAAAACAAACGCTGACAGATCAAGCGTTGACAAGAAGAAGTCAAGCGTTGACACATTGAAGACAAGCACTGATGGAAGGATATGATCTACACGTTTATTATGTTCTAGATTACTTCTAGTAAAGATAGGAACAACAATGTATTTTCTATATTTATCTTTACCTAGAATAGTTGATACGTCGATTATTGTACAAGGCTTCTTATGTATATAAAAGAAGACCTTTAGGTTATTGTTCAATATAAGTTTTCATACGTTAAACACTTTCATTGTAAGCAAGTTTGATATCATTAATCAAAGTGAAAGTTTGTTTACATCTTGTGTGTTCTTGTTTAAGTGTTAATTCCGCATAACACTTAGATTGTCATATACATATACAAATGTTTCTCTAAGTGTATTACTTGATCTAATCTCGTATATATAAAGCTAAATCGATCTAAGTTTGGGATCAACAAGTGGTATTAGAGCATGTTGAGGAACTTTTGATCTTAAAGAACACAAGAACCCTAAAATCTCCAAAACCCTAATTTTCACAAAAACCCTAAAAACATCATGTCAAATCCAGAAGTACCCTCCTCCTCCTCACCTTTACCAAACATCAAGATTCCCATGCTTGATGCAACCAACATTGAATTGTGGAAATTCAACTTTGAGCAATATCTGGGGATCTATGACTACACTCTCTAGGAGATTATTGAATATGGAAACACATTCAATAAAGACCAAAAGATTGCTAATGCTATTACTTGAAGAGCAGCTGTTGCTGGATGTTCAGAAGCAGATAAGAAAGAAAAGCCAGAGGATGGTAGAGTTGTGGCTGCTGAAGACATAACAAAGAAAAGGGTTGATATGAAAACCCTAAATATTTTGAAACTCTCTTTGGGACAAGAGAACCAGCATAAATACAGAGGTTATGAATCTGCTAAGGACCTTTGGGCAGCTCTTGAAGTTGCATATGGTGGCAATGAAGATACAAAGGAAGAGAAGAAGAAGCAACTCATGCATGATTATGCTGTCTTCAAGGCTCAACCTAATGAGAAGCTTAGCAGTGTGAGAAGCAGATTGGTTGACATTACAAGCAAATTGTCCTTCATGGGGACACAACTTGGTGATTTTGACATTAATGCCACTTTTCTTAAAAGTATTGGTGAAGCGTGGAAGATTGAGGAAAGATCTATACTTGCCAACAACACTCACAAAAGTTCTACTTTTGATGATATATACAACAAACTGAGGCTGTTGGAAGATGAAACTCTTTTGGAGCATGGAAGCAAGTCTACCAACAATAATATGGCCTTCTTCTCACATAGTGAAGGTCAATTTAATCAGAAGGACTCTTACATGCATCCAGTTACTGGATCATCATGTGTCAACGCTGGAACATGTCCTGTCAACGCCTCCTATTCAGACGCTGACACATACAAAAGTGACGCACCAAGAGTTAAACCTGCTGGTTTGGATCTGGATACTGTATGTGCTTATGTTGCTTCTTTGCCCAATGGTTCAGTGATTACATATGAGGACCTTGAGCAAATAAGTGATGAGCACTTGGAAGAGATGGATATTAAGTGGAACATGGCTCTTGCTAGTATAAGAGCAAATAGGTGGAATAGAAGGTTTAAGAAGAAGATGACCTTCAATGTAAAGGACACTGCTGGATTTGATAAATCCAAGGTTGAATGCTATAATTGTCATCGTATGGGGCACTTCATGAGGGAATGCAGATCTCCTAGAAGATCTGATGCTGGCAAACCCTCAAGCCAAATTGTTAAGGTTCAGGATCCTAAGGCCATGGTTGCAGTTCAAGAAATTGATGGTATGGGATGGGATTGGAGCTATTTGGCTAAAGATGTGGAAAAGGATAAAGCTTTGGTTGCTGAGATTGAAGAAGAAGAGCATGTTCAATATGCTCTCATAACACACTCCTCCTCTTCATCAGATAATGAGGTATACAATGATGCTTTTTGTAGTAAGGGTTGTAGGTTAAATACTGAGAAACTTAAGAAAGAGGTGTTAAGGTTACTAGATGATGTGAGTACTGAGAGATGCAAACTGTCTAACTATCAATTAGCTCTCACTCAAACTGAGAAGACAGTTTCTAAGTACAAGAAAATGGAATTTGATTTAAAAGATAAAATAAATATCTTAAAACATGAGTTGAATGCTAGTAATGATTTTAGGAGCATTATGGAAAGGGTTAATGGCGAGCTACAGGCTAAGTTAGATGAGGCCATTAAGAATAAAGATAATGTTGGCCTTAAAATTCAAAGATTTGATAAGGCCACACAAACCCTAGGAGAATGTGTGAATAAACAAAGGGATCCTAAGGACATGACTGGGATTGGGATGAAAGACTACTCTGTGGTTCCACCACCAGCTGGTGACTTCTATGGTGTCCAACAAAAGGACCTATCTTGGACTGGTTTACCAGAACTCCAAGAGGAGGAATTCATTCCTTCACCAAGAGTTATTACCCTAGTTGAAGAGTATCAACAGAAGTTGACTGACTTGAATGAATGGAAGAAAGGCTACCTTATTTGTTAAGGGTGGCTTATTATGTGAAAGTCCTAATGAGTCATCCCCTATTAAGGTAACAAACCCAATCACTGGTAAGGCTGTTGACCTTGGCTCAAACACAGTTAGAAAACCTAGTGTCAAATATGCAGAAATGTATAGGAATACTAGGTCACCTAAAAGCCAAGTTAGTAATGATGGAACAGGCTTCTTTTCTTCTAGACCTAGGGTTGTGTCTAGAAAAGCCTGTTACACTTGTGGTAGCTTTTCACATTTATCATATATGTGTGTCAATGCTTCCAAGGTCAACGCTGTCAGAAAGTCAAACGTTGTCAGACCCAAACCTTGTGTGCAACAAAGTCCACAAGTTGTTAGACCTGCCCCATTCTTCACTAGAGGGTATAACACTCATGGACAAAGACCATTTCAAAAGACAAATACTTGGACTAATAGGCAATGGGTTTCTGTTGCAAACCCTAGGTTTAACGCTGACAAGGGTAATTTCAGCGTTGACAAGACCAAATCCAACACTGACAGAAACGTGACAAGACCTAAATATTTGCAACCACAGGGTAAGGGGTCTAAAGCTTTTTCAAGCTTGACATGGAGACCTAAGAAAGATCAAAGCCCTAATGATAATGGGATTTCAATGACCTGCAACAAATTTAATTACATTTCAAAGGTAATTACAAAACCTATTGGGGTTAACTGGGTATTTCATTCAAAGAGGGATGAACAAGGGGTTGTTATGAGAACCAAGTCTGTTCTTGTTGAACAACCAGATGAATCTAAGTCTGCTAAGGCTTGGGTTCCCAAAGAAAACTAACTTGTTTTCTTTATGTGTAGGGCATTCAAAAACAGGTCAATTATTATGGATATTGGTACAGTGGATGCTCAAGGCACATGACAGGGAAGGAAGATTATCTTACTAACTTCACTCCCATTAAGGATGGTGATAAGGTTTACTTTGGAGGCGGATATGGTACTATCACAGGCAAAGGAACACTTCTCACCAAGAACTTGCGTTTTGAAAACGTATTTTTGGTAAAGGAACTTGATTACAATCTTTTTAGTGTATCACAAGTTTGTGATAACAAAAATAAATTTATGTTTACTAATACTGAATGCTTGGTGTTAAGCAAGGATTATAAGATCCCTAATGAGAAATATATTGACTATAGAACACCTAGACATAAAGACATATATAATGTGAATCTGAATGGGATTAGAATGAATAACAGTATGTCATGTTTTTATGCTAAAGCTTCAGTAGATGAGAGTAATCTATGGCACAAGAGACTAGGGCACATAAACTTTAAGAATATAACCAGGCTTGTGAGACTTGGTTTGCTTGAAAAGGCTTTCCACAATGACCACTCTTGTGTTGCATGTCTTAAAGGCAAGCAACACAAGGTCTCATTCAAGTCTAAACAGGTGCACTCCTGTAACACCCCCAAATTTATACAACTCAGTTCAGCGGAAGACTAGTTGGTGTTACGGGATAGCACATTACTCACATCATAGACAACGCATAAAAATCGCGTCGTTTAATATTAAATAATTTCCATTCATAACATCAAAGTTACATCGGTCCCAAGTCATTATATTGCATACAAAAGTTTTTACAAAGTATTTGAATGGAAAAATATTGTTTAAGTGCGGGCCATGAATTCTTGTCGTCTTCCCGAGAATTACCTTCAAGTACCTGAGATAAAACATGTTAAAAGAAAAGGGTCAGCGATAACGCCGAGTGAATTCATAGAGTTTAATAAATTCCATCAATATAATTTTTGGTATAAAATTAGTACCAAAAATCAATCCGTACAAATCGTTGTAATAGGCCGTAAAATAGCCAAAATCGTTTTATACAAATCTTTGTAATAGGCCATAAAATAGCCAAAGTCATTTTATATAAATCCTTATCGAAAATCATAATATAGGCATTTGCCTTAAAAATTATTATACGAACCAATGTCGTAAAAACATTATACAATACGTCTTATGACGTTGTATAAAATCAAATAAAAATCGTTATATGAATATGGTTATGAAAACCAAAATACAAACATAATATCAATAGTATGACCCTGTATTGCTAGTCAGGCAATACATCGTAATTCGGAGCGTCTATTAGTATTTCGTTAATTCGGATTATTATAAGCCGCATGACATTGTTACCTTACTAAACCAACAACGGGTAGCTAACCCGATACCAATTTTGCCCATCTAAAGTAGCGTGTCGTCACAAAGGTCACGCTATTGGAAATCTTCTCATACATTAATTCGCTTACCAATCAATGTGGCACGACGGGGATTAACCGTCAAGGCGCGAACTGGGGTGATCGTCCCCAAATAGTACTATTAAATGCATAAGCGTCTACCAACTCCCGGTAGTTCACAATTCATGCTAATGGGACTTTTAGTGACATAACCTAACTTTAATAATCCATTTAATTTCATCTATCGGGTCCATTAATCATTTATCGGGTCATACAATCGGGTCATTCAATCATTCGGGTCCAAAATCAATAAACAAACAATCGGGACAAATGGTGTCCAAACTTTTATAAAAACTAACATGTTATCTCCCTCGCGGGTTTATAAAGCATTTATAAAACATTTAAAAGAGTGCGAGGCTATGAACTCACGTTGATATGGGAAGGCGGGTTATCGGCAATTCGGACGTACGGTACGTGCTTCAATTACGGAAACCTAGACAAATAATACTCGGTCTTAGACGTTTGTCCAATGACTTTATAAAATATCAATTATGTATACATATGATGATTATATATATATGATGATCAAGTGGGTTTACATATTCTCGTTTACTCATTTTAGAGTTTACGTTTTAGTATCGTCTTACTAGTTCACTAGTTTCACCGATTTTACCTATTTTAAGTTCATTAAGTCTTTCATAAATTCTTTAACTTGTTTTTACCCATTTTATACCTATATGATCAGTATATATATCTTTCATGTTGGGCCCAAATGGGTTAAGCCCAAATAATTCTTTTTACAAGTTTTTATCTTATTAAGTCCAATTATTAGTCCAATACGTTTATTTAGCTCGTAAATGTCCGTAATTCTTATAGTTCGGGTTTTATCGGTTTTTACTTGTCTTAGTTACTTATACATAAGTATACAACTTTTATAAACTTTACATTAGACGGGTTTGGTCGTCTAAGTTTTATTTGATGAAAAACGTTAATTTCACGGCGATAGCCGAAAAAGTCGTAAAAATCAAGTTTATAGTTTTTATTACTTATAAATATTACTTTTACCACCATTTATATATTTTACCCATTTAATTAACCTTTTATACATTTATATAAATAAGTTTTATAAGTTAGTGGGTTTATACTTTACATTTTATAAATTATAAAGTGAGTGCTTATATAATAATAATAAACATTATTTCCAAAATCTGATTTTTAACTTCATCTTCACCAAAACTGCCATATCTTGAGTTCTACATGGAGATAGAAGCTCAAATTTTTATCACATAAACTACATGATATGTGCTACATTTAACTCTTCTATAGCTACTGTTGAATCATCTTTTAAGTATTTTCTAAAAATCGTCCAAAACAGTAACTTCAGATTTGTATCCTAAACTTGTTTTGATCATATCTCACTCATTATTTTGATTCCATTGCATGGGCAACTCTCACATGTGTACAAGACCCATAGCTTACTGTAAATGGGTTCTACTTCATCATATTATCAGTTTACCACTTGGTTCTTTACTGTTTTATACAGCCATGCAAATTAATCAAGATTTTAACCTTGTTTCATATGGTTTTTCACCTTTTTATCCATGATTATCAACAACAAATCCCCACATAACATTTTTATCATCATATAATCATCATAAATATATACAATAGGAAATAAAATACAAGTTTACATAATCAAAATAACAAGAAGTTGAGGAGGACAATCTTTATACCACCATCTTGATGTAGGTTATGAGTTTGACATGGTTTTTGATGGAGAAACTTGTAGACAACCATGACCATCTTCAAGACCACCATGCTCCATGAACTTCTTGTGGAAAATCAGCCCTAATGCTCCATGGAAACTCCTCCTTTGATGTTATAACTTACACCAATCTTCATCTTTTTGGATGGAGATTAACATATGTTAATTATAACATATGTTTATGGTTAGATTTTTGTCAAGTGATGGTGATTTAGGGAGAGATATGGGACGGCTCAAGAGAGTGTTAGAGAGGAAATTTGGGTGGTTTGCATGTAGGAAATGAGAAGTGGTAATGTTTTGATGGTTTTGTGAAGTAAGTAGCTTACTTTGTAAGCATAAAATGGACAAGTGTCCTAGTTACTCATAAAATGTTGACACAAAATGTGTTGGTGTGGCTTATCCTTGCCGTCCAAAAGTGGGGGTGGGGCAAGTTTATTCTTGTCTCATCCCCATTTAATTACGGGTACTCCTCGATTCTAGTTTCCTCGATTTGCGTGCCCTCGGGTCGTTTTACGAAAAACGTTTTTATAAATTATGAATCGACGTCACAAAACGAATCCAATAAAAATTGTTTCATCAAAAACGGAGTTCGAAAACGTAAATACGTAATCCTAAGGTTTCCGGTTTAGTCGTAAAGGACGTTAAAATAAAATCGTAAGTCCTAGTCTCTTCTCGTAAATTTGTGAGTTTATGAACCAACACAAATTTTAAAACTCCAAAATAATATTCACGGACAAATTTATTTTCTGAAATGTCGGACTGTCACCAAGGACGGTGTATGTAAACGTAAACACGTAACGTTGAATCCTCCGGTTTAGACGCAGTCGATGCTACTTCAAGACGTAAATCTAAATTTCTTCCCAAAAATATGTGAGTTCATATTGTAACATTAAAATAATGTTTTTAAATAATATTCAAGAATAAAATATCAACCATAAATTGACGGATTGTCACAGCATTTACCCCTAAACAGGATCTTTGTCCTCAAAGATCATCTTACCTTACTACTCGCTTCTTATAGAGTTAAAGCCATGTGGGTATTTCCTCCACATTTGGTCTTTTCTCAACAAGTGCAATTCATTATAATACGCGAGTTTCATCGAACATAACTACGGGAATAAGATTAGGCTTAATGTTGACTTACTTTCTCTATCCATGATGTTCACGGGTTTCTGATGAATGCAACTTTTCGCCGATCTAAGCTCTACTAAGAATAATCAGAATTTCACTTGATAGATATTCCATCAAGTGCGATTTACGAAACATAATTCACGCGGTTCTTGAAGTCCTAGGGTAGATCCAGCTTATATGCCTTTCAAACCAATCTTTTATATCATCTCAATGGTCCCATACAATCGGGGACTTATATCCCATGATTTGTCAGATCATGAATTCATTTCTCCAAGTTTAAAATAGTGGCATAACTTCGCTACCCATTTGGCACTTCAAGATCTACATTTCACTTTCAAATAACCTCTTGCCCACTATCGGCAGTTAATAATCAAATCCTAATTTCAATAATCATTTCAGATCTCGCGGGTCGGGTATTTTGCAAGGATAGGTTCGCCATCATAGGAAACCTTAAACCTAAGAGGCATGTCCAACTCACAATGGGTGTATGTCGGATGTCTTCATCTCAACTCCTGCTTACAAATGCTCTAAGATTTAGATCTTAACAAGATTCAATCTCGATCCTAATACGATGATTATCAATGATAATTCTTCCAAAGGGAAACGATTATACGGTCTATTACCAAAGGTCAATCATTCAAACATAAAACAACACTTATTTACTCTGTATCGTTACTTTACCTCGTCCCTTCGATTGGGGTGGTACATAGTACTCTCATCAAGGTTCGTTCTCAATGATTTCTGAGCAAATCTCTAGAAATTCGATGCGAAGCGAGGATCTTGATATAGATGATCGATACAGGCATGCTATGTTTACATAACTCTTTTGCATTTATCATTATCGAGAATGATATTAGCAGATTTGGTCAGTCTGTCGACGATGACCCAAATCGAATCAAATTCAGATGATGACCTTTGCAATAGCTAGACGTTTACTAATGTATGAGGCGATGTATGCCTTCATAATTGCCATCAGTACAACTTCTTCAGACAAAGATACTTTTAGTCAAAATGACATACATATAATACTTATACTTACAAATTCCAACATAACTATATCTCATAATCTTCATATTTAGACAATCACAAGTAGTCTTTAAAACATTTAACGCTATTGGTTTCTCAATTTTAATGATTCATATTAGTCGTGAATCCTCTTTTATAATCTACATTATCCTTTTTACAAACATCGTTTATTTTTATATCGTTCGGCAAATTATTTTGCACCTTCATTATTAAGGAACATGTCCTAACTGGTTCTTTATCTTTTCTACATAATGCGTCAGAAATTACGTTCACTTTCCTTAAGAAATAAATGTCAAAAACTCCTTTCTTCATATCTCCTATATTTTAGTTTCGTCTCAACTTATCATGTTTATCCGTTTTACTCAATCCTTCATCGAAAGCGTCGATAATTATCATAATTAATTAAATAATTATTAGTTAATTTTTATGAAGCGTAAAAGTTTTAAATTTCTTAGTTCGACCAATTATATAAATTGTTCAAAAATAAATTTGAATTTAATTAACAAGATTTTTGGTTGATTTATCGAAAATATTTAATAAGATTCGTAAATGTTTGAAAAATCTTTGTTTATACTTTGGTCAAAATTTTCTTTAGTTTGAAAAGCGTAAATTATCGTTTCAAATTTCAAATCATGTTTTATATAGTTCCCTCAATTCCTCTTAGTTGTCTAAAAGTATACACAAACATTTACCCCTAAACAGAAGTTTAGTTAAATGGTTTGTGTATAAGGGAATAATCCCTTCAAAATCCTTTGTTAAAACCTTTGTCAAAACATATTTCCATTTCTTTTTGGTAAAATCCAAAGTCTTAAATGGGCTCTTAATTTGAAGAGTCAGTATAGATTCCATTATCTTTTTAATCACATAGTCAAATCATGTAAAGTATTAAGTCTTTTAATCACGTGTTAATTATTCAAGGTATAGGTTTTTATCGTTCGGCCAATTCAGGGCAATCTATAAATATTTATTAACCCCTTCTTATTCGTATTAACAAACAAATGGTCCTAAATGATCACAAGCATGAATTTATCAAATTACAGCCTACACACTTGATTCACCAAATTTATGAATACTACATGTGCATTTGTCAATCCAAACGACATCACGTGAAACTCATAAGGTTCATTACAAGTACCGGATGTAGTGATTGGAATAGATAATCTCTTTCGCAGATGCGAAGTTTGATGATAACCATGCTATGGATCAAATCTTTAAAACATACACTAGAACCTTGTAAATGATCGAACAAATCTTCCATTTCGAGTTATGGATATCGTTTTCGATTGTCAATTTACTCAGTCACGGTAATCTATAAATATAAGGAAAGATAACACCATAGCTCTTCAGGATGACAGGCTTGGTATAATAAAATCTTTCTCCGACAACTTTCTTAGTTGTACGGTAATTCCTTAAATTCAGATAAGATAAATATCTTTTACTAAATACATATTAAGTTCCTTCTATATTATAATATCTATTACTAATTCACAATCATTCACGGTATTATTTCAAGTCTTAATACAGGATATGGTCATCCATCAAGAATTATTTAGATCACTTTTGATAATCAGCATCTTATCATTTAGGGGAATTCTATTCGAGTTCCCATCAATTAAGACAATTTCGTCATGTCATAATCAATCAATCCATTCCACTGGCATTACCAACTTTCCAGTTGTATTGCTGTCGATAAGATGTGAACTTCTCAAAAGACTAATAATAACTCATAATACTTCACAAATTCAAGGATATTAGGATACACAACTACTATTAAAAGAGTAAGGTCAACGCAGAATCTATGCGAGAGAATTTCAAATCAGATACAAACGAAAACATTTAATGGATATGAATATATCCCATGTTTTCATAATTTGAGTACGCATTCGAAAGCTCCTCGGATCGTTACCCAGGTCATTCAAATGAAATCAAATCAAGAGAAATGATAAGAACGTCGATACGTCCAGTCGGGTATCAACACTCGGTAATCAAATACTTTTCCTAAGAATCTCACTACGGGAGAATTGGACAAGAACGGGATTGTCAATTGTCAAATAAGACAATTTCCACAAATGAGTAAATTCGACTCAGAAGAATAGATGATATAGGCACATATGTAGATGTCCCTAACACTATGTCCTTATTTTTCACTTCTTGCAGATCTCATAAATTTTAATCTTTCACAATCTTTAAAGAAAATGTAGAGTTTATTCATTAGTTTTATGGTGACTACTAATCAGTCTTGCATAGTCCATTCCAAATTGTATGTAGGCGCGCAACTATATACAATTTCAAGATTAACGATGCAATACTCAGTTCGTCAAAATTTTATCATCATGTTTAAAATAAAAACATTTTCATGCTTAATTCTTAAATAAGAATCAAGAATAATTTTACAAAGATTTTCTTTGTTATGAAAACAACTAAGTTTTCCAAAGCGTCTCATAAACAACTTCATTTTGATATCAATCACTTATAAATCTCACTTTGATTAATCCTTATTGTGACGAAAATTAAATTTTCTCAAAGGATACCGTTTTAACTTTATAAAAACAATGTGTGATCTGCAAAGGAGTGATGAAAAGTTGTTCATCAAGAACCAATTACAATCTGATAGGAAATGAGCTTTAGCCAAATAATCATGAGGTCCGTGACCTCAATGGCACTCAAGAATACAAAGAGAATAATTCACAACGTAACTCAAATCGAGATGAGTACTTGTTCAATGGTTACATCACTAATGCGATCATTAGGATGAAGCAATAAAAGATAGACAACATCGATACATGTAGAATTTAGCAATCAAAGGTAGTCTTTTCATTAATCACAAACAAGTCAAATTGTACCGTAACACATTACGTGTCACTATGTAATACAATTTACAAAACTCATCCTACCAACTGATATCTCAGTTAAGTTAGGGATTTTTAAAAGATACCACAATGAATACTAATCTACAAGAGTCATTAGGTGTTCCACATGTCTCGGAAGATCCATCGGTCCCAATTAAGAAGAAGATTTCTTCAATTTATTTCTTGGACACTGGGCATCCTCATTAGTGGACAATGACCTAGGAACAACCCTTAACACGAACCTACAATCAATTAAAACCTTATAATTCAATCACAAAACTTAACGACTTCCTCTTAACAATCTCATATTCCATATAGGTTAAGTTTTACTTTATTCAAGTTTCAACCAATTTTATACTCAATTCAATATCCTACCTCATATTCCAATACTTCCAATCTTATTCTTCGGCCTTGTAAAGGCAATGCGATCTCAATATGAATCAACACTTAATTTCCAATCCTATTAGCTCTTACAACAACAATTATCAAATGAGTCATTAATATAAAATGACTTGATCATTCAACTAGACTTCTCGGAAAGGTATTAGTCGCATGAGGCTTTTGGGTAATGGTTCCAATAACAGCCTCAAGTGCAACATTCACCCTTTCGATTTCAATTTAAGAATTGGATGACAACGAATCATATGACATCTTTCTAGGTGGTAATGTTTTGTCAAACTCCACTCTATAAGAAAAGATCGTCATGACATCGATATCAGTTTTAATCTTGCCAATTCTTTTTCAATATCACAATCAACTAATATCTACATTTCTACGAATATCAACCATTTGTTGGGATCATAAATATCCACAACTTGGTTTAGATCTAGGATAGCTAGAATTCCTACGAGAATAGCTTCGATTAATTTACTAGGGGATTTTAGGGTTACTTGTGACAATCGACGTCGTATAAATACCTCGTATAAAAATCAAAGTAATCATCAAACAATCATGTAATAAAATTACATCATATATATATATATAATCCAAGTTATATATATATTAAAATAACACTTCTCAGTCTTGGCCTTGTCGGTAACTCGGGAATTCTTCGGCACCGTTATAGTCAAAAGATTTTTAGACATTTTTAGAAAAATGTTTATGGTTAAAAGATTTTGAAAAGTTTTATTCAAAACCTTAGTTTTAAAAATCTTTCGTTCTCTATAACGAGAGCTCTGGTACCAAACTGTAACACCCCCAAATTTATACAACTCAGTTCAGCGGAAGACTAGTTGGTGTTACGGGATAACACATTACTCACATCATAGACAACGCATAAAAATCGCGTCGTTTAATATTAAATCATTTCCATTCATAACATCAAAGTTACATCGGTCCCAAGTCATTATATTGCATACAAAAGTTTTTACAAAGTATTTGAATGGAAAAATATTGTTTAAGTGCGGGCCATGAATTCTTGTCGACTTCCCGAGAATTACCTTCAAGTACCTGAGATAAAACATGTTAAAAGAAAAGGGTCAGCGATAACGCCGAGTGAATTCATAGAGTTTAATAAATTCCATCAATATAATTTTTGGTATAAAATTAGTACCAAAAATCAATCCGTACAAATCGTTGTAAT
The DNA here is from genome assembly GCA_025667525.1 of Glebionis coronaria. Taxonomy (NCBI): domain Eukaryota; kingdom Viridiplantae; phylum Streptophyta; class Magnoliopsida; order Asterales; family Asteraceae; genus Glebionis; species Glebionis coronaria. The sequence goes on along the minus strand of JANFOE010001076.1, from coordinate 311,143 downwards.
AGGCCGTAAAATAGCCAAAATCGTTTTATACAAATCTTTGTAATAGGCCATAAAATAGCCAAAGTCATTTTATATAAATCCTTATCGAAAATCATAATATAGGCATTTGCCTTAAAAATTATTATACGAACCAATGTCGTAAAAACATTATACAATACGTCTTATGACGTTGTATAAAATCAAATAAAAATCGTTATATGAATATGGTTATGAAAACCAAAATACAAACATAATATCAATAGTATGACCCTGTATTGCTAGTCAGGCAATACATCGTAATTCGGAGCGTCTATTAGTATTTCGTTAATTCGGATTATTATAAGCCGCATGACATTGTTACCTTACTAAACCAACAACGGGTAGCTAACCCGATACCAATTTTGCCCATCTAAAGTAGCGTGTCGTCACAAAGGTCACGCTATTGGAAATCTTCTCATACATTAATTCGCTTACCAATCAATGTGGCACGACGGGGATTAACCGTCAAGGCGCGAACTGGGGTGATCGTCCCCAAATAGTACTATTAAATGCATAAGCGTCTACCAACTCCCGGTAGTTCACAATTCATGCTAATGGGACTTTTAGTGACATAACCTAACTTTAATAATCCATTTAATTTCATCTATCGGGTCCATTAATCATTTATCGGGTCATACAATCGGGTCATTCAATCATTCGGGTCCAAAATCAATAAACAAACAATCGGGACAAATGGTGTCCAAACTTTTATAAAAACTAACATGTTATCTCCCTCGCGGGTTTATAAAGCATTTATAAAACATTTAAAAGAGTGCGAGGCTATGAACTCACGTTGATATGGGAAGGCGGGTTATCGGCAATTCGGACGTACGGTACGTGCTTCAATTACGGAAACCTAGACAAATAATACTCGGTCTTAGACGTTTGTCCAATGACTTTATAAAATATCAATTATGTATACATATGATGATTATATATATATGATGATCAAGTGGGTTTACATATTCTCGTTTACTCATTTTAGAGTTTACGTTTTAGTATCGTCTTACTAGTTCACTAGTTTCACCGATTTTACCTATTTTAAGTTCATTAAGTCTTTCATAAATTCTTTAACTTGTTTTTACCCATTTTATACCTATATGATCAGTATATATATCTTTCATGTTGGGCCCAAATGGGTTAAGCCCAAATAATTCTTTTTACAAGTTTTTATCTTATTAAGTCCAATTATTAGTCCAATACGTTTATTTAGCTCGTAAATGTCCGTAATTCTTATAGTTCGGGTTTTATCGGTTTTTACTTGTCTTAGTTACTTATACATAAGTATACAACTTTTATAAACTTTACATTAGACGGGTTTGGTCGTCTAAGTTTTATTTGATGAAAAACGTTAATTTCACGGCGATAGCCGAAAAAGTCGTAAAAATCAAGTTTATAGTTTTTATTACTTATAAATATTACTTTTACCACCATTTATATATTTTACCCATTTAATTAACCTTTTATACATTTATATAAATAAGTTTTATAAGTTAGTGGGTTTATACTTTACATTTTATAAATTATAAAGTGAGTGCTTATATAATAATAATAAACATTATTTCCAAAATCTGATTTTTAACTTCATCTTCACCAAAACTGCCATATCTTGAGTTCTACATGGAGATAGAAGCTCAAATTTTTATCACATAAACTACATGATATGTGCTACATTTAACTCTTCTATAGCTACTGTTGAATCATCTTTTAAGTATTTTCTAAAAATCGTCCAAAACAGTAACTTCAGATTTGTATCCTAAACTTGTTTTGATCATATCTCACTCATTATTTTGATTCCATTGCATGGCCAACTCTCACATGTGTACAAGACCCATAGCTTACTGTAAATGGGTTCTACTTCATCATATTATCAGTTTACCACTTGGTTCTTTACTGTTTTATACAGCCATGCAAATTAATCAAGATTTTAACCTTGTTTCATATGGTTTTTCACCTTTTTATCCATGATTATCAACAACAAATCCCCACATAACATTTTTATCATCATATAATCATCATAAATATATACAATAGGAAATAAAATACAAGTTTACATAATCAAAATAACAAGAAGTTGAGGAGGACAATCTTTATACCACCATCTTGATGTAGGTTATGAGTTTGACATGGTTTTTGATGGAGAAACTTGTAGACAACCATGACCATCTTCAAGACCACCATGCTCCATGAACTTCTTTTGGAAAATCAGCCCTAATGCTCCATGGAAACTCCTCCTTTGATGTTATAACTTACACCAATCTTCATCTTTTTGGATGGAGATTAACATATGTTAATTATAACATATGTTTATGGTTAGATTTTTGTCAAGTGATGGTGATTTAGGGAGAGATATGGGACGGCTCAAGAGAGTGTTAGAGAGGAAATTTGGGTGGTTTGCATGTAGGAAATGAGAAGTGGTAATGTTTTGATGGTTTTGTGAAGTAAGTAGCTTACTTTGTAAGCATAAAATGGACAAGTGTCCTAGTTACTCATAAAATGTTGACACAAAATGTGTTGGTGTGGCTTATCCTTGCCGTCCAAAAGTGGGGGTGGGGCAAGTTTATTCTTGTCTCATCCCCATTTAATTACGGGTACTCCTCGATTCTAGTTTCCTCGATTTGCGTGCCCTCGGGTCGTTTTACGAAAAACGTTTTTATAAATTATGAATCGACGTCACAAAACGAATCCAATAAAAATTGTTTCATCAAAAACGGAGTTCGAAAACGTAAATACGTAATCCTAAGGTTTCCGGTTTAGTCGTAAAGGACGTTAAAATAAAATCGTAAGTCCTAGTCTCTTCTCGTAAATTTGTGAGTTTATGAACCAACACAAATTTTAAAACTCCAAAATAATATTCACGGACAAATTTATTTTCTGAAATGTCGGACTGTCACCAAGGACGGTGTATGTAAACGTAAACACGTAACGTTGAATCCTCCGGTTTAGACGCAGTCGATGCTACTTCAAGACGTAAATCTAAATTTCTTCCCAAAAATATGTGAGTTCATATTGTAACATTAAAATAATGTTTTTAAATAATATTCAAGAATAAAATATCAACCATAAATTGACGGATTGTCACAACTCCAGTACTAGACCACTTCACTTGCTTCATATGGACCTATTTGGTCCAACCAATATAGAAAGTTTGAATGGTAAATCATACTGCTTTGTCATCACAGATAACTTTTCTAGGTTTACTTGGACTTTCTTATTAGTTATGAAGAGTGATACAGCTGACACTTTAATTGACTTTATCACTCAGATTGAGAAGAAGACTGGTAATAAAGTTAAAATGCTTAGGAGTGATAATGGTGGTGAATTTAGGAATAAAGTGTTAGATGATTTTTGTGCCAGGAAAGGGATTACTAGGTAGTTTAGTGTTGCCAGAACCCCACAGCAAAATGGGGTTGCTGAGAGGAAAAATAGAACCCTAATTGAAGCAGCCAGGACTATGTTGGCTGATGCTCATTTTCCCATAGCTTTTTTGGCTGAGGCTATTAATACAGCTTGCTATGTTCAAAATAGATCATTGGTAAACAAGATACAGAACAAAACACCTTATGAATTACTTTGGGGAAGGAAACCTAATATTAGTTTTCTTAGACCTTTTGGTTGTCATGTAGTTGTTCTTTATACTAGTGATGCCTTAGGTAAATTTAGTGCAAAAGGTGATGAAGGCTATTTCATGGGGTATTCAGTGCAGAGCAAGGGTTATAGGGTTTATCTTAAAAAGGAAAAACGTATACTTGAAAGAGTACATGTTAGGTTTTTAGAGAATAAACCTAGTGATCCTGAAAGTGGTCCAAATTGGTTGTTTGACTTGGAACCTTTATCTAGGACTTCAAATTATATGCCAGTCACTAATCCAGACATTGTGAAGGTAACTTCAAATGTTGTGGAAGAACAAGTTGTTGATGTTTCAGGTACACAAGTTAATGAAAAGGTTGGATCACAAGCAGAAAAGTCATCTCCTATACTAGAGTATGTCACAATTCCCATATGGACAGATGCTTTTGCTGCTGCTGCTGCTGTTAGAAAGGATAATGGTGGTCCCCAAGTACCACCAGATAACAACATGCATGGTCCTTCAGGCGCTGACAAAGGCAAATCTAACACTGACAGGACAGACTCAGATGTTGATGGCTCAAACGTTGACAAAAGCATTTCAAGCGTTGTTAGCCCAAACGCTGACAACCAAGGTTCAGGCGTTGACAACACTTTTACACATCTTTTCCCTTATACATTTGAACAGGGTGAACCTTCTAATTTATATGAAGAGGTTCATCCTCATATTGATGAAAGAGAGTCTGAAGAAGAAGATATTGGCAACATGGAAAATGAGATTGAAGACACCATACTTTTTGAAGGAGGAGTTCTCACTTCTACTATGAAGAATCACCCTACTTCTCAAATCATTGGTGATATTATGACTCCTGTTCAGACTAGAAGATCTCATCAAGGTCTTGGTGGATTTATTGCCAATATTCACAAGAAGGTTGATACCCCTCTTGTACAAGCATGTTTGTTTGCCTGTTTTCTTTCACAACAGGAACCCAAGAAGATATTTGATGCTCTCAAAGAACCAAGTTGGGTGGAAGCAATGCAGGATGAGCTTTACCAATTTGCAATTTAGGATGTTTGGGAGCTGGTTGATTGTCCCAGGTATGTCAGACCTATTGGGAAAAGATGGGTTCTAAGAAACAAGAGAGATGAAAGAAGTATTGTGGTCAGAAATAAGGCAAGATTAGTGGCTCAGGGATATACACAAGAGGAAGGGATAGACTATGAGGAAGTCTTTGCACCAGTTGCAAGGATTAAAGCTATAAGGATCTTTCTAGCCTATGCATTCTGCATGGGCTTCACTGTCTATCAAATGGATGTCAAGAGTGCCTTCCTCTATGGAACAATTGTTGAGGAGGTATATGTGATGCAGCCTCCTGGTTTTGAGGATCCAGAGAATCCAGACAAGGTGTATAGAGTCAAGAAGGCTATGTATAGACTTCATCAAGCCCCAAGAGCATGGTATGGTACTTTATCTACTTATTTGGTGGACAACGGATTCAAAAGGGGCACCATAGATCAGACACTGTTTACAAAGAAGAAAGGTAAGGATGTTCTACTTGTTCAGGTCTATGTTGATGATATCATCTTTGGATCCACAAATCCAAAGATGAGTGAGGATTTCTCCAAGCTTATGACAGACAAATTCAAGATGAGTGCAATAGGGGAGATGAACTTCTTTCTAGGGTTACAAGTTCAGCAGAAAGAAGATGGTATCTTCATCTCCCAGGATAAGTATGTGGCAGAGATCTTGAAGAAGTTTGTCTTTTCTCCACATGAAAAGAGGGTTACTACTCCTATGGATAGAGAACACCCTTGGGGAAAGATTGGAGATGGGAAAGATGCGGATGTCAGGCACTATAGATCAATGATTGGATCATTGATGTATCTCACAGCCTTCAGACCTGACATCATGTTTGATGTATGTGCTTGTGCACGCCATCAAGTGACTCCCAAAGAATATCACCTTTATGCTGTCAAGAGAATCTTTAGGTACCTAAGATGTTATCCTAGTCTTGGCTTGTGGTACCCAAAAGATTCACCTTTGGAGCTTATTGCATATTCAGACAGTGACTATGAAGGTGATAAGTTTGATAGAAAATCCACAACTGGTGGATGTCAGTTTCTTGGGAGCAGGTTGATATCTTGGCAATGCAAGAAACAAACAATGGTGGCTAATTCTATAACTGAGGCAGAGTATGTGGCTGCATCTGCTTGTTGTGGACAAGTTTTGTGGATTCAGAACCAGCTGTTGGATTATGGGTATAATTTCATGCATACCAAGATATTTGTTAACAATAATAGCACCTCATGCATTATTAAGAATCCTGTACATCATTCTAAAACTAAACACATAGAAATTAGACACCATTTTATAAGAGATTGTTTTGAAAAGGGTTTATACAAACAAATAGGGTTGACACAGAAGAAAATGTGTCAGATTTACTAACTAAACCTTTTGATGCTGGAAGGTTTCAATACTTGGTAACAAGTATTGGAATGATCAATCTCACATAATATGTGTTTTGGAGTCTTTTTGTAAAAGTATGTACAAGATAATGCATTGTTATTGGTCTTTTTGAGGATTTAGATTTTCCACTATATTTTTCTAACATTGACAAAGGTTGCTTTAACGCTGATAAGTGTTATTGTGACGTTGTCAGCAATATATTTGTCTAACGCTGACAAGTGTTTCTTTAACGCCGACAAGTGTTATCGGGGCGTTGTCAGCAACAATGTTAGTTTTGTGGTTTTCAATCTAAATGTGCAGGTGGTGTTAGCATTATACCATTGGATACAGAGTTGCTTATGGATCATTGGAGAAGCATTTGAGCATGTTTTTGTTTATGGATGATGGCTGGAATTTTCAATTCCTATCTTGACATAAATTTTTTATGTTCATGCATATTTTTGGCAACATTTGTATCACAGTTTAAGGGGAGGTTTTAGGAACCTTTAGGAATTTTGGGTATCCTTATGATACTCTTATCACAATTCTAGATTGTGTCCACAGGTGAGTATGAGTTAGTTTTACTAAATCATGAGGCACTGTAGCATGCAAAGTTGATATACTATGCATGCTGCAAAGACATTTGTGGCCTAGAATTGGTTGTGGTCTGTTGGGAGACATGGGAATGATTTTATCATGGGTTTTACCTGGGAGTAACAAGGGATTTTATAAGGAAACTTAGTTGTTAAGAGTTTTGGTTAGCAAGGGACACTAGAGGACTGTTATGTCTATCTTGCATAAGCAAGTGTGCATAACTGGACACTGCTTGCCGCCCTATAATAATTATCAACTTTTTGGTTATCTTCTCTAGGATAAATTACTTTGTTAAGGTCATTTTTCATTTTTATAAATTTTTTTTTTTGGACGCTGACAAGTATTTTTCCAAGCGTTGTTGAGACCAATTTAGACGCTGACATGGCTTTGGCAAACGTTGACAAGAATATAGCCGTTGGGCGTTGATGGGTTATTTTTGACCGTTGACACTCAATGGGACCTACCCAGTTGTTAATTTTTGACATATTTTTGGGCCGTAATTTTGGGAGCAGATAATTTTCATTTAATGCATGAGATAAACTTATTTCTTTTCAATATTTTCATGATTGCATTTTGAAAATACTTGCCTATTTTTGGGCCAATCACATGCATTTTTCTATCCTATATATTTGGCTCCTATTTTAAACAGAGTACCTATCATTCTTTTCTAACATAATTTTCTCCTATAACTTCATCTTTATCAATCATTCAAACAGCTTTCAACAATGGCACCAAAGTTTAAACCAAGTGATTTGGAATTGGGATTCAGGAGTCAACACAACATGGTAGCATATCTTGAAGCTGATGATACTCTGTTTCCCCAATATACACAAATAGTGGCGTATTTAAATGCATCCTCTATTAGGTATGCTCTTTCTCATGCTCCACTCATTCCTGTCACACATATTAAACAGTTTTGGAACAATGTTAGTTCCTCAACAATTAATAGAGTGACTACACTATCTTCTATTGTTCATGGGCGCACATGGGTGGTTACTGAAGCTTTGGTACGCCAAGCTTTGCATCTTGATGATGTTGATGGTATAACCACCCTCTCCATTAGTGAAATAGAACAAGGACTAAGGGCTTTGGGTTATCCTTTACCTGATGAAGGAACTTTAAATAAATATCATAAACAGGAGTTTCCCCCAGCCTGGAAGTACCTAATACATGTCCTCTTACAATGTTTGAGTCCCAAGTGTACTACACACAATGAGATCAATAGATCTATTGCAAGTGCTATTGTGTGTATTGCTACTGGGCATAAGTTTAATTATTCAAAAATGATTTTTGAGGGCATGTGTAAAAATAAAGGGAACAAAATGACTTTATCTTATCCCAGATTTTTACAAATCGTATTTGAGGTGCAAAATTACTACACAAGGGATCATGATGATTTTTATGAGATTTGCAAAAGAAAGCAATTTTTATGAAGATGAACTCACCCCCACATCGTGACCTACCCCTCACCCCTTATGTGATTGATGTCATTGAAGCAGCACAACCCCAACCAGACCCCCAACCCCAAATTGACCCAATACCTAAACCTTTACCTTCACCACAACATATGCAAATTGAACAAGAACCCTTCGACGCTGACACATTAAATGTTGGCGTTGATGTGCCTATTTCAAACGTTGACACCAATCCTTCACAGACCCAAACACCCCTTAACCAACCAACATCCACCCAATCCACATCTTCTTCTCCCCCAACACAATATAGGTTACAAAAACGCCAAAGGACTACTGGAGTTTTCTCCTCTAGTGGTCCTAGCCATGTAGTAGATAGAACCACCACCACAAGTGTGGTTGGTGTTATGGATGAGGCTGGGACTATTTGTTTTGGCTTAGAAGCTGGCCAAGACAGTCCTACCATAATTAAGACCTCATCCATGCCCAATGAATCTAACTTGGGAGGTCAAATACCCATTTTAGAATAGGGCAGATTGGAACCAATGACTTTGATGGAATTGACGGTAGTCTGCATTAGCTTGCAAAAGCAAAATGCAGACTTGGTACAAGTTGTCAGCACACAAGGCCTTGAACTCAAGCAATTGAGGGAGAGGATTGTTATCTTGGAGAATGCTAGCACAAGGAGAGGGATGTAGAAATCTTCCAAAGGGGAGGATGAACAAATAAATGTGAGTGATAAGGGCTCTCATGATGGTCAATCTTTGGATGTTGCTGAGGCCCTAACAAGTTTGAAGAAACAAACAGGTTTTGATACGTCTCTAGTCTCTCCTACAAACATAAATTTGTCATTTACAGCCATGTTGGAGGAAATTGCAAGAGGCGCTGAGACAGGTAATTTGAGCGTTGACAAGCAGAATTTAAACGCTGACATAAGTATCTTGGGCGCTGACAAAGCAAAATTGGGCGTTGACCGACCTACACATGAGGTTGATGTATTCCAGTCATCATCCATCATCAAAGAGGTTTCTTCACAAGTATTACTATATACCTTACCAACAGTTGATCCATTAGATAAGGGTAAGGGTATTATGGTAGAAGAAGTTGTTCCAAAGAATGCAGCACAAATTGAGTTTGATAGAAGATTGGCTGCACAAATTTTGGAACAAGAAAGAAAGAAGGTGGGTGAATCACCTTTTGTTGTCACTTAAGAAGAGCAAGAAGGAAGTGATGAAGCTAGTTCAGACTCAAGTGTAATGATCATAGAACAACCAGAAAGACTTGAGTATGGTGATGAGTTAGCAAAAGAGAAGTTGAATGAGATGGAATTGCAGGTTGATTTTGATATGCCAGAAGTTGTTCAGATGTACCATGCCTGGGAAGATAGGTGTATGGAGAATCCACATTTGACCATTTCAGATCAGATATGGGGTTTGGAGATTCTTCTCAGAGTACAAAAGGATTGCAAGGTCATTCTGAAACACAAAGCAAGCAATGTTCTCACAAATTTGAAAAGGGATAGAAGGGAGTTGTACTACATGCTACTCAGATGTCATGGAACAGGATGGACTCATAAGAAATTGATTGGTTTGACATTTGAAGAGTTGGAGTGCAGAGCTTATCCCATTTGGGTTAGAGTGCAGGAAGAAAACACTCTAAGACTTCTTTCTAATGAAAGAAAAGAAGAACTTGCAGAGGAAATGGAGCTTAAGAAGGCAATGTTTGTTCCCAAACCAGTGAAAAAGGGAGTTCTTGAGTTTCCTAAAGATATGGATCCATTAAATCCAAGTGAAGCTGTTATAAGAAAGAGCCTCAAGCTCTCACCATTAGAAGCTTCAGATATGGTACAAGTGTTACCACTTGATTCCAGAAACCCTATTATAAGCTATGAAGAAGATGAATGTGGGTTTTGGAAGATTGGCAGGTATGGAAAAGAGGTTCACACTTTTACCACTCTTATATCTTTGTTTGCAAGTTGTGATAGAGAAGACTTGGTAGACCTATGGAGGTTGTTAGAGGCCAAGTATGAGACTGAAGCTCCCATTTCAGTCAATGCAATAAAACTGTGGTCAACATTCCAAAGAATGTGTGGACCAAGAGATAAAGATCCTGCTATTTGGAAGGATCTTGAAGATGACCTCAGTGGTCTTCAATGGAGATTGTATTCAGCTGCTGGTGTTTATTATTTGAGCTCTACAAAGTTTGTTGAGTAACTACTTGTAGATGGCCAGTATTTCATGTCCAAGGAAGTCTTGGAGAAGATGAAGAACACACAGCTGGAAATTGATTATTCAAGTGACGTGGCCAAAGATTTGATCAGATTTATTTATTACCAATATGAGAAGGTTTGTAAGATTCCTCCTAGTTCTTAATGTTTATTCAGAAACTTGATTACTAGAGTAGATATCAAGTTTAGGGGAGTATTGTTGGGAATAAATTATAGCCAGTCTACTTGAGCGCTGAAAAGAGTAAAACAAGCGTTGACAGGAGTAAAACAAACGCTAACAGATCAATCGTTGACAAGAAGAAGTCAAGCTTTGACACATTGAAGACAAGCACTGATGGAAGGATATGATCTACACGTTTATTATGTTCTAGATTACTTCTACTAAAGATAGGAACAACAATGTATTTTCTATATTTATCTTTACCTAGAATAGTTGATACGTAGATTATTGTACAAGGCTTCTTATGTCTATAAAAGAAGACCTTTAGGTTATTGTTCAATATAAGTTTTCATACGTTAAACACTTTCATTGTAAGCAAGTTTGATATCATTAATCAAAGTGAAAGTTTGTTTACATCTTGTGTGTTCTTGTTTAAGTGTTAATTCCGCATAACACTTAGATTGTCATATACATATACAAAGGTTTCTCTAAGTGTATTACTTGATCTAATCTCGTATACATAAAGCTAAATCGATCTATGTTTGGGATCAACACATAGTAAGTCTCCCTTCGTGAACGTCGATTACGGTTCGAGCCGTCGATAAAAATGGTCGGCCTAAAATAATGGGACATTTAGGGTCACACTCGTAATCGGATATAACAAAATCCGCGGCAAAAACAAACTTTCCAACTTTCACATAGACATCCTCGGCTATTCCAATTGGTATTAAAGGCGTACAATTTGCAAGCTCAATTGTCATGTTCGTGGGGGTAAGATTAGGCAGTCTCATCAATTTCCAAAGAGAATAAGGCATGAGATTGATGCTAGCACCTAAATCGGCAAGGGCTAAACATCCCTCAATCTCGGAAAAATCACAAGGTAATAGAAATTGGCCCGGATCCTCTTCCTTTCTCGGCATATGCCTTTTGGGTTTTTTAAGAAGGATCGATGCACAAGTTTCTTCAAGGGTTACTTTGGTAAGGTCGGTAAAACTCTCTTTTTGAACCGTGGATGGAATTTGAGTTACACGAGGGTGTGCACTCTTTTCCTTGGTCGCCACGTTCACCCCATCGACTTTAGAACAATAAGACGTCTTAGAAGTCGAGGGTTGAGAAGAAGGAACAACTCAAAATCCATCAAGGGTAGGGGTAATCACACGACCATTCTCACGAGACGAGGCGGCTTTACATTGTTCCTTCGGATTTGCAACGGTGTCACTAGGTAAAGAACTCGATGAAGCACCCGAGGACTTGTTCATAATGGCCGAAAACATCTTTTTTATTTCAATTTGTCCTTGCTCAATCTTCGTGTTTTTAAGTTTCAAAGTATTAGAAAAATCATTTTTCAAAGTACCAATTTCTCCCTCTAATCGTCTCATATTAGCCTCATTCGTTTTTGATGAGATGGCATTTATACATGATCTCATCGTTCTTTTCGGGCTTTAAATGGATAAAATTGTCATAAAATACCATAAATATGCTTGTGTTTGTTTACTTGTGTATTTTAGGTATGGATATCGTGAAAAAGACAAAAGATCACAAGATACAAGGAAAAACGCACACGAGAAACGAAGCCGTACAAAGAACCGGGCCCTAATTCATAAAGAATTCAACAAATACCCTTGAAGACTTGAAGACATACAAGATTGATCCTCATTTATTGAAGAAATGACACTTAAAACCCTTGTATATTAATAATTACAAGATTGGTCCCTTAAGTTTGTCAAAATTACACAAATGGTCCTTCAACTTTGAAGAAATGGCAAGATTGGTCCCTCAACAATTCCAAATTGTCAATTATGGTCCCTCATCAAGCCAAAGATACATTGAAGACCTTTGAATATCAAGAATGTCCAAGATCAGCCCTTGAAATATCTCAAAATGTCAAAAACAACCCTTGTAAACCTTTTTTCCAAAAGTTTGTGCCAAAACTGCCAAAGTGTGAAAGTTATTTACAAAGGAAAATCGTTTTTAGGGCTGAAATACTTGTTTTACCAAAAATCCCAAAACACAAGGGCAAATGTGGGCAAATGAAACATTCAAATGTTTATTGCGCCAAACAACTTTCCATCCCACAAAAAACGGATCAAACGTGTTACTGTTCACTTTTCACCACCCAGAATTACCTCACTTAAAACAAAGGGTAATTTGCAATTACCTTGGCACATGTTCGATTCACCTCACCTTAAACACATCCCAACCTCAAAACCCTCACTCCCACTCACCAAGAGACCCCACCATTCAACATGTCACCCAATCAGAATGCAACCTACCCTCCAAGTAATCCTATGTGGCAAAATCAACAGCCAAGACTCTTTGCTTGATCACAAAGCTAAAATGAACGTTTGGGATCACTTTGGACAGCTCATCAACAACAAACTGCCTCAAGGACTTAAGGGCATTTTAGAGAATTTACTTCTAGGGTTTGTGAATAGTGTAGCCTGGCATTTGCCTATAAAAGGAGACCTCAACATGTGAGAGTCCCTTTGTTCCAGTATTTACCTTTTAAACTTGTAATTCCTTTTTAAAATTTATAAAAGTTGGTATTTTGAGAAAATTGTAATTCCTTTTTATGTTTTTGAAAGTTGGTGTTGTTTAAAGGGTGATTCTGAGTTCCATTGATTGTTATAAGTGTTAGCCTCAAAATATTGAGTCAAACAAGAATGTTCGGTCATAGGTTTCTATTGTAATATTTAATAGAACGTTGTAATAAGTAGTTATTTAGTCGTGGTTCACGGGCTTGGATTTAAACTAATTAAAGTCCAAAAGACAAGCCCGGCCCAATATATAGTCCATTAAAGCCCGCATGTGGGTGGACTATATATACTACCCTCCTAGCATGTTAGGAGGGTGGATGGTCATTTGTAACAAATTCTTTTCTCTAATCTAATCTCACCAAGTTAATCATCTCCTCTCTACTTTCTCTCACTACTTTCTCTCTCTAGGAATTCATCTCTTCTTCATCTATTTTCTTTCTTTCTTCATTGCTTAATCATCACAAATATATGGGACAACATTTGGTATCAATCGCCATGGGGTAGTTTTGTGATTAGTTGTTGATTTTACTTGGTTCGTGTGATTTTTTCTTATAATCATCTCGAATTCAAGATTCTTTTTGTATTTCTATGCTCTAAATCTTGATATAAATGGACGTAAAGACGGCATTTCTTAACGGTCCTTTGAAGGAAGAAGTCTATTTCACGCAGCCGGAAGGATTCGTCAATCCTCATTATCCTGACAAGGTGTATCGTCTCCACAAAGCACTTTATGGACTCAAGCAAGCTCCAAGGGCGTGATACGACGAGCTCTCGAAATTTCTGGTCTCCAAAGGTTTCTCAAAAGGTTCCATTGATTTAACTTTGTTCACTTATAAATATGGGGATGACATTCTGCTTGTGCAAATTTATGTTGATGACATTATTTTCGGGTCTACAAACCCAAAACTTTCAAAATGGTTTGAAAAAGTAATGCACAACAGATTTGAAATGTCTATGATGGGCGAACTAAAATTCTTTCTAGGAATTCAAGTTCACCAATCCCCAAGTGGTATCTTTATAAACCAAGCTAAGTATTGTCAAGAGATAATCAAAAAGCATGGTATGACCTCATGTGACCCCGTTGGGACACCATTATCAACCACATCCCTAGATGCTGACTTGGAGGGATTACCCATAGATAAAACGAGATATCGTTCCATGATCGGGTCCCTCATGTACTTGACAGCAAGCAGACCAGATATTCATCATGCTACATGCTATTGTGCACGATATCAAGCACGACCCACTGAAAAGCACCTCAAGGAGGTTAAACGGATCTTTCGGTACCTTAAGAATACCATTCACATGGGACTCTGGTATCCGAGGGAAACCGGTTTCTTTCTAACGGCCTATTCAGATTCTGATCATGCAGGGTGTCTTGATACACGTAAAAGTACTTCTGGTGGTGCACAGTTTCTAGGACAAGATAAGCTTGTGGGATGGTCTTCCAAGAAGCAGGATTGCACGTCACTCTCATCAGCAGAAGCGGAGTATGTGTCTCTATCTGCGTGTTGTGCTCAAGTTCTATGGATGAGAACACAACTCACGGATTATGGCTTTCACTTTGATAAAGTACCTATGTACTGTGACTCAAAGTCGGCCATAGCCATCTCCTGCAATCCGGTACAGCATTCCCGCACGAAGCACATCGATGTCAGATACCACTTCATAAAGAAACAAGTTGAAAGAGGTATCGTTGAATTATACTTTGTTGGAACGGATTACCAATTAGCTGACTTGTTTACAAAAGCTCTTTCGAAAGAGAGGTTTGCGTATCTAGTTAGGCAAATTGGTATGAGATGTTTGACTCCAGCAGAACTGGAGGTTCTGGCAAAGAAGCCTGCTTGATTCATCTATCAAACATCTACCTATAAGTATTAATCAAAAAGCAAAATACAAAATTAAAAAATCTTTGATAATCCAAAAATATTCTTCTCGACATGTCTTTCAGTATCGATAATATGGACGTACCTTGTAGATTTGTAAATCTATGCTTATGTTTTTAGAGAGAGAAAGAGATAGAGAAATGGTGGATTTCACACTTTAGAGAGAGAAACTAAGAAAGAACTATGTGTAAAATAATGAAAAACCACACCCTCTCCATCAAAGGAGAGGGTTTATATACCCAAGCCCTTGTCATGGGCTTGGGCTTACATTTGGCCGCCGGCCCATACATTTCATGGGCTCGGTTTTGGGCTTTGTTTAAGTAAATGCAAATGACTAAACTACGAGCTATTACACGAACTAATGTTGGAGTGACCGATCCTTCCTAATACGTAAAACTTATTTCCAACAATCTCCCCCTAAGGGAGGTCACTCCAAACAAGGGCGTTACCCAAGTTACAATAGTAAAATAAACCTAGCATACTATGCTTGTCTTGAGCTCGTAGTCTTCGTCTTTCTTTTTCTTCTTTTTCTTTTCTGGTGAACATGCTGATGTGATCTTTGATATCAGTCTTGAGCATTAATCTCTTGCCTTGATCTTGTGCATCCATCGCTTGTGATCTTCGCCTCTTCGTGACCTCACGTCCCACATACTTATACCTTTGTAATTCTTGAAAGCTTCAGAGTTCGATACAGCGGAAGACTTAACTTCTAGGCTTTCTTGAATTTGATGAGGTATTAAGTGCATAAAGTATAAGCATGCGGGGACGACATCTTCTTGGATCCCGCAACGCCACCGTCTTCAAATGCCGCAACATAAGTAGACACGAACGAAATGGCTTTGAACATTTCATTCTAATTCGGTAGCATTTTACCTCCGGTCGGTGAAGACCGTTGGACGATATTAGATATCGTACCCGTGACGGATAGTTTCAATTAAGTAACTTCCTGACAGGATTTCGCGGGTAAACCCGTTCTCTTTATTCGACCGTCCAAAGCTGACTGCGAACATAAAGAGTGAATCATTTGGATAATAATATCCGCATGATTTGAAGCCGTCAATTCATGTTCCTGGAACAAGTGAAATTCAATTAAGAACCGCACCATCGTTGCTTTCCAGTTGTCACGAGCTTGATTCGTATAGAATCTTGCAAGTTACCTACCAAGTGATGTTTGAGGTTAACACTAGAAGGATTTCCACTCATCACCGTGAACACTAAGGTATCACTCTGAGTGTTCTGGCAAGATCATTAAGATATTGCGTAGAGGCCTGGAACGTGTTTAAATTCAGTTAAGAATTAAACAGTTGTTGCTTTCCAGTTATCACAAGTTTGATTCATAAAGAATCGCACGAGTCACCTACCATGAGCTTTTTGATATTCGCTCAAGAAGGATTTCCATCTTCGTTGTAAATACTTTCGTATTACTCGGATGTTCAGGCAAGATCATGAAGATTTTGCGTAGGACTCTTAAAATCTTTCTTACTTTTCACAGTGTGTGAAGAAGCAAGGAAATATGAAAGTGTGTCCTAATGAGATATTTGATGATCTCAAATGGCTCTAGACTCGATCGTGCATTTTGGATTTTAGTGTTCGGAGGCTGGAGAGGAGTGCCACCTTTTCAATACCAATTTATTCGGAGTGAATAAATCAATAGATAATGTGTTGTCTCCGTGTGATTAAAACAAATAACTTTTGAGAGATATCTGAGTTAGCTGGGATGGGTTGTGCATTGCATCACTGGGTCCATGATGTCTGTCTTCAATATCAAGAATCATTAAAATGATCTCAATATCATATGTGTTGACCCGGTTTCTGCCTAAAGTTGTAAAGAGGGCTTCTTTCTTTACACCCTTTATCTTTACAATTCTTTTTCATTCTTCAACCCCTTCAATGCTTACCAATACGTCATAACTAGCACCTTGTTGTGATTGTTCCAGTGCTAACTTAAGTACTTGGTCGGCATTCAGCTACGTTCACAATCTTTCTCCATCTTTCCTAAGGACTACTATTTCTAGCTATGGAATGTCCTTGGGAAGATTCCTCCGGTTCTGGAAGAATCATAGGACTTAACCTATCCTACCATCCTTATGTCACCACAAACTTCATCGTCGTGAAATAAATGGGTTTTGGGTAAGTATATGTCAAATCCGTTTTGCTCCCCCTTAACATATGCCACGATATTCGAAAACATTTCGCATATGTCGGGATGAGCCAGCACATTAAGTCAAACCATTTGTGATAATATCCCATATTAAATCACATTTTCTCCCCCATATTAAAAATATTAACCCAATCGATGTTTTTAATATCAATTGATTTAATGAAGTTTTAACAAAGGTTTTGGGAAGAAAAATGCGAGTCCTTTTTATCTTCATGGTATCAAATGTATGAGATATGATACCGATTTGTAACATGATCACATATTCACCATATTAGAAAAGAATTGACAAGGTTGGACCTGATAGATGAGAACATCAAATGATAAGATCAAATGGTTCTTGTCAGCATATGTTGGTCGCCTCGTCGCGTCTGAAGTCATCTCTTGACACCACGTGTACGACTGGTATTGTTGTCTTGACACCAACTTGTGAACTTGACACGTTCGGCATCGAAGATTCTGAATGCTTGACAATTGCTCCCCCTCAATTGTTGACTCGTGTTCTATCAAAAGAGCTGTAGTCGTCGGTTGAGTAGTCGCATCGTCGAGTATGTAGATACCAATTGTAGATAGCATGGTTGTAGAGATGATAGCTTCATAAAAACAAGACTTCTCTTGTTTTAACAAATAAATGCACTGAAACGTACATAGATTTGCGTTAGACCAAGTTATAAAGTAAACTTGATCCCTTACAAGGTTTTATTCTTTTTGAAGATGAAGGTGATAAACTCAGATTTGCCAGAAAATCTGCCCAGAAACAAGCTTCCTGAAAAAACGGAACAAGAAGTACACTTTTGGACTCTACACGGTACAATCGCATGGATTGCGATGGAATGGTATTTGACACATTCCGATGGGTTCGCCATACCCATTGCGATGGGACTCATTCCGATGAGTCACATTGCGATGGGTGGCTGACCTGTCGCAATGGCACAGCCAAGACGTCATGCTGCCCGTTTTTTTTCTAAACATTGCGATGGATGCTTTATTGCGATGGTTTTTTATAGAAAACTTTACGATGAGACATTGCGATGGACTGTATGATATTGCGATGCATTTTTTTGTTTACAAAAAGGTTATTGCGATACAAAGTCTTGACAGCTTGACTTGTTTGACAACATGAACCGGGACCAAAAACGTAACCTAACCAAGACTGAAACCATATCAAACCGAGTCAACTCGGTCATTACCGAGTTGACTCAGTCAAACTCACTGAGTCAGACACACCTCCAACCTTTTATCACCTCAAATCCAACTGATAATCTAACCTAACCCTTCGTCTCCTAATCCCCATCTAGACTCAAACAAACTGAAAAGTAACTGATCTCAGATTCATTGTTTTCGTGTAACATGCATGTCATGATCCTTAAAGATCCTTTCACACGAAATATTCATCATCATCGATCTATGGTCAAAACCCCTTTGATATTCGAATCATCAGAAATTTGAACTTAAACAATTGCGTTTAGTTCGTATTCGATTCGTCTATTCACAATTAAATCTCAAAATCCTTTAAAGTAAATATCCGAATGTACAAGATTGATGTATAACAATATTGTTATAATCACTCTTGGATTCGGTTTTATGTCAAAACAACTTACCCGAGACCAATTTGAAATGATCTTTGTGTCTTCTATGGGTTTCTGGTCTTCATAAAGGATTCATGGGATTAGTTTTGTGGTAAGCACATGAGTTTGTGTATTATATGAGTGAAACTCGAGGATGAAGGATGATGAGATGGTTATGATTTGATGAGATTAGTTTGATGGTGAAGGATGGGTGTTCTGGTGAAGGGAGCGGATTTAAGTTAGGTGAGAGAGATTAGGGGGCGATGTGTTCTATGTGTTTAGGATTCACGTAAATTTAGGGTTGGGTAAGAGTTATTTAACTCACACTCATGGACCGGGTCAAGAAAGAATGGGCTGGGCCTATGAATTGTTTTTGGACACTCGATTTTGGTTGAATTTTGGCTATATGGAATGCTTTAAACCGTGTGTTTTAATAACACATACACACAAATTTTTTTTAAAATTTTTTAAATAAATTTGTTGTGTATTACGTTTTAATTCTTTGTGACATCGGGTCGAGACAAAAGTGTCGAGACATTGTTAAGAAGAATAGATGCTCAAACAAGCAAATTCCTTTTTTGAATTTGTAGTTTTTTTGTCGCATTTGTGGTTCTTTAATTTTTCTTGACACTGTTTGGGTGACGAGAAATGTGACGAGACAAATTGAAGTGACAAATGTGACACGAATTTATTTTGACGAGACCAAGAAAGAATGGGCGATTTTTTAGTGGCTTCAGATTTTGTTTGATCGGGTATTAATTACGTGACGTTGAAGACGGATTTTTCGAAGGCGTGTATTTATTTTATCTTTTACTAGATAACTTGCTCGTGCTTAATCCTAGAATGAAGACTTGGTTATCTGGTTTCCGGGTTCGGGGTGGATGGTTGATGACTCGGATAACTATCACTTAAAGGGGTTACATTGTTGTACTCAGTGTCACGCGCTTAGTCGACGTGGATAATTTCAAGAGGTGTTGTGCTTATAGACTTCTTCAGTGATGCATTGAGTACTTAGAGATTTCTCCACCGTTCTTCATTCAACAATAGTGCAAGCTTAAGTCACAAGATCGAATGATTTTTATTCAGTTTCACGTTTGCCGTATCTGGTTCATTCTTTCAGTGGTCACTTCAAATTGCTTTCACGTGGAATGGTAAAGGTGGCCATGGAGAGTTTATGAGAAGAGATTTTCGATCAACAGCTGATTCTCACAAAATATATAATTCAGCTTATTTATTATTCTCACGAGATTTCAGGTTCACGTGCGTACAATTTATTGATGGTTCCGACTTTCGAAACCATCAAGGGGGAAGAAGAAGACACATTGAACGCACACCGAGTACACGTGATGAACTTCATACCTTCTTTTGATTTGAAGATATTCCGGGATGACATTTGTCATAGCCGTAGAGAAAATCAGTGTTTTAACTCGTGTCGTTATCAATCAATCTCCAAACGGTACACTACTGATTCGAGGTTTAATTGTTTGATTGTTGCAATTATTCATCATCATTATCCTATATGCATTCCCGGGACTTAATTGACTCTGGTGCATCTCCGGAAGAAGACGTGTGCATTTCCGGGACTTAATTGACTCTGGTGTTACGATGTCAACTTCATGAATGGGATAAAGTGTCCACTTCAGTATTTGAGCTTCATAATTGGGATTGATTTACCTTCTTCAACTATGTGGGGGAAGAAGTGTCTTGATTCTTTCTGGTATGCATAACTTGAAAGCTCAGGGGGAAGAAAAATTCAGAAGAATTATTCAAGCGTGAGATGAAAAGTTGTTGATCTACTTGGGGGAAGCTATTTAAAATGCTTCTACATCAAGTTTACGTGGCATGAATTAGGGGGAAGCTAATTCAGAAGCTTCTCCTTAACCAGAAGTGTATGGGTTACTTAGCTCGTGTCGTTACAGTATTTCTACTACAAGTTACTTTAAAGATGAGTCGTTTTGAAGACGAAGGCCTCAGAAGACTTCATCAGCATTGGATGCTTCAAGAAAGCTCTTGTTCTTAATTATTTTGTACTTGATAGGTAGAATATTGTAAGGAATTCTACACGTCGTCCCATGGGGGAAGATTGTTGGAAACTCACTTTATGTGACGACATTTAAGAATTCCCGTTGTTGAGTCAAAGCTTTCCGGTGAAACGCTTGACTTGATTATGAAAAGCGGGTTACTATCTGAAATAATAGCAAACCATTTTGAGCATGTTTTAAAACATTTGAACTTCTGCTCGAACTTTATTTACAACCCCGTGTCATTATTGAATGGCATTTCTAGTATCGTAAATATTATCGATTCCAAAAGACATGCTCTTTTTATCAAAACATTTTTTGAACACACAATTTTGAAAGATTTAGAAAAACCTTTTTGAGAAATTCTTGAAAAATTATGTTCAATGTTTTGAAAACCAATTACTTGAGCTTAAGATGTTGAATATCTTACAAAACGAGCTCAAGTCCGAGAAGTTGTAAACTTCCCGTTGTTAAGGATAAGTTTATCATCGGCGATAAACTTTCCTTTTAACTGAAGAACGAGTCCTAAGTTGACATTTACTTAGAAGTCGTTTTCATGAGTCTTGAAAAACTTTGAATGTTTTAACGAAAAGCTCATGACCGAGAAAGGTGAATTTCTCGTTATGAGGAAAAGTTCTCTTATTTAAAAGATTCACTTTCCTTTCTGAGCTTAAAACCTGGAATGTTTTAATACAAGCTCATGACCGAGAAAATTTAATTTCCCGTTACGAGGATAAGCTATCTTTAAAGATAAGCTTTCCTAAAGTTGACGTCCGAGTTACAGTCTAAAATTTGAGACGTGACAAAAAATATGTGATATTAGACAGAATTAATATAAACCGAGACACAAAAAATGATTAGACCACCAAAATCGAAAATGTAAACACGATCCAAGGATGGAACCGTGGCTCTGATACCAAATGTAGAAAAGCTAAATCGGATCCGGTGGTCTAATGTGGTGGTAGATGGTGGTGGAAGCCATTGATGGCTTAGAGAGAGAGAAAGAGAGGTTGAATGTAAAAGTGTGTGTGTTCCTCAAAATGAACAAAAATACAATCAACACCCCTCCTTGGAAGCTAAGGAGGGGTATATATAGTCACGCACCTTACAAAGAGCCTAGTCTAGTCTAAATGTGCGTGACTATGATAACTAACGGGAATTCTTAAATGTCGTCACATAAAGTGAGTTTCCAACATACCTAGAAATGTCGCTCAATAACGACACGGGTGTGTACATAAAGCTCGAATGAAAGTTGTAAATATTTTTCAAAACATGTCATTTCTATCTTTTCAACAGGAAATTGTCTATTTTGGACAATATTTCCAACAATGGGTAGAGCAATCTATCTCGGGTTGAGCTTGTCACCAAACATTCAACATTTTGAGCTCAACACAATGGCTTGTAATCACTTTCAGATTGCAACCCGGATCTAAATTCACGGGGGAGTGTACGCTTTTGTACTCTTACCCTTAGCAAAAAGAAGTTAAATCTTCTTACACTTGAGTGGATTCGTCAAGACATTCAAAGTCTATGAACTCAAGTTTATGCTTTAGAAAAACCTTTTCGTCAAAAAGAATTGATTTTTCAAAAAGCGTTGAACACAATTTTTTCAAGAATCTCTCATTGATATTCAAAATCTTTCAAAAATTGTGTGTTCAACAACTCCTATCCTCAAAAGTTTAATGTGGATCATATCCTCGTAATGACAATTCCATTGGATCAATTTTTGAGGGGGAGCATTTTAACTTCATGCATAAGAATAACACATCTTTCTCCCAGAGATTTCAAGACAATTTTTTTAAAATATATTTTAATCAAATTTGGTATCTCTAATATCAAAAGATTTTATATATTAGAGATAGGGGGAGAAAATGTGATTAAAATGTGATCTAATATAAGACTCAAGCACTTTAACTCTTACCTACATGTGCGAAACACTTTCGATTATCGATGCACATGTGAAGGGGGAGCATTTCTAAAACGACAAAACTAGCAAGGTGTTAAATGTTTTTCAAACACTTTGTTAGAATTTAAAGTGGTTTTCATGGTTACGATCAAATACCCACAACATCTTTAATTCACGACGTTATTGGTGTCAAAAGGGTGGTTAGGTTTAAGTCCTATGATCCAACCAGAACCGGAGGGATCTTCCTAGGGACAATCCAATAGATTTTTAGAAGTCCTTAGGAAAGATGGAGTAGAATGTGAACGTAGCAGAATGCCGACTAAGTACTGATGCTAGCACTAGAACAATCACAACACGGTGCTAGTAATGATGTCTTGGTAAGAATTGAAGGGGTTGAAGAATGAAAAAGAAATGTAAGGATAAAGGGTCTAAAGAAAGAAGCCCTCCATACAACTTAGGCAGAAACCGGGTCAACCCATCATGAAGACAAACTCATCATGGACCCAGTGATGTGAAGCACAACCCTTTCCTAGCTACTCAGGCTTCTCTCAAAAGAAGTTTGTTTTATTGCCACGGAGATCAACACGACTTCTATTGACTTTCTCACTCCGAGATGGTTGATATTGAATAGGTGGCATCTGCTCCAGCCTCCGACCACTAAAAGTGCACAAATCGAGTCTAGAGCCAAGAGATCAATCAAATCTCGTTAGGACACACGGATGAAGATCAAGAGAGTCCTACGCTATATCCTTGCGATATTGCTAGAACACTCAGAGTGATACTACTTAGTATTCACAATGATTAGTGGAAATCCTTCCAGTGTTAACATCAAACAGCACTGCGGTAGGTCATATGCAAGATTCTTTATGAATTGAACATATGTAAAACTGAAAAGCAACAGTGGTTTGATTCTGAATTGATTCAAACTCGTTTCAGATTTCTACGCAATATCTTTATGGTCTTGCCAGAATATTCAGAGTGATATTCATTAATATTCACAGTGACGAATGGAAATCCTTCTAGCGTCAACATCAAACAGCGCTACGGTAGGTGACTTGTGAGATTCTTATGAATCAAACTTGTGTCAACTGGAAAGCAACAATGGTAAGATTCTTAATGAATCAAACTTGTTCCAGGAATTTGAATTGACGACTTTAATCAAGCGGATATTTATCCAATTGATTCACTCTTTATGTTCGCAGTCTTGCTTTGAGACGGTCGAGTAAAGAGAACGGCTAGTACTGCCGCGAGAAGGTGGCATCACGGTGTACTCGGCAAAGTCAAAGATTCACAACCACATATTCATGCCCAAAGACTTATCCAACAATTGATAGTGTGAGCATGTGGATAAAGACACAAGATCACAAGATGGCAAAGACAAGTCAAGAATGATTTGAAGATCTCAAGACTTAAAGACAAAGTCGAAAGACAACGACAAAGGCTCAAAGATCACAGCATGAAGGAACAAAACTACTGTTACACGTTCAAGACTCATTTATGACGAAATTCATAAATCTCCATTGGAATCCAAATATCAAAGAGGAATGACCTCACATTGGGGGAGATTGTTAGCCTCAAAATATTGAGTCAAACAAGAATGTTCGGTCATAGGTTTCTATTGTAATATTTATTAGAACGTTGTAATAAGTAGTTATTTAGTCATGGTTCACGGGCTTGGATTTAAACTAATTAAAGTTCAAAAGACAAGCCCGACCCAATATATAGTCCATTAAAGCCCGCATGTGGGTGGACTATATATACTACCCTCCTAGCATGTTAGGAGGGTGGATGGTCATTTGTAACAAATTCTTTTCTCTAATCTAATCTCACCAAGTTAATCATCTCCTCTCTACTTTCTCTCACTACTTTCTCTCTCTAGGAATTCATCTCTTCTTCATCTATTTTCTTTCTTTCTTCATTGCTTAATCATCACAAATATATGAGACAACAATAAGTGTGCTTGAACCTTTTGGATCAAGGATGTTTATGTTTGGTAAGGTTTTTCAAGTTTAAAAAAGCTTGAAAGAAGGTTCTGATTTTGCTTATTTTTGTGTACTAACCCTTAACCATAAGCTATAAGCTCTTACAAGCTTGTTGACACCAAGCTTGTTAAGGGATTAGAGCCCTTGGTTGAGTTGTTTGCTGCTTGTGTTAAAGACATCAAGTCCTTGAGTTTCTACTTTGAAACATCAACCAAGGCATTCATCATCTTTCTTATTGAAGTACCTTGGTCTTGTTCTAGTTGTTGAACAAGGTCCAAGGAGCATAGTTGGCCTTCCTAGGATGTTGTGGAAGGCAGGTATAACCTCTTGTTAAGATTCCTCTCAAAATTTCATGTTTCTGCTTATTTTGTACTTTGGTATATGATTTGGTGTTCTTGTGTTTGTGCTTTGTGTTTTATGGCTGGTTTCTGTTAGTTGTCACCTAGTGTAGCTATTTGATCATTAAAATCAGTAGGTTGTGTTTGAAAATCAAAAGTTTGTTTGAAAAGTGCTTGATTAAGGGTTTTTTGGGATTACTGGTTTATAAGGCCTTGTGGCCTTGTGCCCTTGGTTCTTAGGGTTTGGGAGGTCTAAACAAGTCCTAATATACAAGTTTTAGTCATTGGTTAAGTTTCTGAAAGTTTGGAAAAGGGATTTGAAGTTTTGCAAAAATCTGATAAAAGTGGTTTTGAAATTGGTCAAACACATCATATCCAATAACTTCTTTGTTTGTTGGATCTAAGGTCTGAAATCTGGTTTGGGAATAGTTTAGGTGATAAGCTATCTATTGATTGTCTGGTTGTTGAATTTGTTGGTTTATTGTGGATTTTATAGCTTATCAAAAGTTGATGAAGTGGTCATTTGCATCAGCAAAGTGACCACCTCAATTTGTGCTTACATTTGTTATCCTAGTGTATGCCTTGTGATTTTGCTTCTTGGAACTTGTTTATGTGCTGCTTGTGATTGGATTTTGCTATTTGGACTGCTTTGTTTCAGGCTTATAAGCTAACTGGCTTATTAAGCCCTTATTGCCAAAATCTGTCATCAAAAGTTCAACTGACCTCTTGGTTCACAAGGCCTCCTCCTTGAGTCCTTCACAAAATTTGCTTATAACAAGCCCTTGTATCATTCCTGATCATTTGGTGCATTTTGGAGTACCTTGACTTTTGGTCAAATAAGCACTTATTGGCTTATTTTTGAGAACTGCTTATTGGCAGATGCAACAACTTGGCTTTTATAATAGAGATCATTTTTCTTAGCTTAATATCATATCTGGAAGTTTACAAGTCTTTTGGTTAAGCTTTTGCTAGAAAACTAGCTTATTTGGCTTTTTCAGCCAGCTTATTTGCTCTTACAGATTATTCTACTTGGCTTTTTGTGATTTTCTTGATTGATTATTCTTAGTTAAGCTATTTTTGAGCTTTTGCAACAAACTAGAGCTTCTGAGGTGCCCTAAATCTCAAACACGGGTATTTTGTCTTTTAGTGAACTTTTACTTTGCTTATTTCTGGCTTATTGAGTGTGCTTTTTCAAAATTTCTTTTTACAGATCTCATAATCATCCCAAAATAAGGTTGTGTGTCAAATTAGAGCTTATGGCATTGGCTTATTGCTTAATGGGCTGAAAAGCACAATAAGAATAAGCTGCCTGCTTATTAAGCTGTGATAAGCTCACATTCAGCTTTTAGGCCTTTAGAGTTTTGTTCTTAGAATTTAATTTTGAGTCAGATAGGGTTTTTCCAAGTCAATTGGGCCAAGTTTGACTTTTTGGGCCCAAAAGCCCATTTGGTTTGACTGTTTTTGGTTTTGGCCCAATTGAGGGCCCAATAGGGGTATTCTGGTCATTTCACTTTGATTTTCTGATTACTTAGGTTAAAATAAACTAGTTTACAAGTTTTTATAATTTTTTATAATTTCTGGGTTTTTAATATTATTTTAATATTATTTTATTATTATTTTTCAAATTTTCCATTTTCCAACCTTTTACATTTTTCTTAGCTTTATTACATTAAAATAGGAATTTAGCAACTTTTAGAATAATTTTATCTCTTTTAGATTAATTTTTATAATTATTTTAAGTGTTAATAGTTTTTAAATCATTTTAAGTTTTTATTAGTTTAAAAATTTCTAAAAATAGTTTTTAATCTTTTTAGGTCATTTTAGAGGTTTACCAATTGAAAAATCTTTATTTGGGCCTTTTGATAATTTATTTGATTTTTAGGGCTTTAATTAGCATTTAAAAATTGAATATTTAATTATTTAAAAGGTTTGAAAAATTTTTGATCATTGGTAAACTCTTAGTTTATTTATTTTGATTTTTGGTGAATTTTTGGTAATTTTTAGAATTAATTTTTATTTTTGTAGTTTTTAAGGTTTTACGTTTTAACTTTCTAGTAGTAATTTTTACGACTTCGTCATCTTCTTTTCTCATCCCTTTCTAAACCAAATATTAATCTCAAATCTTTTACATCTTAGTCACACACATATACCTCCTTGGGAAACGAACTTTCACACCATAAGGGTCATTAGTGCTTGATTTTCCTAAATCATCACTCGATACTTACCACTCATTTACCCTCCTTTGTTTTCCTAAACAAGAGGTGTAATTTACTACAATCATTTTGGCGCCACTGCCGGGGAGGTTTGTCGTGATTAATTTGTATTGTTGTTTTTAATATTAACCATAAATAGTATTTGTATTAGTAGAACTCTACTAATACGTATTATCGGTTTTCTTGGTTTTTCTTGTAAAAATATTATTACTATATTGTATTAAGTATCACGACAAAAAAACAATATCTCCAAAAGTGTGAAAACACAACCTTAATTGGGATTCATCACTCAATTATTGTATTCAAATCTCAAACAAAAAGAAAAAGGCAAAAATAGATAAATACTTTCGTGAAGCTCGATTTTGAAAAATACAAACTATAAGGTGGGTATAAGGCGGGTATTATAAAATACACCCTAAGAAAAAAGGCTCTTAAGTGCTTCGCGCCGCGTCGTTTCCCTGCTTGCTTGTGAGTATTTTAAGATTGAAGGCTAATCGAGGGTTTTGCCGCCTAAAGTATTATTACGTATAATATATTTGCTTTGTTTCTTTGTGATTAAACCCTCTTGAACAATTTGGTTTTCACCAAAGTTCTAAAGTCATTCGAAGGCGTTCACTCCACGTTCGTTTTCATTCCTTTGAGGCTTC
This sequence comes from Glebionis coronaria, assembly GCA_025667525.1. Classification (NCBI taxonomy): domain Eukaryota; kingdom Viridiplantae; phylum Streptophyta; class Magnoliopsida; order Asterales; family Asteraceae; genus Glebionis; species Glebionis coronaria. The sequence goes on along the minus strand of JANFOE010001076.1, from coordinate 283,463 downwards.
TTTAATCAAGAGTTTGATTCGAGGAGAGATTTTGTAGATTGTTTACGAAGATACACCAAAATCCAAAAAAAATTAAATATAATAAAAAACACAAAAAAATTGAAAATTCACAAAACACCCAAAAAGAATCTTCTTTGCTCACCTCCCATTCTTCGTGATGTTTATGATCACTCGTAATCAAGCAAAACGAGCTCGTAAACGTCTTCAAAAGCAAGCCAATCAAGAAACGTTAATTGAAGAACAACCTCCAATTGTTGAACCTATTGTAGAACAAGAAGTCGTCATGGCTAATCGTACTATGATGGAGTTGCTACAAGCACCCACCGAGGGATTTGGAGAGGCTATTGTGATTCCCGCCATCCTTGCGGAGAATTTCGAGATTAAGACGGGTTTAATGTCGATGTTGCAAGCAAATAAGTTTAGAGGTCATGAGAAAGACAACCCGCACTATCACATTAGGAATTTTAACCGTCTCACCGCCACTAGCAAGTTTAAGGATGTTCCACATGACGCCATTAAGATGATGTTGTTTCCATACTCTTTAGATGGACCCGTAAAAATTTGGCTTGAGAAAGAACCGCCAAATTCGATTTTGACATGGGCCGATCTCGTTTCTAAGTTTGTGAACAAGTTTTTTCCACCATCTAAAACAACACATTTGAAAAATGAGATTTCGCGATTTGTGCAAAGAAATAATGAAAGTTTTTCAATGGCATGGGAACGTTTTAAAGAAATGTTACATGAATGTCCACACCCATGATTTTACGGAATTGCATCAAATTGATACTTTTTATAATGGGCTTAATGATCATGAACGAGATTATTTGAATGCCGCCGCGGGTGGTAATTTTTTGTACAAGACGACAAATGAGGCTTTACAAATCATCGAGAATAGATCTAAGGTTTATAGCCCTCGTAACACACCGAGTGTTGCCAATTTGGGTTCGTCTTCGTCATCATCGTCTCGTAGCATTAATGCCTTACATGATGAAGCTAATGAGTAAAATCGGTTTCTTGATAGATTTGCTAATCTTATGTCCCATTGGAAAGCTCAAGAAGCTTCAAATTCCGCTTCGGTTAAAGCGGTTGCTAAGAGTTGTTTGTCTTGTGGTGGAGCTCATGATCTTTCCGAGTGCATTACCGCGGATGGTAACACTTCGAGTGCTTATGTAGCAACGAGAACTTACAACCAAAACGGTCAAGGTTCCCGCCAAAATCAAGCTCCACCAAATCAAAATGCTAATAATTATCGAAACAACAACCAAGGTGGTAATTACCAAGGCAATTCACGCAATTACAACAAGGGGAATTATCAAAGTGGGAATGGACAAGTCACTAATCAAACCAAAACCGTGATTTTCAAAACACTACACAAGGTTTTCAAAATGCTCACACTAAAAATCTTCAAGGAGAGTTTTTGGATTATGCTAAAGCAAATGATGCTAAATTTGATAACATGCAACGTGAGATGATTAGCTTAAGATCCGAGTTGAAAAACGAGCTAAAATATGAACTTGCTAATGAACTTAAAAATCATGCAAACAAAATGGAAGGAAATGTCCAACGTCTTCAACAAAATCAACAAAAGATGGAATTAGGACAACATGAGATTAAGCAAGAGTTATTAAAAGCGGATGCTAGGCAATCAAAATTTGAGGACCGAATGGCTAAGATGTTTGAAGCAATCATGTGTAAACCCTCTTCCTCGGGTGGTCTTCCTAGTGATACCATTGCAAACCCGAAGGGAGAAATGAAGGTTATTACTACACGAAGTGGTAAAACTTTCAAGGAACCAATCTCTCGTCCAAGTACTTCTACGGAGAAGGAAATCGAGAAAAACCCGAGGTGATGGTCGAAAAGGAGCACATTACAATCCCACGAAGTACCGCTCATACCACACCTACGGTTGAACCAATACCAATTGTGGAACCCGAGTTTCCAAGGCCGTTGCCTAATGACCAACCCACACCACCTTTACCCTACCCTTCGAGACGAAACAAAGAGAAATTGCAAGAACGTAACAAACAAAAAATCGAGCTTTTTATAAAGATGTTTCAACAAGTGCATTTTGATGTGAGTTTAGCCGATGCGTTGTTGTATATGCCTCGTTTCGCTTCCACTTTTAAAAGTATGATGAGCGATAAGGAAAAGCTTTCAAAGCTTGCTAATTGTTCTTCGGTTTATCTTAACCGCATACCCGAAAAAGTTGGTGACCCCGGAAAGTTTCTCATTCCTTATGACATACAAGATATGAAAGAATGTCTCGCCTTGGCCGATCTTGGTGCGAGCATTAATTTGATGCCATTTTCCATTTGGAAATCGCTTTTGCTTCCGGCTCTTATTCCTTCGAACATGTCTATCGAGATGGCCGATCATTCTACGATTTTAGCATGTGGAGTAGCCGAAGATGTTTTCGTGAAAGTAGGGAAGTTCTACTATCCCATTGATTTCATAGTAGTTGACATCCCCGCGGATCCTCAAGTTCCTCTAATTTTAGGTCGTTCATTTTTAGATACTTCGAGATCGCTTATCGATGTTCATGCAAGAACTATCACTTTGAGATTCAACGAAGAGGAACTTGTTATAAACGCTACTCAAAACTCGAAACCTTCTCATGTTTATGCAATCGCTACCATCAATCACATTGACATCGTTGATGTGGTTTGCGATGAGTTTTCACAAGAAGTGTTAGGTTTTTCCGATAGCTCGTCAAGTGGCAATCCCACTATTTTGGATCCGATTCTTGCTAATTCCACACCAAATCTCACTCCATTCCAAGGAGGCGATCTCACTTCAAATGAAATCGACAATGAAGATGAGGTGTTGATTAGTGATTAAATTTCTATTCCACCATTTCTTCCGCCGATGGAAGTTATGAGTGTAACACTCTCATTTTTCGTATCGGTACAGCGGAAGGGTCTTTCAGAGTGTTACAGGATAGCACAATAACTCCAATCATAGACAACACATAAAAATGGTTGTACAAGGTTTAACAAACATTCATTCGATAAAAAGTTTAAAAAGCGTACAACAGGTCCCAAATTATACAGGTCATTAAGTTTACAAAACACAGATCGAATGAACATTTTTAATATTAAGTGTGGGCCATCAGAGTCGATCTCCATCCGGATTACCTTCAAGCACCTGAGATAAAAACATGCAAAAATCATATCAGCGAATGCCGAGTGAATTCATAGAGTTTAATGAAAACCATTATATAAAATAATCATTTACAATCATTTAAAATCAGAACACAAGTATAATATCGGAAGTAAGTCCACATATTGCTAGTCAGGAAATATACAAATCAAGCATACATCTTAAACCGTCCATGAGACCGTAGTCTCTATATTACCATGATATGTAATATATTCATCGTTAATAGCGTCATATCATATCGTTTATTATTTATGTTTTATAGCATTCGTTGTATAGGATTATTATTAGCCGCATGACATTGTTACCTTACTGTGAAACAGCGGGCCGCGAACCCGACAAACAATTTTCCCATCTAAGTTAGCGTGTCGTCACAAAAATCACGCTATGGAATCTTCTCATACATAAATTCGCTTACCAATCAATGTGGTACGACGGGATCAACCGTCAAGGCGCGAACTGGGGTGATCGTCCCCAAATAGTACTATCAAATGCATAAGCGTCTACCAAATCCCGGTAGTTCACAATTCATGCTAATGCGACTTTAAGTGACATAACCTAACTACTAATAATCCTTTTAGTCTCGAATATAGGGTCATAGCATCATTCGGGTCCATATCATTTAGCATACAATCAGGACTACTTGTGTTCTATTTTTATAAAAATCTAGCATGTTATCTCCCTCGCGGGTTTACAAATCATTTTATAAAACATTTAAAAGAGTGTGAGGCTATGAACTCACGTTGTTAATGAAAGGTGGATTATCGGCTACGGGCGTGCTTCGGTCACGGAAACCTATATAAATAATAATCGGTCTTAGACTCGGTCCAATGACTTTTATCAAAATAACAATATACATATGATGATTTTGTACATATGATGATGATCAAGTGGGTTTATACATCCTTGTTTACTCATTTTAGTGTTTACGTCTTGGTAACGTCTTACTAGTTCACTAGTTTTACCGATTTTACCTATTTTAAGTCCATTAAGTCTTTTATAAGTTCTTTAACTTGTTTTTATCCCTTTTGTACCTATATTATCAGTATATATATACTTTTCATGTTGGGCCCAAATGGGTTAAGCCCAATGAGTTGTTTTTACAAGTTTTTATCTTATTAAGTCCAATTATTAGTCCAATATGTTTAGTTAGCTCGTAAATGTCCGTAATTCTTATAGTTCGGGTTTTATCGGTTTTTACTTGTCTTAGTTACCTATACATCAGTATATGACTTTTATAAACTTTACATTAGACGGGTTTGGTCGTCTAAGTTTTATTTGGCGAAAAACGTTAATTTTACGGCGATAGCCGAAAAAGTCGTAAAAATCAAGTTTATAGTTTTTATTACTTATAAATATTATTTTTACCACCATTTATATAATTTACCCATTTAATTAACCTTTTATACATTTATATAAATAAGTTTTATAAGTTAGTGGGTTTATATTTTTACATTTTATACATTATAATGTGAGTGCTTATATAATAATAATAAACATTATTTCCAAAAATCTGATTTTTAACTTCATGTTCACCATTTTTAACATATCTAGAGTTCTATAATGACTTAGAAGCTCATTTTTGGATGACAAGTTCTTCATAATATGTGATACATTTAACTTAGTTATAGCTACTGCCAATTTTGAGTTTAACTTGCCTTAACAGTCCCTACAAAACTGCTTATTCAGATTATACCACCTAACTTGTTTTGATCATATCTCACTCATTATTTTGATTCCATTGCATGGCCAACTCTCACAAGTGTATAACATCATATACTTACTGTAAATGAATCAAACCATGCAATTTTATCAGTTCATCTTTTAGTTATCTACTGTTTTATACAGCCAACTAAATAGTCAAGATTTTAGCTTCATTTCTTATGGTTATCATCATTTTTAAGCATATTTATCAACACTTGATCCCCACACAACATTTTTATCATCATATATACATCATATACATATACAAAATGAAATAAAATACATTTGTTCTTTACAAAATAACAAGAGAAAAATGGAGAGGATGATCTTCTTTACCAATCCAAGTGGATTTCTTGTTTTAGGAAGACAAGAACTTGATGAACATAACAAGTATCTCCAAGACCATCAAATATCAAGAACATAGGTTGGAGAATCAGCCCTAAGACATAAGAAAATCACCTACAAAGATGTTAATATTGCCACCAAATGATCAAGGCTTCAAGAGAACACCTTAATAGAACTAGTAAACATGTGGTTTATGGCTAGAAAAGATCAAATGGGATGTTTGTTGGCTTATTTGGGACGGCACAAGGGAGAGAGTTGAGAGGATTTTGGTGTTGAATGCATGTGAGAAATGGTGTAGGTGAAAACAAGTTGTTAGTTTTGGAAGGTTAAGTGGTATGGTAAAACTTAAGGTGTAAGCTAGCTTACACTTGGTGTAAGTTAGCTAAACTTGATGCCACCTAAGTGTTGTGGTGTCAAGTTAGCCGTCCCATATAGCTAGTGGGGTGGGACAAAGTGTTTTGTCCCATCTCACTAGTTTACGGGTATTTCTCGATTCTAGTTTTCTCGATTTGCGTGCCCTCGGGTCGTTTTACGAAAAACGTTTTTATAAACTATGAATCACCGTCACAAAACGAATCCAATTAAAATTGTCTCATCAAAAACGGAGTTCAAAAACGTAAATACGTAATCCTAAGGTTTCCGGTTTAGTCGTAAAAGACGCCAAATTATGCACGTAAGCCCGAATTTAAATCCATAAATTGTGAGTTCGTCAACCAACACAAAAATAAGTGTCAAAATATTATACGAGAAAATATTTCACTACCTGAAAATGTTAGATTGTCACAGCTTTTCCTCCTAAAAGGGATCAACGTCCTCGTGATCCATTTCATTTGGATGTCCGTTTCTTATTGAAATCGAAGAGGTGCGGATATTTCTTCCACATTTCATCCTCTCGCTCCCAAGTATACTCCGGTCCATGCTTTGAATTCCATCGGATTTTGACAATAGGTATCCGACTTTGTTTCAGTTGCTTTACCTCACGGTCCATAACTTCTACGGGCTCTTCGATAAAATGCAACTTCCCATCTATTCGAACCTTACCTAACAGAATTTTCTCATCACTTACTGCTAGACATTTCTTCAGATCAGATACATGGAATGTGTTGTGAACACCATGAAGTTCTGGGGGTAACTCTAGTTTGTAAGCCACCAGACCTACTCTAGATAAAATCTTAAAGGGTCCAATATAACGGGGATTCAATTTCCCTCGTTTTCCAAATCTGATAACGCCTTTCCATGGCGATACTTTCAACATTACTCGGTCACCCACTTCAAACTCCATTGGCTTCCGCCGCACATCCGCGTAACTTTTCTGTCTACTACGGGCAGTCAACAACCTCTTCTTAATCTGAACTATCATCTCCGTAGTCTCCCGGATCAATTCCGGTCCCTCGAGCTGGGTATCCCCAACTTCACTCCAACATACAGGAGATCTACACTTCCTACCATACAAAGCTTCAAGCGGTGCAACCTTAATACTAGAATGGTAACTATTGTTATACGAAAACTCTGCTAACGACAAATGTTTATCCCAATTCTTACCAAAGTCTAACACACAAGCTCTCAACATATCTTCCAGTGTTTGTATCGTCCTTTCACTCTGCCCATCAGTCTGGGGGTGATAAGCAGTGCTCATGTCGAGATTCGTTCCCAAAGACCTTTGGAGAGATTTCCAAAAATTCGATGCGAATCTAGGATCTCGATCTGAAATGATCGATACAGGAACTCCATGCTTGCATACAACATTATCAAGGTATATTCGAGTCAGCTTCTCCAGTGAGAACTGCTCCTTAACCGGAATAAAGTGTGCTGATTTGGTCTGTCTATCGACAATAACCCAAATCGAATTGTTTCCAGATGATGTTCTAGGAAGCTTGGTGATAAAGTCCATTGTAATTCGCTCCCACTTCCATTCAGGAATCTTTGGTTGTTGAAGTAGTCCTGATGGCTTTTGATGTTCCGCTTTAACTCTAGCACAAGTCAAGCATTGAAGAACATACATAGCTATGTCAGCTTTCATATTCGGCCACCAGTACAACTTCTTCAAATCATGGTACATCTTATCAGATCCCGGATGAATGGAATACTTAGATTTATGGGATTCTAACATAATCAAATCTCTTAAGCCTCCAAACTTAGGTATCCACATACGACCTCTTAAGCATTTCACTCCATCAGATCTAACCTCTAAAGGATCTCCTTCTCCTCGGAACCCTTCATTAACAAAATTCTCCTTCTTACAAGCTTCTATTTGCGCATTTCTAATTTGCTCAGGCAAATTATTGTGTACGGTCAAGACTAGAGAACGCACCCTGATAGGCTCTCTATCTTTCCTACTCAACGCATCAGCAACAACATTGGATTTTCCTGGGTGATATTTTATATCACAATCATAATCACTTAACAACTCTATCCATCTTCATTGCCTCATGTTCAATTCCTTCTGGTCAAGAATATACTGTAGGCTTTTGTGATCGGTGAATACCGTACACTTGGTGCCATACAGATAATGTCTCCACAACCTAAGAGCAAAGACTACAGCTCCTAACTCAAGATCATGAGTAGTATAATTCTCCTCATTCTTCCTTAATTGCCTAGAAGCATAAGCTATCACTTTCTCTAGCTGCATCAAAACAGCTCCATAACCTCTAAGAGATGCATCAAAATATACTACAAAATCTTCACTCCCGTCGGGTAATGACAAGATTGGCGCACTACATAATTTTTGCTTCAATGTCTGAAATGCTCCATCTTTATCACTTCCCCAAACGAAAAGTTTATTCTTCTGAGTAAGCTTAGTCAAGGGTTTAGCTATCAAAGAAAATTCTTTAATGAATCGCCTATAATAGCCAGCCAATCCTAAGAACTGTCGCACTTCCGTTGGCGTTGTCGGTGCAGACCAATTCTTAATAGCTTCAACCTTTGTAGGATCAACATGAATTCCATATCTGTTAATCACATGACCAAGAAATTGCACAGAATCTAACCAGAAATCACATTTCGAAAACTTAGCATACAACCTTTCATCCTTCAACAATTTCAAAACAATCCTCAAATGTTCTCTATGTTCATCTTCAGTCTTAGAATAGATTAGAATATCGTCAATAAACACAATCACAAATTTATCCAAGTAGGACTTGCACACTCGATTCATTAAATCCATGAAAACCGCAGGGGCGTTAGTTAACCCAAATGGCATTACTTGAAATTCATAGTGTCCATAACGAGTTCTAAATGCAGTTGTAGGAATATCTTCTTCACGGACGCGAAGTTGGTGATATCCTGACCGCAAATCTATCTTAGAATACACACTAGATCCTTGCAGTTGATCAAACAAATCATCAATCCTAGGTAAAGGATATCGATTTTTAATTGTCAACTTATTCAGTTCCCTATAATCAATGCACATACGAAAAGATCCATCCTTCTTCTTAACGAACAAGACTGGAGCTCCCCAAGGCGACGAGCTCGGTCGAATAAAACCTTTATCAGACAACTCCTTAAGTTGCTCAGATAACTCCTTTAATTCAGAAGGGGCTAATCGGTAAGGTGCACGTGCCACCGGTGTAGCACCAGGAATTAAATAGATTCGAAACTCTACTTGCCTTATCGGTGGAAGTCCGGGTAAATCTTTAGGAAATACCTCAGGAAATTCACAAATAATAGGTACATCTTCCAATCGTTTCTCCCTAGACTCATTCCCGGTCACTTGAGCTAAGAATAAATCACAACCGTTCCTGATGTACTTTTGGACTTTAATACATGAAACGATTTTCAAACGGGATTCACCTCGACTACCATCAATTACTAACGTCCTATTCCTAAGAGGAATCTTAACCTTCTTCTCTCCACATAAAATAGTAGCATTATTCAACGACAACCAATCCATACCAATAATAATATCAAAACTACCTAATTCTATCAACATCAAATCAATCGGAAAGGAATGGTTCAAGAGATTTAGAGAGCATCCTTCTAATAGCTTATTAGTTTTCACTAATTTACCATCAGCCAATTCCACCTCGTAACTGGTACTTATCTCAACAGGTTCAATATCAATAAGGGTACTAAATTTAGTGGATACAAAGCTCCTATCGACACCCGAATCGAATAAAGCAACAACATAATAATTGTTGAGTAAAAACGTACCGGTAACAACATTCGGATCCTCTTTCTTCACCTCAATTGTTCCAAGTTGGTAGATACCACCCTGGGGGTTTCTTCTAGGTACAATCGCTTTCAACTTGGGGCATTCCGATTTCCTATGACCTTCTTCATTACAGTTGAAGCAAATGGTTCCCTTCTTACACCTTTCAACCTTGTGTCCAAGCTTTCCGCAATTTCGGCACTTCCAGCAGTCGCCAGCATGCCTCTTGTTGCCACACTTAGGACATCTATCATCGTTGCGCGGTGTGTTGTTGGTAATAGAATTTGCATTCCCCTTTCTCTTGTTCTGACGGCGATTGAAATTCTTCCTATTATCACCTCTATCTACACGATCACCGTCTCCCTTCCTTTTCTCACCAACACGGGCTTCATCTTCCTTATCCTGAATTATCTGTCCAATGAGTTGGTAAGCCATTCGAACAACATCATCAATGGTCAGTGGTTTAGATGATGTCACATCCCCCCGAATATTCCTGGTCAACCCTTTCACATATTGCTCAATTCGGATTTCTTCGGGTTCAACCAATCGAGGACATAGCAAGGCCAACTCATGCAATCGATTCGTGTAACTATCAATGTCCACACCTTTCATTCTCAAATGAATCAACTCCTGTTCTAACCTAATGATCACACTACGAGGACAAAACTCCAAAGTCATCCACTTCTTAATTTCAGCCCAAGGAGTAGCATTAGCAGCATCAAGACCCATGAAAGCAATTCTCCCGTTCCACCAAGTCAACGCACGACCTTTAAGAGTAGCCATAGCAAAAGTCACCTTATCTTCCTCCTTACATTTACTAATCCGAAACACCGATTCAATCTTCTCAATCCACTGGCTTAGTCCTACAGCACCTTCAGTTCCATTAAAAGGTAGAGGTTCACACTTCATGAACGTCACATAAGTATAGCCACCAACTTCAGGTGCATTAGTTCCAAGTCCTCCTACATTTCCTCCAGCATTAGCATTCACATTATTAGCATTCACATTCACATTAGTACCGGCAATTCCACTACCGCCAGCTCCACTACCGCCAGCTCCACTACCGCCAGCTCCACTACCGCCAGCTCCACTACTGCCAGCTCCACTACCGCCAGCTCCACTACCGCCAACTCCACTACCGCCAGCTTCATTTCTAGCATTTGCCATAAATTCAGTCATAGATGCGGTAACTTGCTCCGTAATAATCCTACGTACATCATCCTCAGTCACAGCCTTCTTGGGCGGCATAGTTCTATAATTTCACAATTTCAAAGTATTAAGCATTCATCCAACAAGGATTCATATAATATGGATCGAATTCATAATCAAGATGCAAATAAGGCACAATATGGAATTCAAGACAAGATACATATTTCATTCGATCTGAAACAAAAGTATTGTCTTAGTACATCCCATTTCAAAGTTCTAACACTATATACACTCAAAATTCGTGCCAAGTCTATTACTAACAAATCGGTTCAGCCAAAGCTACAAAAGCACAAAAGATATAAAGGTCACTACTAAACACAGACTGGTCTACTGAGAACCACCAGATGGTCCATCATCCATCGTCTTCTGAATCTTCGTCGGACGATCACTAGACACATCTTCAGCTGGGCGCTTACGGATTACTCCTCTTTCAACCATGTCGGCATAAAATCTACTGTTCCATCCCACGGATATATTCAACTCCTTTTCGGCTTTCTCACGCATCGCACGAGCCACACTCAACTGAATTTCCATAATATTCACCTTTCTCTTCATTTCAGGATACTCACCACTTTCCAACACTGATAACCTCCTAAAAGCCTCATTCAAACCACGTTCTACATCACTCAAATCCATACTAAGCAATTCCCGCTCTTTCTCACCAACCTTAGTCTTCGACTCCAAATAAGCAACCTGAGTCTGAACAACACCTAATCCAACCTCTGTCACACAACTCTTAACACGGGAAGCATCTAGATCACGTCTTAAGGCCCATGGTGCAAGACCATCAATATGAGTAGCCTCTCGAGTACTAGACGACTCTCCTACCTCACGTCTACGAGTAGCAATACCATCAGTACCGTCTGGTGCATCGTCATCCTCATCCTCCTCTGATTCAGAATCAGATTCAGACGATTCAGACATTTCATCCCTAGGTAACTCATCCTCAGAATCAGACAAACAAACTGGTGGTGGCAAAGGCTCGCCCTCTGGAACATCATACGGATAAATAAGCTCGGCCTCCTCATCGTCATTAACCTCAATATCTATACCTACGTCCTCCTCGACATCCTCGTCGTCAATCTCGTCATCTAAATTATCTAATCCAATCTCATCATCATTCTCAATATCAGCATTCTCAATATCCACATTCTCAATATCCACATTCTCAATCTCCACATTCTCAATATCATTCTCTACTAAGTCAACCTGAGGGGCAATCTGATCTCCTAGTCCTAACTCGGGCTCGGGATCCTCAAATGGTTCCTCCTCGTCATCGATATCATAATCTACTAAGTCTAAATAAGGGTCATCATCTACATTAGGTTCGGGAATAGCATGGTTTTCTACAGGAATATTAGGGTCAGCCATGACAATCTGCATTTATATATATATATCGTATTAGGATAACATACTAGTTAAACAATTACATAATGAAATCACGATATATACATATATATAAATTAAATTATATATATCAAAATATATATCTTCTCAATAGGGCTTGTTGGTAACGTCGGATATCTCTGGCACCGTTATAGTCAAAAGATTTTTCAAATATTTTCTCAAATGTTCATCGTCAAAAGATTTTGAAAAGCTTTGTTCAAAACCTTGGTTTTTAAAATCTTTTGTTCTCTACAACGAGAGCTCTGGTACCAAACTGTAACACTCTCATTTTTCGTATCGGTACAGCGGAAGGGTCTTTCAGAGTGTTACGGGATAGCACAATAACTCCAATCATAGACAACACATAAAAATGGTTGTACAAGGTTTAACAAACATTCATTCGATAAAAAGTTTTAAAAGCGTACAACAGGTCCCAAATTATACAGGTCATTAAGTTTACAAAACACAGATCGAATGAACATTTTTAATATTAAGTGTGGGCCATCAGAGTCGATCTCCATCCGGATTACCTTCAAGCACCTGAGATAAAAACATGCAAAAATCATATCAGCGAATGCCGAGTGAATTCATAGAGTTTAATGAAAACCATTATATAAAACAATCATTTACAATCATTTAAAATCAGAACACAAGTATAATATCGGAAGTAAGTCCACATATTGCTAGTCAGGCAATATACAAATCAACCATACATCTTAAACCGTCCATGAGACCGTAGTCTCTATATTACCATGATATGTAATATATTCATCGTTAATAGCGTCATATCATATCGTTTATTATTTATGTTTTATAGCATACGTTGTATAGGATTATTATTAGCCGCATGACATTGTTACCTTACTGTGAAACAGCGGGCCGCGAACCCGACAAACAATTTGCCCATCTAAGTTAGCGTGTCGTCACAAAAATCACGCTATGGAATCTTCTCATACATAAATTCGCTTACCAATCAATGTGGTACGACGAGGATCAACCGTCAAGGCGCGAGCTGGGGTGATCGTCCCCAAATAGTACTATCAAATGCATAAGCGTCTACCAAATCCCGGTAGTTCACAATTCATGCTAATGGGACTTTAAGTGACATAACCTAACTACTAATAATCCTTTTAGTCTCGAATATAGGGTCATAGCATCATTCGGGTCCATATCATTTAGCATACAATCGGGACTACTTGTGTTCTATTTTTATAAAAATCTAGCATGTTATCTCCCTCGCGGGTTTACAAATCATTTTATAAAACATTTAAAAGAGTGCGAGGCTATGAACTCACGTTGTTAATGAAAGGCGGATTATCGGCTACGGGCGTGCTTCGGTCACGGAAACCTATATAAATAATAATCGGTCTTAGACTCGGTCCAATGACGTTTATAAAAATAACAATATACATATGATGCTTTTTTACATATGATGATGATCAAGTGGGTTTATACATCCTTGTTTACTCATTTTAGTGTTTACGTCTTGGTAACGTCTTACTAGTTCACTAGTTTTACCGATTTTACCTATTTTAAGTCCATTAAGTCTTTTATAAGTTCTTTAACTTGTTTTTATCCCTTTTGTACCTATATTATCAGTATATATATACTTTTCATGTTCGGCCCAAATGGGTTAAGCCCAATGATTTCTTTTTACAAGTTTTTATCTTATTAAGTCCAATTATTAGTCCAATATGTTTAGTTAGCTCGTAAATGTCCGTAATTCTTATAGTTCGGGTTTTATCGGTTTTTACTTGTCTTAGTTACCTATACATCAGTATATGACTTTCATAAACTTTACATTAGACGGGTTTGGTCGTCTAAGTTTTATTTGGCGAAAAACGTTAATTTTACGGCGATAGCCGAAAAAGTCGTAAAAATCAAGTTTATAGTTTTTATTACTTATAAATATTATTTTTACCACCATTTATATAATTTACCCATTTAATTAACCTTTTATACATTTATATAAATAAGTTTTATAAGTTAGTGGGTTTATATTTTTACATTTTATACATTATAATGTGAGTGCTTATATAATAATAATAAACATTATTTCCAAAAATCTGATTTTTAACTTCATGTTCACCATTTTTAACATATCTAGAGTTCTATAATGAATTAGAAGCTCATTTTGGATGACAAGTTCTTCATAATATGTGCTACATTTAACTTAGTTATATCTACTGCCCATTTTGAGTTTAACTTGCCTTAATAGTCCCTACAAAACTGCTTATTCAGATTATACCACCTAACTTGTTTTGATCATATCTCACTCATTATTTTGATTCCATTGCATGGCCAACTCTCACATGTGTATAACATCATCTACTTACTGTAAATGGATCAAACCATGCAATTTTATCAGTTCATCTTTTAGTTATCTACTGTTTTTATACAGCCAACTAAATAGTCAAGATTTTAGCTTCATTTCTTATGGTTATCATCATTTTAAGCATATTTATCAACACTTGATCCCCACACAACATTTTTATCATCATATATACATCATATACATATACAAAATGAAAGAAAATACATTTGTTCTTTACAAAATAACAAGAGAAAAATGGAGAGGATGATCTTCTTTACCAATCCAAGTGGATTTCTTGTTTTAGGAAGACAAGAACTTGATGAACACAACAAGTATCTCCAACACCATCAAATATCAAGAACATAGGTTGGAAAATCAGCCCTAGGACATAAGCAAATCACCTACAAAGATGTTAATATGGCCACCAAATGATCAAGGCTTGAAGAGAACACCTTAATAGAACTAGTAAACATGTGGTTTATGGCTAGAAAATATCAAATGGGATGTTTGTTGGCTTATTTGGGACGGCACAAGGGAGAGAGTTGAGAGGATTTTGGTGTTGAATGTATGTGAGAAATGGTGTAGGTGAAAACAAGTTGTTAGTTTTGGAAGGTTAAGTGGTATGTAATAAGTGTGAAAACACTTATCCTTTTACCACTTATTTCCAATAATAACAAGACCAAAACGTGTGATTTATTTCGTAAAAGTCGGAATTATGCGTGGTTTGTGTTTTTATTGTGTTTTAGGACCAAAATGTGAAAAAGGAAGAAAACACGGGCTTTCACGGGCTTTTATCGAAGAAAACGGGAAAAGACGAAGTCAAAAGATCAAGAGTGCAAAAAAGAACGGAAGTCCAAGGCCTATTCTAAAGATTTATCGAAGAAAAAGTCAAAAGACGGAAGTTTAACGAAGTCGAAGAACTTAAGTCTAATAGAAGAAGAAAATTAAAAGACAAGTTCAAATCCCGAGACGAAAAGACGAAGAATTAAAGTCGAGTCGAGAAAACGTGAAGAAAGCAAGAGAGAAGATGCAACACATGCACTCCTTCCCTATAAATACCCTCCTAATAGTCATTAGGAGGGTGGTTAGATTTTTAGTTAATTTTTCACTTTTTAGTTTTTAGAGAGAGAAAGTCTTAAACTTTCTCTCACTAGTTCATCTTTTTCTTTTAATCTTTCAAGATTAATCACTTTTGTATTGCTTAATTTTATTAATCAAGTTCTATTTTAAGCTTTTATCTCTTAATCTCATTCTACTTTTCTTTGATTTAAGATTGATTTTGGTGCGATTATCATGTGATCCGTGTTGTTCTAGTTGATTTCGTGCTTAAAAATTAATCTTTTGATCATTTTATAAGTTTTCATTAGATTAAGCTTTAAGACTTTTGTGCTTATTGGCTTATCTTTATGATTAGCTTATTTTTCTTATAAAATTTTTATTAAAAAGTTGATGTTTTTATTGTTTGATCTAAAAAGTTGCTTGATTTCGAGTTAGATAAGTTGATTAAAGTGCTTATTTGATTCGGTTAAGTATTTGGATTTATAAGTTTTGGATATTAGCTTATTGAACTTAGCTTATTATCTGTCCTTAACAAATCCCTTTATTTTCGGAAAAGGGAGTTTAATTCCCCTTTCCGATCAGGTTTTCCGACCGGTGCACCTCCCTAACCGATTTCCACCATTTTAGGAAAAGGTACCAACACCCTTTCCGATTGGTCTATATTCCGACGGCACTGCACTTCAATATTCCGATTGACCCAATCGGATTAGGGTTTGTCCTTTCCGATTGGTCCATTGTTTGCACGTATTCCGATTGACAGCTAGCTACATATTCCGATTGGGCCTCAAGTTTCATTTTCCGATTAGTGGTCTTGTCCCGTATTCCGATTATAAGCAGGTAGGACATTCCGATTGTTCTTCATAACTTGAGCATTCCGATTGGGTTGATTCCACCTACATTCCGATCAACCGATCGGAAAACATTCCGATCGGGGGCCTTTTTGGCTTGTTTTGGTTTCTTTCGATATCACTTTCTTATAGTACTTTTTATTTTCTGAAAATTTTCGAAGTGTTAGTTTTATTTAGTGAGTTAGTACTTTTCCATTGTCACCTTTACATTTATATGCATTTGTTTTTACTCGTTATTCAAATTAATCTTTTAACTTCCATTTTACTCAACGACACTTTAATTACTTGCAAATAGCTTAAAACAAACCAAACCATTCTCTTGATCTACCAAAAGACAATTGAGTCGCACTTAAGACCGGTTTTCAATTCGAAAAGATTCGGACGATAATATTTTATACCTAGCCAAAAGCCAAATATTAAATGGCGCCGCTGCCGGCTCTTTTCGTTAAGATAAACGGTTTCTAGTGAGAGACGCATTGAATTTTGGGATCCGTTCTTTGAACGTTATTTTCATTGCTATAAAAATTTCCAAAAATCCATAAAAAATATAAAACTCTTCAAAAATACAAAAACATTTAAAAAAATCATAAAAAGCAATTCTTTTCAAAAGGTTTTGCACCAAAACTATTATATAGATATTCTCTTTGTGTATATTTTTCTTCTGCAGGTGCATGCGTACTAGATCTTCCAACTATTCTGAGCCCGAGACTCGTGAAGATTTAGATATGGCTGGTGTTAATAACAACAATAATCACCCACCTCAAAACAATTTGAATAACAACAACAACAACAACAATGTCCTTCTACCTGATCTACGAACCATGGAGGAATTGTGCCAACCCACCATGAACGGACGCGGAGGCCCGATTGCGCCAATGCACGTCACGGCCCAGGAGTTTTCGTTGAAGCATCACATGATACAACAAGTGCAAACGAACCCATTTCGTGGAATTCCGGATGATGATGCCAACAAACACCTCGACAAATTCATTACCATTACCCAAAGCATGAAGTGCCCCGGTGTTTCTATGGATGACCTTCGCCTTCAACTTTTTCCACACTCGCTTTCTCACCATGCCAAAAAATGGTTTGACCGTCTTCCTAAGAATTCTATTCATACGTGGAATGACATGACTCAACGCTTTTTATCGCGCTACTTTCCCCCATCCATGGTCACTAGCCTTCGTAACCAAATCAGTGGATTTATGCAAGAGAATGATGAATCGCTTTTCGATGCTTGGGAATGTTACAACGATTTGATCGACCGCTGTCCTAATCACAATATGCTCCCCGTCACTCTCATTGACACCTTCTACAATGGTCTCACTTTTCGTGATCGTGACACGATCAATGCCGCCGCCGGTGGTACTTTTATGAAAAGGAGACCGGAGGATTGTCGAGAGTTGATTGAAAACATGACTACTCACCACAAGAATTGGGATTCATCCGCATCCTCAAGATCTAACTCGAGAGTCAATGTTTCTTCTACTACCTCCAATCCTGAAATGTCTGAAATTTCTCGACAACTCGCTGAAATGAACAAGAATTTCATGGCCATGGCCACAAACCACTTTCAACAAGCTAAAGCCGTTGCTATTTCTTGTGACACATGTGGTTGCCCTCACTCTTATAATGATTGTCCTTCTACCCAAGGCAATTATTCTGAAAACGTTAACGCAGCTTACGGCACTTATCCCACAGGAGGCTATCCAGCTCGCCCTCAAGGAGACCGTGGCTTGCTAAGTTATCGTTCCAACAATTATCTTGCTCCTCCCGGTTTCCCTCCTGCAAACAAAAACCAACAACAAAGCTACAACCGCAACAACCAATCCCAACCTCGTGCTCAAAATCAATATCAATCCCAAAGAAACCCATACCCAACTCAAGGAAATTCTCAAGCTCCACCTCTCAATCAACCGATGGCCGTAAACCAAGACGTCGAGACGTTCATGAAGACTAATCGTGAGATGGTGACGAATCTTCAGAGTCAATTTGTCAACTTGAAGAATGACATGGTGAAACAAGGGAGCGATATTCGAGCTGAGCTAAGGAATGATATGGCCAAACACAGCAATGATATTAATGCCAACATGCAAAAATCTTTTAACAATCAAGCTCTTCACCTTCGTGATATGATTGGTTCGCTCATCCAAAGTAATCAACCCTCTTCTTCGGGTACTCTTCCGAGTAATACCGTTGCGAATCCAAGGGGGGAGATGAAAGCAATCACCACTCGTAGTGGAAAAGGTTATATGGAACCCGAGCTTCCTACACCTCCACCCGTGATTGTGAACAAGGAAAAAGAGCAACTTTCCCCACCTCCTTCACCTTCTATCCCCATTTTCCCACCACCCGTGGTTGTGAGTGATCCTATTCCCTTAAAGCCTTCTTCTTCATCCAATATACCTTATCCCTCAAGGTTGAGGAAAGAGAAGCAAAAGAGCAAGGATGATATTCAGGTTTCAAACTTCCTAAAAATGTTTAAACAACTGAATTTTAACATCTCCTTTGCCGAGGCTCTCGCTCACATGCCCAAATACGCTAAGATGTTTAAAGATCTTTTAAGTGACAAAGAAAAGCTTATTGACATTGCTCATACCCACCTTAATGAGAATTGCTCCGCAGTGCTCTTAAGGCAATTGCCCACCAAACTTGGTGATCCGGGTCGCTTCTTGATTCCTTGCAACTTCCCGGGAGTAGAGAATTGCATGGCCCTAGCCGATCTAGGTGCCAGTATAAACTTAATGCCTTTAAGTGTTTGGAAGCAATTATCTCTCCCCGAGCTAGTCCCCACCAAAATGACTTTGGAATTAGCCAACCGTACGGTTGCTTATCCAGTGGGGATAGCCGAAGATGTCTTTGTTGGCGTCGACAAATTCACCTTCCCGGCGGATTTTGTTGTCGTTGATTACGAGATGGATCCCCGTGTTCCATTAATCGTTGGACGTCCATTTCTGAGGACCGGTCGCACTCTCATTGATGTAGCCGCAGGCGAAATAATCATGAGAGTTGGTGACGATAAAATTGTCTTCAACATGGGTAAAATTTCTAAGTAGCCTTATTCATATGAGAGTGTTAATGCTATTGATGTTCTCGATGAGGCTTGTGCAGAACATTTTCATGATGCTTGCAAAAGTACTCCTTTTTCTCTACCCAATGTTGAGACCGTTGCCTCAATCGCTCCAGCATTGACTCCTTTCGGAGAAAGTGACCTGGATGATTTCGAAGCTAGCTTGGGTCCTCTCGATATTAAGTATGATAATTTATCCACCAATTGGGATGAAGATATTCGTACTATTGAGAGACTTCTCAATGAGGACCCGTTGTCTCCTCCTGCTCCTAAAGAGGTGACTAATGATGATCCATCGTTAGTTTCACCATCTACTGAGGATCCTCCTACTCTCGAGCTTAAGGACCTACCGCCTCATCTTGAGTACGTTTTCCTAGAAGACGACGAGAAGCTACCGGTCATCATCGCAAAGGATCTGAAAGAAGACGAAAAAGAACGCCTTGTCGCTGTGTTGAAGAAGCATAAACGAGCTATCGCTTGGAAAATCTCCGACATCCGTGGAATTGATCCTCACTTTTGCACACATAAAATTCTCATGGAGGACGACTTTAAGCCCACAATTCAAAGTCAACGAAGGGTGAATCCTAAAATACATGAAGTTATCAAAAAAGAGGTTATCAAACTTCTTGATGCGGGTATGATTTACCCTATTTCGGATTCACCATGGGTTAGTCCAGTCCATTGTGTGCCTAAGAAAGGCGGAATCACCGTTGTGCCCAATGCTAACAACGAGTTAATTCCTACCCGTCTCGTTACTGGGTGGAGAGTTTGTATAGACTACCGCAAACTCAATGTGCCACGAGAAAGGATCATTTCCCTCTACCTTTTATGGACCAAATGCTTGAACGTCTAGCGGGTAATGAATATTACTGCTTTCTGGATGGTTTCTCGGGTTATTTTCAAATACCCATCGATCCCCAAGATCAAGAGAAGACAACATTCACTTGTCCCTACGGCACATTTGCTTATAAAAGAATGCCTTTTGGCTTATGCAATGCCCCCGGGACTTTCCAAAGGTGCATGTTGGCTATCTTCCATGACATGGTTGAGCAAACCATGGAAGTCTTCATGGATGATTTCTCGGTCTTTGGGGATTCCTTCTCTACTTGCCTTGCCAATTTGGAACGTATGCTTAAGCGGTACGAAGACACTCGCCTTGTTCTGAATTGGGACAAATGCCATTTTATGGTCAAAGAAGGCATTGTGCTAGGACACAAAATCTCTAAAGCCGGTCTTGAAGTCGACCGTGCTAAAGTTGATGTCATAGCCAAATTACCTCCACCTTCAACTGTGAAGGGTGTGAGAAGTTTTCTGGGTCATGCGGGCTTCTATCGTAGATTCATTCAGGATTTCTCTAAAATCGCTCGCCCGATGACCCACCTCTTGGAAAAAGATACTCCTTTTATCTTTTCTAAAGAGTGTCTCGAAGCCTTCAATCTTCTTAAGGATAAGCTAACTAAGGCACCGGTCTTGGTTACCCCTAATTGGGAGCTGCCTTTTGAATTGATGTGCGATGCTAGCGACTTTGCTATTGGTGCGGTTTTGGGCCAACGAGTGAATAAACACTTCCAACCAATCCATTATGCTAGCAAAACAATGACGGGGGCTCAATTGCATTATACGACCACCGAAAAAGAGCTTTTAGCTGTTGTCTATGCTTTTGAGAAATTCCGCCCCTATCTTGTTTTATCCACCACCATCGTTTACACGGACCATTCCGCGTTGAAGTACTTGATGACAAAGAACGACTCTAAGCCAAGACTTCTTCGCTGGGTTTTGCTCCTTCAAGAATTCAACATTGAAATTCGTGACAAGAAGGGAGCCGAAAACCTGGCCGCGGATCATCTGAGCAGACTTGAGGATCCATATCAGGGGGATCATTCGAACAAAGAGATAAATGACTCTTTCCCCCTGGAGACTCTAATGTCTATAAATCTCAATCTTGATGGCACCCCGTGGTTTGCAGACATTGCAAACTACTTAGTGGGTGGTATTCTCATCCAAGGGTTAACATCCCAACAAAAGAAGAAGTTCTTGAACGATGTTAAGACTTACTTTTGGGATGACCCTTATCTATTCAAACAGTGTGCTGATCTGATTATTCGTCGATGTGTTGACGGACCGGCAGCTTTTGACATCCTCCAAGCTTGCCACAAAGGACCCACCGGTGGTCACTTTGGTCCCAACTACACCGCTAAGAAAGTGTTTGATTCTGGATTCTACTGGCCCACCATTTATCGTGACGCTCACGAAATGGTTAAGCATTGTGATGCTTGCCAACGTCAAGGCAAGATCACACATAAGGATGAGATGCCTCAAAATTTCATACAGGAATGTGAAATCTTTGATGTATGGGGCATCGACTTTATGGGGCCATTTCCATCCTCCAAAGGGAACAAGTACATCCTCGTCGCCGTCGACTACGTCTCTAAATGGGTTGAAGCTAAGGCTCTTCCTACGAATGATGCGAGGGTGGTTGTGAACTTTTTAAAGCAGCTTTTCGCTCGATTTGGCGTTCCTCGTGCTATCATCAGTGATCGCGGGACTCATTTTTGCAACGATCAATTTGCAAGAGTCATGGCAAAGTATGGTGTCACTCACCGTCTTTCCACCGCCTATCATCCCCAAACCAATGGGCAAGCCGAAATTTCCAATCGTGGCTTGAAGAGAATTTTGGAGCGAACTGTGGGAGAGCATCGCGCCGCGTGGGCCGATAAGTTAGATGATGCTCTGTGGGCTTTCCGTACTGCTTACAAGACCCCGATCGGTTGTACACCCTATCGTCTTGTGTACGGGAAAGCCTGCCACCTACCCATCGAGCTGGAACATAAGGCGCACTGGGCCTTGAAGTGGGCTAACTTCGACATCGTCAAAGCCGGTGATCATCGCAAGGTTCAACTCAACGAGCTAAATGAACTGAGGAATGAAGCTTATGAGAACTCGCTGATCTACAAGGAGAAGACGAAGATGATCCACGATGCTAAAATCAAGAACCGAGAGTTCCACGTTGATGATCAAGTCTTACTCTTTAACTCTCGGTTGAAGATCTTCTCTGGCAAGTTGAAGAGCCGCTGGACTGGTCCATTCACCGTCGCAAAAGTCTTTCCGTATGGGACCATTGAGCTTTCTCAGCCGAATGGGCCCAATTTCAAGGTGAATGGCCAGCGTTTGAAGCTGTACTTTGGTGAGGACATCCCTCAGGAGATGATCCCATCCCTCACTACGTTCCCCATGAACTAAAATTGGGTCGAGTCAGGCTCATGACTCGGTGAACAAAAACAAGCGCTTCTCGGGAGGCAACCCGTGTTCTATCCTTTACTGCTTTCATAATAAGTGTAGGGGGAGCCCCGCATATGTTTGTTGTCTCGTTTCTTGTGCTGTGCAGGGATTAAAGCTTC
Source organism: Glebionis coronaria (assembly GCA_025667525.1). NCBI lineage: Eukaryota > Viridiplantae > Streptophyta > Magnoliopsida > Asterales > Asteraceae > Glebionis > Glebionis coronaria. Next base: position 260,827 of record JANFOE010001076.1, on the reverse strand, counting down.
AGAGAGCATCTTGATGACTTTTGACGAACCGTGATACCGTGTTTCCTATCTTCCCGGTTTTATCCTAAACTCTTGTGATTCAATATTTCATATTATATATGTTCACATTGAATTCACTTTAGTTGTCCTTTCCTTAGCAAGCTTTAAACAAAGTGCACAATGTCCTAAGTGTAAGGGAGTTTACTCCCACATGCTTAAACATTGAGGACAATGTTTATCTCAAGTGTAGGGGGGACTTCTATCGAAGTAAGTGGTCTTTTCCATGAATTTGCCCTCATTTTAACCGGAAAATTTTATTTTTCGACATTTTTCAAAATTTTTAATCTATTTTGGCCTAGTTGTATAGTTGTATTTGCCTTTGTTATGTTTCCTTTTCTAGAATAAATTTTTAATAAAATGGTTTTAGATTTTTCTTAGTCGTGAATATTTTGACTCAACCCGAGTTTACTTGCCTAAGTTTACTCTAGCTAGTATCCTTAACGTGTTTAAGTCAAGTTTTGCTAGGCTTTTATATAGGGAGCTATAAAACGCGAAAGTCTTAACTCTCACGGGTTAAGAACAAGAACTTTTCGCAAGTTCCTATAAAAGATCCTAGAGAGTCGTTTATCAAGGGAACTTTAAAATGCGATTTCTAAACTTGAAAAAGTCTAAGAATTTGCAAGATCCTATAGGCGACTCGAAAACCCAAAACTTTGATTTAATAGGCTAAGCATCCACGAGTCTCATTCTTTGAGATTTTAAACTGTGGAGAACGAGAGATGATAGAGTCAATTATAAGTTCGGTATTCTTTCGTGAATTTATGTGAGTTAATTATGAGCCTATTCTCCCTCCGCTCGTTAATAAATTAATCTGCTAATAAATAAGGTTGTACGATTTAAAAGGTTACTTAGTTTCTAGCCCCAGATCATTTAAAAGTTGCTCGGTAATGACGAGAGTTCATAGCCAAGGCATAACTTATGAAGCGGGGCGCGAAGATTGGCGAGTCCGAAAAGGCCCTAACAAGGCATGAGGGCTATATTTTGTTGCTAAATATCCAAAAGTGATGTGAAGAATCATTTATCGAAAATCAATATGAAGGATCGAGACACACGACGAAAAGCAAGAACTCCCCAAAAGTCATGGAGAAGTCTATCCGAAAAGACCCTAACAAGGTATGAGGATAAATAGATCCAAGTCCTAAAAGGAGGCGGATCGTTGTATATCAAAGTCCAAAATAAAGATTGGAGAAAAATGAAGAAGTCGTGGTCCAAAGATGAAGAATCTCTCAAAACTTCAAGTGAAGAAATTCCTATTATGAAGAGAAGACCATAATTTCAAGAACGTCTCTCGAAGATTCGAAGTATGAAGTCGCTGCCAAATATCGGCCCGAGAAAGGTCTCAAATCGCGAACCAAGTTATGCCAAGATATGAACTTTCTGATATCCCGAGAAGCAGTTTTAAAAGATTTGGTCCTTTAGCTAACTATTGATTAAATCATTCACCTTATTTTCGGACTAAATAACTATCGAAATAAGTCAAACAATGCATCCTCGTGATCATTCAAGACAAAAATAAAATATAAGAGATACACCTAGGAATAAGGGAGTCTAAGTGAATAATTGGCCCACATGAGTTCGTGATAGTTTGCTAACTTATAATAACAATGATCTCGTTTTTAAGCTTGGTATAGGGAACGTGAAACTTGAGGATGATAAATGTTCATGGCCGCCAAAACCCAATGTAAGTTTTTAATTTCTTTACTTATTTCTATCTTTTATGTTTAGTATTTAATAAAGGCCAAGGTGGGTTATTTATGATGGAGAATGTAAACCGTGCTTTAAAATTAATGCATTGCATGAGGGCATTGCAATGGTCAAGTGTAGGGGATTTAATAAGTGTGAAAACACTTATCCTTTTACCACTTATTTCCAATAATAACAAGACCAAAACGTGTGATTTATGTCGTAAAAGTCGGAATTATGCGTGGTTTGTGTTTTTATTGTGTTTTAGGACCAAAATGTGAAAAAGGAAGAAAACACGGGCTTTCACGGGCTTTTATCGAAGAAAACGGGAAAAGACGAAGTCAAAAGATCAAGAGTGCAAAAAAGAACGGAAGTCCAAGGCCTATTCTAAAGATTTATCGAAGAAAAAGTCAAAAGACGGAAGTTTAACGAAGTCGAAGAACTTAAGTCTAATAGAAGAAGAAAATTAAAAGACAAGTTCAAATCCCGAGACGAAAGGACGAAGAATTAAAGTCGAGTCGAGAAAACGTGAAGAAAGCAAGAGAGAAGATGCAACACATGCACTCCTTCCCTATAAATACCCTCCTAATAGTCATTAGGAGGGTGGTTAGATTTTTAGTTAATTTTTCACTTTTTAGTTTTTAGAGAGAGAAAGTCTTAAACTTTCTCTCACTAGTTCATCTTTTTCTTTTAATCTTTCAAGATTAATCACTTTTGTATTGCTTAATTTTATTAATCAAGTTCTATTTTAAGCTTTTATCTCTTAATCTCATTCTACTTTTCTTTGATTTAAGATTGATTTTGGTGCGATTATCATGTGATCCGTGTTGTTCTAGTTGATTTCGTGCTTAAAAATTAATCTTTTGATCATTTTATAAGTTTTCATTAGATTAAGCTTTAAGACTTTTGTGCTTATTGGCTTATCTTTATGATTAGCTTATTTTTCTTATAAATGTTTTATTAAAAAGTTGATGTTTTTATTGTTTGATCTAAAAAGTTGCTTGATTTCGAGTTAGATAAGTTGATTAAAGTGCTTATTTGATTCGGTTAAGTATTTGGATTTATAAGTTTTGGATATTAGCTTATTGAACTTAGCTTATTATCTAGCCTTAACAAATCCCTTTATTTTTGGAAAAGGGAGTTTAATTCCCCTTTCCGATCGGGTTTTCCGACCGGTGCACCTCCCTAACCGATTTCCACCATTTTAGGAAAAGGTACCAACACCCTTTCCGATTGGTCTATATTCCGACGGCACTGCACTTCAATATTCCGATTGACCCAATCGGATTAGGGTTTGTCCTTTCCGATTGGTCCATTGTTTGCACGTATTCCGATTGACAGCTAGCTACATATTCCGATTGGGCCTCAAGTTTCATTTTCCGATTAGTGGTCTTGTCCCGTATTCCGATTATAAGCAGGTAGGACATTCCGATTGTTCTTCATAACTTGAGCATTCCGATTGGGTTGATTCCACCTACATTCCGATCAACCGATCGGAAAACATTCCGATCGGGGGCCTTTTTGGCTTGTTTTGGTTTCTTTCGATATCACTTTCTTATAGTACTTTTTATTTTCTGAAAATTTTCGAAGTGTTAGTTTTATTTAGTGAGTTAGTACTTTTCCATTGTCACCTTTACATTTATATGCATTTGTTTTTACTCGTTATTCAAATTAATCTTTTAACTTCCATTTTACTCAACGACACTTTAATTACTTGCAAATAGCTTAAAACAAACCAAACCATTCTCTTGATCCACCAAAAGACGTTTGAGTCGCACTTAAGACCGGTTTTCAATTCTAAAAGATTCGGACGATAATATTTTATACCTAGCCAAAAGCCAAGTATTAGTATGGTAAAGCTTAAGGTGTAAGCTAGCTTATACTTGGTGTAAGTTAGCTAAACTTGATGCCACCTAAGTGTTGTGGTGTCAAGTTAGCCGTCCCATATAGCTAGTGGGGTGGGACAAAGTGTTTTGTCCCATCTCACTAGTTTACGGGTATTTCTCGATTCTAGTTTTCTCGATTTGCGTGCCCTCGGGTCGTTTTACGAAAAACGTTTTTATAAATTATGAATCACCGTCACAAAACGAATCCAATAAAAATTGTCTCATCAAAAACGGAGTTCAAAAACGTAAATACGTAATCCTAAGGTTTCCGGTTTAGTCGTAAAAGACGCCAAATTATGCACGTAAGCCCAAATTTAAATCCGTAAATTGTGAGTTCGTCAACCAACACAAAAATAAGTTTCAAAATATTATACGAGAAAATATTTCACTACCTGAAAATGTTAGATTGTCACAATGAGTGTTGAACCAAAATCTTCAATCGAGGAACCACCTATCCTTGAAGTGAAAGATCTTCCTTCTCACCTTGAATACGCATTCTTGGAAGGTGATGACAAGTTGCCGGTTATTATCGCAAAAGGTCTTGCTAATGATGAAAAAACCGAGCTCTTGAAAGTTCTTAAGGCTCATAAAGGGGCAATTGCGTGGAAAATATCCGACATTAAGGGTAGTGACCCAAAATTTTGTACTCACAAGATTTTAATGGAGGAGGACTACAAACCCGCAATTCAAAGTCAAAGAAGGGTGAATCCCAAAATTCACGATGTCAGTAAAAAGGAGGTCCTTAAACTCCTTGACGCGGGAATGATTTATCCTATATCCGATAGCCCATGGGTGAGCCCAATACATTGTGTCCCTAAAAAGGGAGGAATGACCGTTGTGCCTAATGAAAACAATGAGTTAATTCCCACTCATGTTGTGACCGGTTGGAGGGTGTGTATTGACTACCGAAAGTTAAATGACGCCACTCGTAAAGACCACTTTCCTTTGCCCTTCATGGATCAAATGTTGGAGCGACTTGCGGGAAATGAATTCTATTGCTTTTTAGATGGTTTTTCCGGTTACTTTCAAATCCCTATCGACCCTCGTGATCAAGAGAAGACTACGTTTACGTGTCCTTATGGAACGTTCGCTTATCGTAGGATGCCTTTCGGACTTTGTAATGCACCGGGAACGTTTCAACGGTGTATGATGGCGATTTTTCACGATATGATTGAGAAGTCGATGGAAGTGTTTATGGATGACTTCTCGGTGTTTGGCAATTCGTTCACGTCGTGTTTATCTAATCTCGAGCAAATGTTAAAACGTTGTGAAAAAACCAATCTTGTGCTTAATTGGGAAAAATGTCATTTTATGTGTAAACAAGGAATCGTCTTAGGACATAAAGTGTCGAAGGCGGGGATTGAGGTCGATAAAGCTAAGGTAGACGTCATCGCCAAGTTACCTCATCCCAAAACCGTTAAGGGAGTTAGGAGTTTCCTAGGCCACGCGGGCTTTTATCGTCGTTTCATCAAGGACTTTTCGAAAATCTCTCGACCTATGACACACCTTCTCGAGAAGGATGCTCCTTTTAACTTTAATGAGGATTGTGTTAGAGCTTTCAAAACTCTCAAAAGGAAACTTACCGAAGCTCCCATTCTTGTTGCTCCCAATTGGGAATTACCCTTTGAAATCATGTGCGATGCAAGTGATTATGCTATAGGGGCCGTCTTAGGGAAACGTTATGACAAACATTTCCGTCCTATCCACTATTCTAGTAAGACGATGACCGAGGCTCAATTAAAGAACACCACAACGGAAAAGGAATTCCTTGCCGTGGTCTATGCTTTTGAGAAATTCCGACCTTATCTCGTCTTAACTAAAAGCATCGTGTATACCGACCATTCGGCTATCAAGTATCTCTTAGCTAAGCAAGATGCTAAGCCGAGATTGCTTCGTTGGATGCTCCTCCTCCAAGAATTTTATGTCACCGTGCTTGACAAAAAAGGAGCCGAGAATCTAGCTGCCGATCATCTCTCTCTTTTAGAAGATCCTCACAAAGATGTTTTTGAGAACAAGGAAATCACCGAAACATTTCCTCTCGAGACTCTCGGTGTAGTGAATTCTTAAGACACCACCCCATGGTTTGCCGACATTGCAAATTACCATGCGGGCAATTTCATAATCAAGGGTATGATGACACAACAAAAACGAAAATTCTTTCGTGACGTCAAGTTCTATTTTTGGGACGACCCTTATCTCTTTCGGGTTTGTGCGGATCAACTCGTTCGACGTTGTGTGTTTGGTGCCGAAGCTTCTAATATCCTTAGAGCTTGTCACGAGGGACCCACGGGTGGTCACCACGGTGATAATCTCACGGCTAAGAAAGTGTTCGATGCCGGTTTCTTTTGGCCTTCTATCTATCGTGATGCACACACACTTATGAAGTCGTGTGATTCGTGCCAACGTCAAGGAAAATCGTCTCAACGTGATGAAATGCCGCAAAACATAATTCAAGTGTGTGAGATTTTTGACATATGGGGAATAGACTTTATGGGGCCGTTCCCATCGTCTCATGGCAACAAATATATCCTCGTCGCGGTGGACTACCTTTCTAAGTGGGTGGAAGATAAGGCTTTGCCTACCAATGATGCTCGTGTGGTAGTGAAGTTTTTGAAGCAACTATTCTCTCGGTTCGGAACCCCTCGTGCTATTATAAGCGATCGTGGAACCCATTTTTGTAATGACCAATTCGAAAAGGTTCTAAAGAAATATGGAGTTACTCATCGTCTTTCTACGGCTTATCACCCGCAAACGAGTGGGCAAGTCGAGGTTTCGAACCGAGCTTTGAAGAGGATTTTAGAGAGGTCAATTGGAGAAAACCGTGCTTCATGGTCCGACAAACTTGATGACGCTTTATGGGCCTTTAGGACCGCTTATAAGACACCTATTGGTTGCACTCCCTATAAGTTAGTCTATGGGAAGAATTGTCATTTGCCCATTGAGTTGGAGCAAAAGGCATATTGGGCCCTTAAGCATGCAAACTTTGACTTGAAGACCGCGGGAGATCACCGGAAAATACAATTGAATGAATTGGATGAATTAAGAGATAATGCTTATGAAAATTCATTAATTTTTAAAGAAAAGACTAAAAAGTTTCATGATTCGAAGATTAAAAACCGGGTTTTTAACGTTGGTGATCAAGTGTTGCTTTTTAACTCTCGTCTTAAGATATTTTCCGGGAAATTGAAATCTCGTTGGTCGGGTCCGTTCACCATTACACAAGTGTTTCCTTATGGGACCATCGAGCTAGCTCAAGATTATGGTCCTATTTTCAAGGTGAATGGACATAGGCTTAAGCACTACTTTGGTGGGGAAATTCCTTCAATGGTTTCCCTCGACCAAGTCACATTCCCCAATGATAATTAGCATTGAGGGGATCGAGTCGAGCTCATGACTCGGTAATCAAAAACGAGGTGCCTCGTGGGGGATATCCCATGCTTATCCTTTATGCTTACTATTCACTAATAAGGGGACTTGTACCCTTTTAACTCGTTGTCTCGTGGTTGTTTGTGATTGTGTTATCTAGATCATCATCATCTACGATTGAAGACTCTCGTGTTCGTTTACGTGAGCCTCCAAGAAGTTTTTCACGAATCCATGACATATCCTTTGTTGTTCTAACAATTATCTTTTAGCATACTTAATAAACGGCTTTAGATATATTGTTGATCACCCTTTCCATGCTAGATCCTAAGCATTCGACTCTTCGTCTTTAGTATGGGGGTGCTCCACCTTTAGACTCGAAACATTGAGGACAATGTTTACTTTTAGTATGGGGGGGTGAATAGGTACTTTCTTTGCTACGCCCTTACGTTCTCCAATTTTCAATGTTTTGTTTTTGATTTCTAATAAGGCTAAAAATGGCCAAATTTTAAAAATTTTCTTAGTTTTCATAAGTGTTTTTAAGACACGAATGTATATTTTCCGTTGGGTAGAATAAGAGTTAATTTTTGACTTGATGGGCATTTGGAGCCATTTACATTCCTTAACCCGCTCAATTCAAGTTTTTCTAGACTTTTATATAGGGAGCTTTAAAACGCGAAAGTCTTAACTCTTTCGGGTTAAGAACAAGAACTTTTCGCAAGTTCCTATAATTGATCCTAGAAAGTCACTTATCAAGGGAACTATAAAACGCATTCTCTAAACTTGAAAAAGTCCAAGAAAGTGCAAGATCCTATAGGTGGCTTGAAAACCCAAAACTTTGATGTGATATAGTCTTAATGAAAGCTAATCCAAATTTGGCTTAATTTTGACTTGCATGGCTAAGTATTCACGAGTCTCTTTAATTAGAGGTCTTTATATAGTGAAGAACGAGAAATGATAGAGTTAGACAAGTGATCATGCTAAATGTAGAACATGAAAATGTTCTTTCAAAAACTCATATGTTTTTAATTGTGGCTTTTTCTTTCCAAAAGATCAATGCATTAGGAATAAATCATAATTGCAATAAGTAAGGTCGTACGATTTGAAAGGTTACTTAGCCTCTAGCGCAAGATCGTTTAAAAGTTTCTCGGGGTTAAATAGAGTTCATAGCCAAGGCATAACTTATTGAAGCGGGACGCGAAGATTGGCGATCATCCAAAAAGGCCCTAACAAGGCATGAGGAGCTCTATTTTTGCTAAAGATCCAAAGATGATGTGAAGCATCATTATTCCTAAATCAATATGAAGGATCGAGACACACGACGAAAAGCAATTACTCCCCTAAAGATCATGGAGAAAGTCTATCCAAAAAGACCCTAACAAGGTATGAGGATAAATATATCCAAGTCCGAAAAGGAGGCGGATCGTTGTATATCAAAATCCAAAGTATAGATTGAAGAAAAATGATGAAGTCGTGGTCCAAATATGAAGAATCTCTCAAAAACTTCAAGTGAAGAAATTCCAAATATATAAAGAGAAGACCATAATTTCAAGAACGCCTTCCCAAGATTTGAAGTATGAAGTACATGCCAAATATTGGTCCGAGAGAGGTCTCAAATCGTGAAACGAGTTATGCCAAGATATGAACTTAAGGAGATACAGGAGAAGCCGTTTTAAAAGATTTTGTCCTTCGGCTAACTATTGATCAAATCGTGCTACTTTGCTTTCGGACTAATAACTACTCAAATAAGTCAATATGAATCACTTGTGATCCATGACAAATAGTTAAAAAATGCTAGTAACCCTTTTCCTTTTATAATAACTAGGATTGCGGGGAGAAAAAGTATTACACAATTTGGACGTATGAGTAGTGTTAGCATTGTGACTTGTACTAACAATGATCTCATTTTTGCACTTAGCAGGGAATGTATGACAATCAAGGATGACGAAGTTTACTCTAAGGGACATTTACTTGTTTCTATTCTTTGACCCTAAAAGTCACTTTCGTGATGAAAATCATATGTTATGTCTTTATACATCTTCGTAGTATGTTGCAAGTCTTTTACTCTTCAATAAAGGTTAATAAAATTGAACTTTGGTGATGCTTAGATACTTTATTCTAGCATTGCGTGAGGGCACGACAATGGCTTAGTATGGGGGAGTGATGAGATGGCATTTATACATGATCTCATCGTTCTTTTCGGGCTTAAAATGCATAAAAATGTCATAAAATACCATATATATGCTTGTGTTTGTTTACTTGTGTATTTTAGGTATAGATATCGTGAAAAAGACAAAAGATCACAAGATACAAGGAAAAACGGACACGAGAAACGAAGCCGTACAAAGAACCGGGCCCTAATTCATGAAGAATTCAACAAATACCCTTGAAGACTTGAAGACATACAAGATTGATCCTCATTTATTAAAGAAATGACACTTAAAACCCTTGTATATTAATAATTACAAGATTGGTCCCTTAAGTTTGTCAAAATTTCACAAATGGTCCTTCAACTTTGAAGAAATGGCTAGATTGGTCCCTCAACAATTCAAAATTGTCAATTATGGTCCCTCATCAAGCCAAAGATACATTGAAGACCTTTGAAGATCAAGAATGTCCAAGATCAGCCCTTGAAATATCTCAAAATGTCAAAAACAACCCTTGTAAACCGTTTTCCAAAAGTTTGTGCCAAAACTGCCAAAGTGTGAAAGTTATTTACAAAGGAAAATTGTTTTTAGGGCTGAAATACTTGTTTTACCAAAAATCCCAAAACACAAGGGCCAAATGTGGGCAAATGAAACATTAAAATGTTTATTGCGCCAAACAACTTTCCATCCCACAAAAAACGGATCAAACGTGTTACTGTTCACTTTTCACCACCCATAATTACCTCACTTAAAACAAAGGGTAATTTGCAATTACCTTGGCACACGTTCGATTCACCTCACCTTAAACACATCCCAACCTCAAAACCCTCACTCCCACTCACCAAGAGACCCCACCATTCAACACGTCACTCAATCAGAATGCAACTTACCCTCCAAGTAATCCTATGTGGAAAAATCAACAGCCAAAACTCTTTGCTTGATCACAAAGCTAAAATGAACGTTTGGGATCACTTTGGACAGCTCATCAACAACAAACTGCCTCAAGGACTTAAGGGCATTTTAGAGAATTCACTTCTAGGGTTTGTGAATAGTGTAGCCTGGCATTTGCCTATAAAAGGAGACCTCAACATGTGAGAGTCCCTTTGTTCCAGTCTTTACCTTTTAAACTTGTAATTCCTTTTTAAAATTTATAAAAGTTGGTATTTTGAGAAAATTGTAATTCCTTTTTATGTTTTTGAAAGTTGGTGTTGTTTAAAGGGTGATTCTGAGTTCCATTGATTGTTATAAGTGTGCTTGAACCTTTTGGATCAAGGACGTTTATGTTTGGCAAGGTTTTTCAAGTTTAAAAAAGCTTGAAAGAAGGTTCTGATTTTGCTTATTTTTGTGTACTAACCCTTAACCATAAGCTATAAGCTCTTGCAAGCTTGTTGACACCAAGCTTGTGAAGGGATTAGAGCCCTTGGTTGAGTTGTTTGCTACTTGTGTTGAAGACATCAAGTCCTTGAGTTTCTGCTTGGAAACATCAACCAAGGCATTCATCATCTTTCTTATTGAAGTACCTTGGTCTTGTTCTAGTTGTTGAACAAGGTCCAAGGAGCATAGCTGGCCTTCCTAGGATGTTGTGGAAGGCAGGTATAACCTCTTGTTAAGATTCCTCTCAAAATTTCATGTTTCTGCTTATTTTGTACTTTGGTATATGATTTGGTATTCTTGTGTTTGTGCTTTGTGTTTTATGGCTGGTTTCTGTTAGTTGTCACCTAGTGTAGCTATTTGATCATTAAAATCAGTAGGTTGTGTTTGAAAATCAAAAGTTTGTTTGAAAATTGCTTGATTAAGGGTTGTTTGGGATTACTGGTTCATAAGGCCTTATGGCCTTGTGCCCTTGGTTCTTAGGGTTTGGGAGGTCTAAACAAGTCCTAATATACAAGTTTTAGTCATTGGTTAAGTTTCTGAAAGTTTGGAAAAGGGATTTGAAGTTTTGCAAAAATCTGATAAAAGTGGTTTTGAAATTGGTCAAACACATCAGATCCAATAACTTCTTAGTTTGTTGGATCTAAGGTCTGAAATCTGGTTTGGGAATAGTTTAGGTGATAAGCTATCTATTGGTTGTCTGGTTGTTGAATTTGGTGGTTTATTGTGGATTTTATAGCTTATCAAAAGTTGCTGAAGTGGTCATTTGCATCAGCAAAGTGACCACCTCAATTTGTGCTTACATTTGTTATCCTAGTGTTTGTCTTGTGATTTTGCTGCTTGGAACTTGTTTATGTGCTGCTTGTGATTGGATTTTGCTATTTGGACTGCTTTGTATCAGGCTTATAAGCTAACTGGCTTATTAAGCCCTTATTGCCAAAATCTGTCATCAAAAGGTCAACTGACCTCTTGGTTCACAAGGCCTCCTCCTTGAGTCCTTCACAAAATTTGCTTATAACAAGCCCTTGTATCATTCCTGATCATTTGGTGCATTTTGGAGTACCTTGACTTTTGGTCAAATAAGCACTTATTGGCTTATTTTTGAGAACTGCCTATTGGCACATGCAACAACTTGGCTTTTGTAATAGAGATCATTTTTCTTAGCTTAATATCATATCTGGAAGTTTACAAGTCTTTGGGTTAAGCTTTTGCTAGAAAACTAGCTTATTTGGCTTTTTCAGCCAGCTTATTTGCTCTTACAGCTTATTCTACTTGGCTTTTTGTGATTTTCTTGATTGATTATTCTTAGTTAAGCTATTTGTGAGCTTTTGCAACAAACTAGAGCTTCCGAGGTGCCCTAAATCTCAAACCCGACTATTTTGTCTTTTAGTGAATTTTTACTTTGCTTATTTCTGGCTTATTGAGTGTGCTTTTTCATAATTTCTTTTTACAGATCTCATAAGCATCCCAAAATAAGGTTGTGTGTCAAATTAGATCTTATGGCATTGGCTTATTGCTTAATGGGCTGAAAAGCCCAATAAGAATAAGTTGCCTGCTTATTAAGCTGTGATAAGCTCACATTCAGCTTTTGGGCCTTTAGAGTTTTGTTCTTAGAATTTAATTTTGAGTCAGATAGGGCTTTTCCAAGTCAATTGGGCCAAGTTTGACTTTTTGGGCCCAAAAGCCCATTTGGTTTGACTATTTTTGGTTTTGGCCCATTTGAGGGCCCAATAGGGGTATTCTGGTCATTTCACTTTGATTTTCTGATTATTTAGCTTAAAATAAACTATTTTGCAAGTTTTTAGAATTTTTTATAATTTTTTATAATTTTTGGATTTTTAGTATTATTTTAATATTATTTTATTATTATTTTTCAAATTTTACATTTTCCAACTTTTTACATTTTTCTTAGCTTTGTTACATTAAAATAGGAATTTAGCAACTTTTAGAATAATTTTATCTCTTTTAGATTAATTTTTATAATTATTTTAAGTGTTAATAGTTTTTAAATCATTTTAAATAGTTTTTATTAGTTTAGAAATTTCTAAAAATAGTTTTTAACCTTTTTAGGTCATTTTAGAGGTTTACCAATTGAAAAATATTTATTTGGGCTTTTTGATAATTTATTTGATTTTTAGGGCTTTAATTAGCAATTAAAAATTGAATATTTAATTATTTAAAAGGTTTGAAAAAGTTTTGATCATTGGTAAACTCTTAGGTTATTTATTTTGATTTTTGGTGAATTTTTGGTAATTTTTAGAATTAATTTTTATTTTTGTAGTTTTTAAGGTTTTACGTTTTAACTTTCTAGTAGTAATTTTTACGACTTCGTCATCTTCTTTTCTCATCCCTTTCTAAACCAAATATTAATCTCAAATTTTTTACATCTTAGTCACACACATATACCTCCTTGGGAAACGAACTTTCACACCATAAGGGTCATTAGTGCTTGAATTTCCTAAATCATCACTCGATACTTACCACTCATTTACCCTCCTTTGTTTTCCTAAACAAGAGGTGTAATTTACTACAATCAGTTTTCATGTAATTTTGAAAATCGTTTGACAAACTATTTTGATTTGAATTAAAATTCCCTTGGTTTTGGTTACTTCTTTGAAAATTTCCTTGATTGTTGTTTGAAAAATTCGAGTTTTGATTATTGTCTCGATCTTTCCAATTCAAATTCCGACCTTGATTATAACCTTGGTTTTGAAAATTCCCTTGTTGATTGTTTCCTTGAAAATTGTTTCGGTTTTGATTAAAATTGTTTCCTTGGTTATAATTGCCTTGTTGTGATGGACCGGCGTTATTTTGATTTTGATTAGAAAAATTGTTGTTTAACGCACTCACATTCAATGTTTGGCCATCGGTAGCCGCACACTCGTAATAATTATGAGGTCCACCACAAAACGTACACGAAACCTCAATCGCTTTCATCATAGCGGGAGCGTCTTTCTTTTGCATTTCAACGAGAAAAGACGTAAACACATTCGTCAACTTGTCGACTTTTGCATCAACTCTCTCAATGTCGCGATTAGAACTACTAACATTGGCGACATTGGCAACACTCGGTGCGTTGCGGATTTGGTAAACCTTGGATCGGTTTTCGATAATTATCAATGCATCTTTCGGAGTCTTGCACAAAAAGTTGCCACCGGCGGCGGAATTCAACGAATCTTGTTATTGAAAACTAAGACCGTTGTAAAACGTATCGATTTGGTGCAACTCGGAAAAACCATGGTGAGGACATTACCCAAGCAATTCCTCAAAACGATCCCACGCGTCTCTAAAAGATTCATTCGGTTTTTGCTCAAATTTCGTAATTTCATTTTTAAAAAACGTTGTCTTAGACGGTGGGAAAAAATAATTAACGAACTTGGAGACGAGATCCTTCCACGTAGTTATCGAATTAGGTGGCTCTTTCTCGTACCAATCCTTGGCGGCACCATCGAGCGAGTACGGAAAAAGCATAAGCTTGACGACATCGATGCCGACGTTCTTAAACTTGCTCGTGGCTAAAAGACGATCAAAATTCCGAATATGGTCGTGAGGATTATCGGCTTCACGACCTCGAAACTTCGTAGCTTGAATCTATGAAAGCATTCCGCTCTTAATTTCAAAATTCTCCGCTTTGATAGCGGGAATTATGATCGCGTCTCCATAACCCTCGGTGGGTGATTGGAGCAATTCCATCATCGAACGATTGTCGGCCATCTCCTCTATGGTTTCTTCAACAACGATATTAGGAACGCCGGTTTCTAAATCTCGTCTACCTCGTCGATTCCTTCGATTACGATTGCGTCGATTCAAAGCGTCGCTAGAATTAGAATAATCCTTCGATCGAGTGCGCATGCACTAAGCGTAGAATGGGGGCTAGCAAAGAAGATTCTTTTTGGGTTTTTTCGATTTTTCAATTTTTTTGGTTTTTGATTGTTTTTAATTTTTTTGGATTTTTGAGTGTATTACATAGACACAAATCTACAAATCTCCCCTCGAATCGATTTCTCGATTAAAGGAGCCTCAAAGAATGAAAACAGTCACATGGAGTGAACGCCTTCGATGACTTTAGAATGTTGGTGGAACACCAAAACGTTCAAGAGGGTTTAATCTTGAAAACAAGCAAATATAGTATACGTAGATAATACTTGGGTGGCAAACCCTCGATTAGCCCTCTTTCTCAAAACACGCACAAGCAAGCGGGGGAAACGAGGCGGCGCTAAGCACTTAAGAGCCTTTTTCCCTTAGGTCGTGAAATATAACCGCCTTATACCCACCTTATAGTTTGTGTTAATTGAAATTAAGCCTCACGAAAGTATTTATCTACTTTGCCTTTAAACTTTTGCTTTTGATTCGAATACAATGAGCGAGTGATGAAATCCCGAATCAAGGTTGCGTTTTCACGCTTTTGGAGTACTTGTATATTTATTGTTCTATGTAAGTACAATATAGTAATATATTCACAAGCAAAACGAAAACGATAATGGGATATCTACACTATAGTAAAATGATTGTTTTGTATTTAATTTAGGAAAATTAAACACGTTTTATTTGGATACTATAATATATTATGGAAAAATAACAAAAATGAGTATGTACGATATTTACGCTTTCCAAAAATTGAAAAGCAAAAACGCACTACTCACACAAACACGATAATAATAATGGCAAACACACCTCCCCGACAGCGGCGCGAAATGGATTGTGGTAAAAATAGGTGTTTAGGAAAACAACGTATAATGGGTAAGTATTAAACTCGACGATTAGGAAAACCGACAAGTCGAATAAGTACGAGTTCGTTCTCGAATGAGGTGTGTGAATTAAGTGCCAATTATATAAAATCAAGAGTTTAGATTAGTGACGTTTTTGGTATAGAAGAAAGAAAATTTAAAACGAGCTACGACTACGATTAAACTACGACGAGTGACGTAAAACGCGAACGTAAATACGTAAAACGTGACAAAATTAAAAATTAAAGCTAAAAATTATTTAAAAATTAAAACTAATTTTAAAATAATATAAATAAGAATAAAAATCCAATAAATAAATTATAAAACCTTTTATTAATTAAATATTCAATTTTAAATGCTAATTAAAGCCCTAAAATTAAATATAAATAAGAAAAACCCAAAATATTATTTTATTGAACTAATAAATTTCTTATGTTATTTAAAGACTAAAAATTATTTTTCCTATTTTTTAAATACTATTTTTCTATTTTTAAAACACTAAAAACAATTTTTAAACTAAAATAATGATTAAAAATTTTAAAATAATGATAAAATTAATTTGACTATTTAAAAAATCCTAAATTATATTACTAAACAGTAGAAAATTGAAAAAGTTGAAAACAAAACTTTTTTACGCTAAAACACAAAACAGATTATAATTTAAAACTAATTAAACTAAAAATAAATCTAAAAATTACTTAAAAAGGTGAACAGTAAAATATTTTTAATCTAAAAATCTTAAACTAATTTTCTGAATCTAGGAAAATTTTTAAAACTAAAAAATATAAAAGTTTTACAATAAAAGACAAAAATCAGTTATTTAAAATTAAATAAAAATGCAATTTAATCTAAAAAATAGTAAATGAACAGTAACAGAAAAATAAACTTTATAGAAAAATCAGAAATAAAATAACAAAACTAAGAAAATTAAAATCAAGTAAAAATACTTCAAAAGACCACTAAAGAAAAAAAAACAAGTAACTAAAAGTGACAGCTGGACTGATTTTGTCCTTTACCTAAGCAGTGGTAAGTTTTACAGTAGCAGTGGGAACTTTGTTCCCACTGTGTTTAATAAAAATTGTATCCGGGCACCTTTTGGCGTGTAACTTTTTTGTTGCTTGGTTTTAATTGGATACAAGGGCACCCCACAACCAGTTGGGTTGTGGGGAGTCAATTGAGCAATAAAACACACAAGTCACTTACAAGAATCACACAGAAAAGGGTCAAAACAGTCTCTGATATGGACACTATGGGTCAGATGGTTAAGTCTAGTCTGTTTGACCACTTGGGTGAGTTTTGGTTGGCCAAAACTCACTCACAATCACCACCAATCTTCCACAAACAAGTTTTAAATCCTAGGCTTACCCAAATTCTAACAGAAACCAGAATTTGATGAACTAAAATACTAAATTAAGGCAGTTATGGGTTGCTGATTATATTGACAATTTTTATCCTAAAAATAACATGCAAACTTCATTTCTTGGTTACCATACATGAAACAAAATACCAATACAGCCCTAGTACTATCTCTTGAGTATGTTTAAACTGCTTATAGGCCAAAGGATTGTCAATCTCTTAACCTACCATGCATACCCAAACACCCCCAAACTTTCTGAAAATCAATATTAACAAACCAAAACAGTTTAAACCCTATTCAAACCAATTAATTACCACTCTAACATGCATATAAGACCTAATTAAGCATAAACAAGCAGAACCTAACACATAAAAACAAGTAACTCACAAAAATCATATAATTCACATAAAACTCAAAGGAAAACTTCAAATTGGGTTCAAGCCTATTTCACCTTGGTTGATGCCTTCTATTTGGAGTCCTTTTGGCTTATGTGAGCTTATAATCAAGTAGAGAGTCCTTGCTGTTGGAATCCAAGAAGGACCCAAGGGATAAAATGTGTTCACAAAAAATAAATGAAAAGAGGAAATGGAGTGGTCTTGTTCTTGAAACCCTGCACAACCACAAGAAAACAAGAAGCAAATTCTTGTAGTCAAAAGGCCATAAGCTTGCAGCTTATGGCTTTTGATACAGTAAACTGATTAGTCCAAAAAAAGTGAGAAAACTGATTTTCCTAGAAAAACTTTAATAAACACAAACCTTGAAACAATGAAACCAGTATGAAACAACTTTGACACCTAACAAACCAAACATCTAACTTGGCTCATGCTTCCACTTTCACTTCCACATAAGCTTAGCTAGAAATTTTTTTTGAAAGTCTAAAAAAAACGTCTCTTAACAAAACCTTGAATGAAACTTTGAAAACCTTACACTAAAACATTAAACTAAGAAAGCTTGAAAATATGGAATTTAGAATTTATAAATTTAAAAATTGTTCATTTTCATTAATAGATTTAATAAATTACAAAAACTGGAACAAAGGGTGCATTCACATGCGAATACTCTTTTTATAAGCTAGCTAAGAACATACTAGAATGCTAAACCCTAATACATAAAAATCCTATAATGCCCTTGGGTCAACAGGTTTGAAATTGGTCTTCATGCCTCTCATGTGACTTGATTGTGATGGCCAGTTGTTCTTGTTGATAATAGACGTTGATAAACTCCTTTGGGACCAAGTAATGCTTGTGGGTCGTTGGATTTCTGAAAAATTCGAAAGTTGCCATATTAAGGGTGACAGGGGAACCATGGTGGGGTCTCTTGTGGTCACGGGGAGGGAATTTTGTTGGTGGGTTTGGATGAGCTTAATATTAATCAGGGATCTGGAGTGTATTAGGTTTGATTATGAAGGGATTAGCAAAAACCCAATTTGGGTTTATGTGTTTAAGGTGATGTTGAAGAGGGAATTTAATCTGGATTAGTGTTTAAAACTTTTGTTTCCCCTCGTTTATTTTAATTAAACAGATTTAATAAGAAAAAAATCTGTTAACAAAAGTATAGTGGGGTTGTGACGTGGTGGTTTGATGAGAGGTGATTGGTGGGTTGACTGGTCCAAGTGACGTGGCGGATGGTGATAGGTGGATGTAAGTTTGATGTCTGGCCAACAATAACCCCCTGCTTTTCCTTTCCTTGTCACTTCTGAATAAAGTACACAAAATTTGCATATCCTTTGTTAACAACTTTCAATAACTTGCTGAATTTGGCCCACCTTAGTTTCAAACTTTAAAGGGCTATTCATGTAATATCTTCAAACATGGAGGACCTTTCTTTCCAAATATGATTTCTCTAAGGACCTTTCTTTCCAAATCTTCAAAAATGAGGGACCAATGTTGACAATTTCTCAAACTTCAAGGAATTCATGATTTGGGTCCAGTTCTTTGTGCGGCTTCATTTCTCGTGTTCATGTTTGCTTCTTTCTTGTGATCTTTAGTTGATTTCACGATATCCGTACCTAAAATACACAATGAACAAACACAAGCATATATTTGGGTATTTTGATGATATTTTAAGCGTTTTAAGCCCGATTTAGACGATGAGACTATGTATAATTACAGTCTCATCAATCTGGAAACATTATTTGTATGGTGAATCATGTGACATATTCACCAACCACAAGAGTCTCATGTACATCTTCACCCAGAAGGAACTGAACATGAGACAGAGGAGATGGTTAGAGCTATTGAAGGACTACGACACCAACATTCAGTACCATCATGGTAAGGCGAACGTGGTGGTAGATGCTCTAAGCAAAAGGTCGGGTATGATTGCTGGCATCTAGATTGCAAAGGAGATCATCCGTGACCTAGAGATGTCTGATATTGAGTTTTGTGTACGAGGACAACACGGTTACTGGGCTAATCTTAGAGTGGAACCAGGCATACTTGGTCGGCATTCTGCTACGTTTACAATCTTTCCCCATCTTTCCTAAGGACTACTATTTGTAGCTATGGAGTGTCCTAGGAAGATTCCTCCGGTTCTGGAAGAATCATTGGACTTATACCTAACCCTAAAACCCTATTGTCACCACATCTGTCGTGAGTTAAGTATGTTTTAGGTAAGTATTCGTTACCACAAAAACTTCTTGAAAATCACTTAAATTACTTGTGATAATAATATCAAAGTTTTTGTACCTTTAGTGTTTTTGTCATCAAAATGCTCCCTTTTAATATGTGCATTACATATATAAAGTTAGGATTTTCATTTAAGTCCTTTTCATTTTAATCACATATATTTATAAGTCAAGTTAATCCCATTTTCTCCCCTTATCCAAAATGTTAACCCTTGTTATTTTGGATACCAATGGATTAACCGGTCGTGGGTCAGGAAATGAATTTATTTTAGTCTTAGAACATTTTAATCCTCCCCCTCAAATTAATGAGGGTTTAGTTGTAGTGTTAGAGTATGGTTCTATGAAAGATTTAGAATCTCAAGAAATTCTTAAAAAATTCATACTCTTGCACTACACCATGCCAAAAAATCTTAATATTAACATATTCATATTGGGAATTAATTTGATAAGACAAAACAAGAATACTGAAACAAGAAGGACTTATATGCAAATATCAAGCTTTACAAGAATATGGAGCCATTTCATACAACAATGAGGACTTATTAGCAAAAGATGGAAGGACTTCTAGTGTAAATAGATTTTTTGTAAAAAGAGTATGTGTAGTATATAAACACATACACCCTACATGCTTTATCATTCCCATTATTCATAATGTAGACATAAAGCGTGTGTCATGTGTTCTAGACGTGTGTGATCTTGTAAACATGTCTAGGTTAGTTGGTTGAGTGTTAACGTTTAATGAGAAGTAAACGTTGTAAAAGTAAACACCTTGTTTATGTATCGTCTTGTATTCCGCTATGTTAATCATATGAACATGATGCATTCCTAGCAAGCTTAATCAATCCATGAATAATGGATTCCACAATTGGTATCAGAGCGGGTGGATCTCGATACTAGGAACTAACAAGGTGTTTGAGTCGAAGAATGAAGATCGATGCTTAAAAATTCGCCTTCGTTTTTATGTTCGGATCTCACTGTGCATCTATGTTCAAACAGTCATAACTCCTTCGTTAACCATTGGATCGACGTGAAATTCGAACTGTAGGTTCTTTGCATATATCTCTTGAATCGCACTGGAGGGATCGTCGATCTGAGATCTTATGAAATAAGATTTAGGGTTTTTCCCCTAAACCCTAGATCGACATAAAAAGCATAAAAATTATGTGGTATGTGGCTGTTTTAACGCATAATGATACAAGATTAGAGATATGGTTGATTTATAAACCCTAATTAGGGTTTTGATGCATAAATTTATAAACCCTAGATCGATCTTAAAAACTGAAAAGATGTTGTTGTGTGATCGTGATTGATATATACACTGCTACACATGATTAGGATTTCAAGTTACAAACCCTAGATCCTAGATGTGAATGACTAGATGATCGTTTGATAGCAGCAGTTGTTGTCATGTGATGCTATTATTACAACAGTATACGATGGCAAAAGGAAGCAAAGATGTATGGAAATCATAATAAGTCACTTGGGGTAGTATTGTACAAAGAATTGCAACAATTTGTCCGATGCTGGTCCAAGTAGCCATCAAGTGAATAGAAACGTTATTGTTTGCTGTTTATTTATGGTCACAATATTGCTACACGATTGATGTTGTTGTTGTGTTTAATTTGTACTCATGATATACGATGAAGAACAGCAGCTGGTTGATGATTATTTAAAGATCATGAAGCACTTCTGCTTGATATGTGGTTTGTGGAAGTGCTGCTACTCTTTTTGTTAGTATTTTTTATTCCACGATAACCGTTTTTCATTGGAAGGGCCACTCATCGCATGCGCAGATGAAAAGGAAGAAAGGCCGTATGTTTTATTCGAGTTTCAAAGAAAAGGTACCATGTGGATGGTGACCTATCATGTGAAGGCTAGTATGGTTTATAAAAGGTTTTGTTCAAAGACGCCAATGGTCCCAAGGGTTGAACAAAGTCAATATATACATGTGATGGGATAAGAAGAAAAGTTGCTCTACACATGCTTTATTTGAATCTTATTGTTCAAGGTTACTTCTTTTGCGTTGCAAAAGAAAGGGATCAGATGTGGTTTTTTAATATTCATTGGTCCAATATAGCTTTTGGACTCACGTGATGTTGTATCTTGTTAAAAGTGAAAGCAATATGTGATCCTAATATTGATGTTGACGTGAGGTCAGAAGGAAGAGTGTAATTTTGTTTAATTTTGCTCACGTGAGGATGGTTGTAAAAAAAGAAGACGAAGACAAGATGAAAAGTGGTACACAGTGAGGTATCTTATTGGAGTATTTTGTTTGAGAAAAAGAAGAATGGTGTCAGTGGTTGAGTCGAGCCGCTGATAAGAATAAGACACACGCTGACAGAGAAGACGCTGACACGTTGTAATTTACACGCTGACAGCATGTTGTCCGATATATTGTTTTTAAGCGTTGACAAGTATTGTCCGACATCGGACAATACATAAAGAAGATATATTATATGACTAAGGATATCGGACAGAACTGTCTGTTAAAATTTTATGGCTCGTTTTTTAAGGTTGTGTTTGGTACAATAAAGTTTTATTTGATTATGTGACAAAGCTAACCTTGCGGTTACGTACCGACTTGGATTAGAAGCAGAACCCCGACAGAGGCAACAGTTGCATAAAAGAAGAGGATGATATTGTACTTAGATTATTTTTATTGCAAATTGAAGGTTTCAATGAAGAGGTTTGATTATTACTTATTTGGTGTTGGAGTTGTTTTTCGTAGGTTTGTATTTTATCATATCTTAAAGTCGTGAATACATGAACCAAATTTAAAGGTAACTTGTTCATGCTTAAACGGTTGGTGACGAAGACTTGTCAAATATAGCAAATTGTTAGCTTGCTATCACTTGAAGGAGTTACATTATCGTGCTCAGTGTCTCATAAAAAGATGAGGATTTTGACAAGAGATTGAGGTCTGCTTATATTTTTACTTACTTGGTATAAGTTCGACGTCACGTGGATAGTGCAAGATATAAGGTACAAGCTTGGGAGATTCCACTTCTTCAAGAAATAGGTTATATTCGTTTTTCTTCATTCGTAATCAACAATTAAAGTGTACATGGTTTGTGTTTCATTTACATGCACCACTCAAGGGGAAGCGTTTATTAGTTGTTTATCTTTAAGAAGACCCCTATTGGATGAGACAAAAAGGGGAAGAAGATTCAAAGATCAAAGTATAAAACTTATTTTTATGTGGTGATATGTTTTACAAGAAATCTTACTTTAAGGGGAAGCTTGTTTCATTCGTGGAAGATCAAAATTTGAAGATTGTTTTTGTCATCATCAAATAGGGGAAGATTGTTGGGAATTAATTTGATGAGACAAAACAAGAATAATGAAACAAGAAGGACTTATATGTAAATATCAAGCTTTACAAGAATATGGATCCATTTCATACAACAAGGAGGACTTATTAGCAAAAGATGGAAGGACCTCTAGTGTAAATAGATTTCTTGTAAAAAGGGGTATGCGTAGTATATAAACACATACACCCTACATGCTTTATCATTCCCATTATTCACAATTTAGACATAAAGCGCGTGTCATGTGTTCTAGACGTGCGAGATCTTGTAAACACGTCTACGTTAGTTGGTTGAGTGTTAACGTTTAATGAGAAGTAAACGCTGGAAAAGTAAACACCTTGTTTATGTATCGTGTTCTATTCCGCTATGTTAATCATATGAACATGATGCATTCCTAGTAAGCTTAATCGGTCCATGAATAATGGATTCCACAATTCACAGAGATTGTATGAAAGTGACCCGAAAGACGTCAAATACCACGTTAAGTGGCTGGTTT
Source organism: Glebionis coronaria (assembly GCA_025667525.1). NCBI lineage: Eukaryota > Viridiplantae > Streptophyta > Magnoliopsida > Asterales > Asteraceae > Glebionis > Glebionis coronaria. The sequence continues at coordinate 237,824 of JANFOE010001076.1, read as the reverse complement.
AATCAGCTTGTGGTGACTCTCATACAGTCTTCCACCAACGAACCGTTCTAATCTCCTCATCAACTACCTTTCCTAGAACTTCTGGTCAATCTTCTTGATCATGTATGAGGCACTTTTTTGGTGACCTTTTGTACAACCCACATTTAAAATACCATGAACAGTACACACATGAAAATACGATACAATTTAAATTTTCCATTTATAATATAATTCACGTGTCACGGTATTTAATAACATGTAGTTACGTATATACTATAAATGTGTTAAGTACACGACATATAAAAATTACGACAGTTAAAACATAAACGATCACATAAATAATTGAACATGGGAAGCTACGGGTTTTCCCGTGGACACCCTTTAGGCCGCGGCTACACAAGGAAAAAGGAGAAGACGGGGCTTGGCCCATGACCCAACATAAACCCGTAAGTAATAAAACACAGGAAAACCTTTTCATAATTTAGGTTACAGAAAAAGTTCTTCCCTTGCCTCTCTCTCTCTCCTTTGCCGCCGGCCATAGATCAACCACAAGGACAAACCAGACAATTTTGCTTGTTGATTATTCGTGTGTACGTGATCGTGTTCATAACCTTTTCTTTTCACATGTTCGGTAAATTAATCACTTCCTTTTTCTTTTTAATTCTTTCTGAATTCATGTTAATTACTTAATTAATAATTAAAACAAGTAAACAAAACACACGGGATTAATTAAATCATGTTAAAAGGGGTGTTTGGTGTTGTTTTGGGTTAGCCGCGACACAACCGAGAGTCAAGACTCTCGGCTTGTTCGATCCGACGCCATTGAGACCCACAAGGGGCTCGGTTTGGGTTTGTTGTTCGGACGCAGCAAAGGGAAAACACCGACCGGAGGTCGGGGTGTGTTTTTGGTTTGGACCCATAGGGTCTCGGTGGGGTTCTTTTTGGGTTGACAGTGGGAACCAAACAAAAGCAGGGGGAACCAGTTCAAAATCGGTATGAACTGGTGTGAACCGGCTGTTCCGCCGGTGGGAACCGCGCTCAGGCAGCGGGTAACCACTCGGACAGTGGCAACCGGCTAGACCGCCTTAGCCACTTTCAAGGGTGTATGTTTCGGCCTATATTTGGGACCAGGTTTCGGGCTTGGGTAAATTTTTAAAACACGGGTTCGGGTCTCGGGTTAATTATTAAAATCAGAAAATATGTTTAATTAAATTAATTACTAGACTTTTTAATTTAATTAATTTCATGACATAAGTTAAATATTAAAATTAATATTACATGTATAACCTAAAGTTTTCAACTTAGCTTAATTTAATTAAAACATGTATTTTTAATTAAATTCCATATAACGTATTATTTAATTAATTAACCAGTTATTTAATTAATAAGCTATAACTATGACTTGTATTATACTATTTAAACTTTATTTATTATTTATAATCCAGCTTATTTCAAGTTATGGAAACTTACTATTTACGGAAACGTTCTATTTCTAGAAACTCACTATTTATAGAAACCTGCTATTTTTAGAAAGTTACTTAGTATTACAATACAAGTATTATAATACACTAATACATGAATAATACACAACAGAACATCAGAATAACTACAGTTAACACAGTAAACACTAGAACATGATATAATACGTATAACAAGCTAATAACACACGAAACCAGTAAAACACATGTAATTCAGACAACTCATACACGTCCATATTTCTTATGTAGTATTATCCGTCAAGGCGGAGCAGTCTTCATCGTTTTCATTAGCTTCTACTAGACATAAGGTACGTATTTCCCGTCCTTTAGTAAGGACAATCTCTTCCTTCGTTAGGATTTCCCGTATGCAGCCAACTGTTTTCCCTAGTAGTTACATATTAAATGCTTATGTTTTGTTGTTACCTTAGCCATATACATGCATGACCAGTTTCACCTAGCTAGTGAGGTACCATAACCATAACACTAGAGGCACTAGTGTTATGACTTCACCACGGTGGAGTGATAGCTCGTGGCATCCCTTTCAATTATTTGACCATTTTATTTATTATGTTATCATGTAGGGCGTATGGGTGCATCCTAGTTACATGTTTCAGTCAGGATTTCATGGTGAATATGGTGTGTGCCTTGCATCCTTCACAAGGAGTTGATCCCTCCTACCCATTACCAATTAATTAGAGGCATCCCCTCTAATTTGCATGACGAGGTCACCCCTCCAAGTATTCATGCACGTTGTTGACCTCATGAGTTATATTGGCTTTTGGTATATTAAGTAATACATATTTTTATAAGTAACATAAGCTATGTTTTCAGAACTAAAACCAGTGAACATGACAAACAACTAGGTTTTCCAGGACTTATTCATATCTGCTGCTATTCATGCTTTATGCTCTTTATATGCTTTCATATTCTATGTTTTCCATGCTTTATTGTATATCCGTGCACTGAGCATGATGCTCAGTCGTCTACTTTTCCATGTTCCCAAACGGCAGGTACTTAAGGTCGCAAGTAGGAACTCCAGAGTATGTGCATTCAGATTGTAAGTTATCCGGCCTCTCTTACCTTATGCATTTATTCCTACTTTTCATACTTTACTTCTTTTGGAGATTGTTTAGTCCTTTCATTTACAGTACTTAATATTTCTTGTGTGTGAGTTACTAGACTACCGATTTTTGACTCCGGTATTTCTATTTATGGTCATGAATGTTTAGACATTTACCTTGCATGCTTTGATGACACACCGTAATTTACTGTAGCATTCCATCGTAACAAATGAGGTGTTACAATTATGGTATCAGAGCCCAAGGTTTCGACCTGTAGCGCTGTAAAACATGACCTGTGACTTACGGGTAGTCACTAGTGTCTTCCTAGAACTGACACTTGGTTTTCATGCATTCATTCATTTTCATTTTAATTTGATGTATTCATAATCATTGTAGCAGGTTTATGACTAAGTAATGGTTGGTACAGGACTGACCCTATTTAGTTGCATGTATTTTTATCAAAACTTTTAACTTTTGGACCGACCCATAGGCGTCCCCGCGCCATGTCTTTTGTTTTCGATGAACTGACCATATGCATTCACTCTCACTCATATAAAAGTTTTTATAAACTGCATCATGCATTTTAAACTATTTTATGCATTATAAACTGCTTCATTGATTTATACATTGTTCATGCATTTTATATCATATCATTTCAGATTTATGATTTATGTTGCATTTTGTTTTTAAACTGTCAGATGGTGAACTCACGCAATGCTCCAGATTTGACTACAGCTGTCAATGCAGCTCTGCAAGCCCTCCTTCCCCAACTTCGCAATGAAATCAGAGACGAAGTTCATGCGGAATTCCAGGCTCATGTCAATCAGAACAACAACAACATCCTCCACCTCCTCCTCCACCTGTTACTCTTATGACTTGGTTGGAGCGATTCAACAAACAACGACCCCGTTCGTTTGAGCAGACTGACAGCCCCAACGAAGCTGAATCTTGGATTTCTCACATCGAGAAGATTTTCGATGCGATGGGTTGTGACGGTGTTTTCAAATCAAGACTGGCTTGCTATAAGTTTGAAGGTGATGTGCTGTAGTGGTGGAAGTCGGTCAAGCAGTCCAAAGGTGGTGATAATTGGGTTGCACAGCTGACATGGGACCAGTTTAAGGAGCTCTTCCTTAATTAGTACTTTCCACATGCTGAGCAAGAGAAGCTCAAGAGGGACTACCACAACATTCGACAGGTTGCTGGTGAAAACAACAACGAGTTCATGAAAAGGTTTCTCTGTTTAGTAGGAATTTTGGGTCCAGCCGTAGCCACTGCTGCGAAGCAAGCTGAGAAGTTTTGCTGGGCACTTCACACTTCGGTCGCCAACAACTTGGTATGTGCTACTTTCACTATAGTGGCACAAGTGGCCGATGTAGCCCGTAAGCTTGAGATGCTTCAGGAACGAGAGGAGTTTGGTGATGACAGAGCAGTGAAGAGGTATCTATCACCAATTGTAAACAATTCATTTCCATCAGTATTTTTCATTTCATATAATCCTCTGTTCAATGATATATTCCAGGCAGAAGACTGACGACCGTAAGTCTACGGCCGCTCAGCAACAAGCATCTAAGGGAAACGGTCAGACCAACGACCGTTCTGGTTCTGAGAGGCGTGGTGGTAATGATAATTACCATAACAATTCTAACAAATCGAACAACAACAGGTCCCTACATTAACCTTCTTTCATGTTAAACTATTTTATGTTATGGTATTCTGACACTCCAACAATTGTTAATTCAGGAACAATGGTAACGGAAGGGATCAGGACCGTAGAGGTTCACAGCCTAACCCTGCTACCTCATCTGGTAAATTTTACACCTTCTATGTAATCATGTTTATGTCCCACGATCATGTCTCATGCATGCAATCCTTAAACAAAGTCTCGGCTAACCAGGACGCCTGCTGGAGGATTCACGCATCTTGTCCGTCCTACTTGTTCGCGCAGACATTCTGGTATTTGTTGCCGAGGTACTAGTGGTTGTTTCAAGTGTGGCCAACAAGGCCATCAGCAGAAGGACTATCACCAGGGTGAGATAGAAGGCACCTCTGGACACGCCGACACGAAGCCACCTCCTACTTTTGGTCGTGTGTTCACTGCTACTAGAGATTAGGCGAATAAGACTTCAGGTACCATCACCAGAAATCTCTTTATTAATGGTTTGGCAGCATGTGTTCTGTTTGATACTAGAGCGATGCATTCAGTCGTATCCACTACTTTTGTTGTACGTGTTAGGATTTCCCCGATGCTATTAAATAATGCCTTATGCATTTCCACACCACTTAGGGAATCTGTACGAATCACTCAGGTGTACAGAGATCTTCCCCTAGAATTTGATGATAAGATCTGCAAAGTTGACGCACTTCCTTTGGACATGTGCGATTTTGACTTGATTTTGGGCATGGACTGGTTATCCAAACACCAGGCTACAATTGACTGCCACACTTATCAAGTTATCTTCGATGATGTTAAATCTCTAGAGTAAATACACCACGGTTTTCTACCAGGGAGGCCAATACAAATTATTTCATCCATGGAGGCGTGTGCATTACTATCACATGGCTGTCAGGGCTTCATAGCCAATATTCATAACATTACTGTCGAGTCTCCATCGGTCCAAGATCAGCCTATTGTATCAGAATTCCCTGACATATTTCGAGATGAACTTCCGGGCATACCACCTGTTCGTGAAATCGAGTTTGGAATCAAGCTCGTACCAGGTGCATAGCCGATTTCCAAAGCTCCTTAACGTATGGCTCCTATAGAGCTTAAGGAACTAAAAGATCAGTTACATGAACTTCTGGAACGAGGTTTCATCCGTCCCAGTGCATCGCCATGGGGTGCACCGGTACTGTTCGTGAAGAAGAAAGACGGAAGCAAGCGTTTGTGTATAGACTATCGTGAGCTGAACAAGATCACGATCAGGAATCGTTATCCTTTTCCGCGTATTGATGACCTGTTCGATCAACTCCAGGGTGCCAAGTATTTCTCCAAGATCGATCTGAGGTCCGACTACTATCAGTTACGGGTTAAAGAGAAGGATATCTCCAAGACTGCTTTCCGTACACGTTATGGGCACTACGAGTTCGTAGTCATGTTATTCGGACTCATTAATGCTCCAGTTGTCTTCATGGATTTGATGAACCGTGTCTTCCATGAGTTTCTGGACAAGTTCGTTATAGTGTTCATTGATGACATCTAGATATTCTCCATGTCCAAGGAGGAACATGAGGAACACATTCGTACAATCTTACAAATTCTTCATCAAAAGCAACTGTATTCCAAGTTCTCTAAGTGTGAGTTCTCGTTAAGCAAGGTGGCATTTCTGGGCCATACTGTATCCGCAAAGGGGATCACCATGGATCCTGCAAAGGTTGAAGCTATCACTAAGTGGCCGAGACCTACATCTGCAACTGAAGTTAGAAGTTTTATGGGTTTAGCTGGCTACTACCGCAAGTTTGTAGAGAACTTTTCATAGTTAGCCTTACCTTTGACTAAGCTGATAAGGAAAGGAGAGAAATTCGTCTGGACGGAAGAGAGATAGAAGAGCTTTGAAGATCTTAAGTAGAAGTTAGTGACTGCACCTATTCTTACTCTCGCATATGGCTCAGGTGGATTTCAGATATATAGTGACGCTTCAGGAAAGGGTTAGGCTGCGTTCTCATGCAACATGAGAAGGTTATTGCGTACGCATCACGACAGTTGAAACCTTATGAAGAAAACTCTCCTACTCACGATTTAGAGCTTTGAGCAGTTGTTTTCGTGTTGAGGATCTAGAAACATTATTTTAAGGTGAATCATGCGACATATTCACTGACCACAAGAGTCTCAAGTACATCTTCACCCAGGAGGAACTGAACATGTGACAGAGGAGATGGTTAGAGATATTGAAGGACTACGACACCAACATTCAGTACCATCATGGTAAGGTAAATGTGGTGGCAGATGCTCTAAGCAGTAGGTCGGGTATGATTGTTGGCATCTGGATTGCAAAGGAGATCATCCGTGACCTTGAGATGACTGATATTGAGTTTCATGTACGAGGACAGCACGGTTACTGGGCTTATCTTAGAGTGGAACCAGGCATACATTCTAGGATCAAGGAAGCTCAGAAGGACGATGGTGAGATTTGGGCTATCATTTAGAACCTAGATCAGCATACGGAGTTTCGCGTTGACATCGACGGTATCTTATGGCAGGGCACTAGACTAGTGGTTCTTGATGACTCTACACTCAGGGAAGCTATGTTGACTGAAGCTCACAACTCTCCATTTACCATACATCCTGGTTCTACCAAGATGTACCACGACATCAAATGTATGATCTGCCAACAGGTGAAAATCAAGATGCAACACTTTTGGTGGAGTGGTATGAAGCAGGATGTTGCCACCTTCGTTTCTAAATGTATGATCTGCCAACAGGTGAAAATCAAACACTAGTGAGCTAGTGGTTTACTACAACCATTAGATATTCCAGCATGGAAGTAGGACAAAATCTCCATGGATTTTGTTATTGGTCTTCCGGTTACTCAGAAGAAGAACGGCGCTATTTGGGTTATTGTGGATAGGTTGACTAAATCTGCTCATTTCTTCCGATCCGCAAGGAGTATTCGGTCAGCAAATTAGCAGACATTTTCCAAAAGGAGATCATGAGACTACATGGTACTCTATCAGAAATCATCTCTAACAGAGATCCCCGTTTCACATCACGTTTTCTCGCAGAGTCTGCAGAAAGCTTGGGGCACCATACTTAAGCTCAACATTGCCTTTCATACTCAGACCGACGTACAGTCAGAGCATACGATTCAGACATTGGAGGACATATTGCGGTCATGTGCTCTAGAGTTGTCAGGAAGCTGGGATGATTATATATTTCTAGTAGAATTTGCATACGACAACAGCTGGCACGCTAGCATCAAGTGTGCTCCTTTTGAGATGTTGTATGGTAGAAAGTGTCACACCCTAATCTACTGGGATCAGGTGGGCGAACGACTGTTTGAGGGTCCAAAGATGATTGAGTTGACCAATGAGAAGGTCGCCATCGCCAAGGCGAAGATTCAGGAAGCTCGTGCTCGTCAGAAGAGCTATGCTGATAAACGTCGTAGAGATGTATCTTTCAACGTAGGTGGTCACGTCTTCCTCAAGGTATCAACTGCACGAGGAGTTAAACATTTTGGAATTAGAGGGAATCTCAGTCCTTGCTTCATCGGACCGTTCGACATCATAGAACGTGTTGGTGAAGTGTCTTATCGTTTAGCGTTACCGACGCAGCTATCACACGTTCACAACATGTTCCATGTGTCCTTACTCAGAGGATACAACTATCATCCAGTTCATGTTGTCCAGTATCCACTTGATCAGATTCGAGAGGATCTTTCATATGTCGAAGAACCCGAGAGAGTTTCTGAGCGACAAGATCGTGTCATGCGGAGGAAGACGACCCCTTTCGTCAAAATCCTCTGGAGGGATCATCCTGAGCGGGAAGCCACTTGGGAGATGGAGGAGTCTATACGGGCTTCTTACCCTCATTTCCAGTTCTGATTCAGGTATGTTTTCTTTCAGTTTACGTTTCTCCATGTGACAACCATGGTTTTGGGGTTCTTGACTTAGACTATAGTTTAGGGTGTTTTGTGCAAATATGTGCTTTTATGTGCTTATGTGTTTATTTTGTGTGTTTGGAGTGAGGTCTGGATATCGTTTATGGGTATATGGTACTCATAAGTAAATTGAGGAACGGTTATTTCATGTTCATGAGCTCACAAGGTAGTGACTATGAAATGAGATGGTGTTATTTCGTGGTTTTACGTATACGTATATGTATTATAGAAAATCGTATTTTTACGATTTAAGTTTAGCATTTAGAGGTCTCGGATGAGGTAATTAGTCACGGGAGTATTTTTCGGGATGGTTTTAAGTCATTTAGGACTTAGTTAATTAGTTTATTTCATATTTCAAGAGTTTTTATAAAACTGTATATTTTACGTCTTTTACGGTATACGCATAAATTTGACTAGTTTTACGGTTTTGAGGTTCGGGAGGCTTTAGGAGATGAAATAAATTAAGTGAATTTAAGGTAATAATAATTAATATTTAATTTACAATAATATAGTTAAAAAAAATTGGCCATAGGGTGTTGGGCTTGGTTTTGGGCCAAATTTTGCTTAAGGAAAGGAAGGGGAGCCCAGCTTGAGTACTATTAGGCTTCCTGGTTAGTTTTAATTACCCATATTACTCCCTTTACCTCCCAAAACGATTTTTCTTTCTCCCAAACCTAATATGAGTCGTGATTAATAATGGTGGATGAAGAAAACCCAATTATTCAATTATGGTTTAAGGTATGCGCTAAAACTATGCTTAATTAACGTTTAATTTACGTATGTAACCTAATATGATGGATTAGGGTTTGACATTCATAATTTTTAATTAGATTTTGTTAATATTCTGTAATTAATGATGTAATTAATAGGTTTTTATCATTGGAAATTGGTTTAAGCTTTTAATTAGGGTTTATGTATAATAAATTAGGTTAATTTAATTGAATCTGTTTTTAAAAACTGGGCAAAATTTAGGGTCAATTGTTTTGATCATATAGGGAGTTCTACAAACTCTTATTTTGCGATCCAAGTATCCCTGGAAAGGTAATTGAAGTGGCTTTCAAATGCAAGAAACGAGAACTAAATTGGAGGTGGAGAAGTGGTTCAAAAACAGGTTACAACAGTCGGAGGTCAAAACAATTTTGAAATCAGCTTGTTTTCTTTTTATGTTTTGGGTTGTTTGGAGTACTTAGGATTGTGTTGGGACTTTCAATCGAACATGGGAGTTGGTTTATATATTATAGGAAGTATCTGAATTGGGTTTGAGATTGTGGGTTAGGGTAAGACCCCCTAAGCATAACAAACTTTTTGTATGTTCAAAATCAGTAAAATCTTGATAGACAAAAGTATATATATATATATATATATATATATATATATATATATATATATATATATATATATATATATATATATATATATATATATATATATATATATATATATATATATCGGGGCCTTAACAGTAGCTTTAAGGTTGGGGCAAATGGGAGGAGTTAGCTAACATATGTAAGGGTATAGGGTTTCCTTTACAGAGGTCATAGGTATGGGCGCGGATTTTTGGAGAAGCTCAATCAGGTGAGTTTCATAGTCCCATATCTTTTAATGATTTTGACTTCCAGATGGGATGGGAGAGACACTTATTATGGTTTTGTAAATTGTTGCTGTGAATGTTTTATGATTGGTGATGGACTTGTGTGTACTTATGTGATTAACCGCTAATTGATTCATGATTGTTTTGTGATTTGACTTGGTACCAAGGGGATGTTGACAAGGCGGGGCCTTGGGGAGGTACATAGATGTGTGAGCATCTATAGGACCAATGGAAAATGACAAGGCGGGGCCTTGGGATTGGTACATAGGTGTATGGGCTCCTATGGTACCATGGTGTTTGGTAAGGCTGGGAGCCTTGGATTTGGATTTGGTTTGGTTTGTTAAATCTTGAATATTAGTTGTTAATGCATGTTTGTATCACATTATCCATATGTTCATTTGTTAGTGGTTATTATTCACAACTTATGGTTTGATTTTGGCGTTGAAGTCTAAACCTATGACTCTCACCAACTTTATGTTGACGCGTTTTAGTGTCTCTTTCAGGTGAGAATGTGGTTAAGCTTGAGAATAGAAGTGGCTAGTTTTGGAGGCATTAGGATTGCATATAGAAGGAGATCCTCGTTCCTTCTTAGTTTCTTTTGTTTGTTTAATAAGTGATACTGTTGGCACCTATATGTTTGGTTTGTTTATGTATTGTTTGTCTTGGGTAAGAGGTAGGACTGTTACCTACTTGCCTAGACTCCTGCTTTATTAAGATATTGTCATGACATTTGTGTCACCATTTTATGACATTTCTTATTTCATTTAGTTATCTCTATAGACACGCCATGTTGTGATGATATCCATACGTCACGCCCCATATTCCGCCATGGTGGGGTGTGACAGAATGGTATCAGAGACAATAGTTATAGAGAATTAGGTTGCCTAGTCTAGTAACCTAATCTATAGCTTAAGGGTCCCTGCATATAGGCATCATAGGAGTATATGTGCATTTTATATTAATTAAAGTTTTCTGGATGTTATTAGTTTTTACTTGCGATGTTTGTTAAGTTTTGACTAGTATGGGTTGAACCATAGTAGTTCATACTTAGCCACATGTTATTTTCTTTTCGGGTTGTGACTAGTGCGGGTTGAACCATAATCATCCACGCTAGTCATTGTTGTATTTTGCTTAAATTGTACATTATAGTACATAATTTGGTACAAGGTAGTTTCTATCTTATGTTGAGTTATTTTATGTACCTGAGGTATGTTATTTTTCTTTTGATGTTTAAGTCATGTTCCCTAAGAATCGTGTGGTGGTTCGAGTTACTAGGAGTACATGGGTAGGAAGGATTTTAAGGTGTTTCCATTCTGATGGGCGACATGACTTATAATTGATTATGTTTTCGTTTTGGATTTTGTCTATGCTGTTTTAGCTAGACTATGGATTTCTGCATTCCAAGAGTTTGACTATGTAATTTTATTAGTTGGAGTTTTTGACCTTATTGTTTATGTGGTTATGTGCTTAGGTGAGTTGATGGATTTATGTGTTATGTGTTGTATTGATTCTTATAAGTGTCACCATAGGAGGGAGTGCATTGGAGAAAGGGTAATTGTATAAGTATGGTGGCCAACATAGTTATACAAGTACCATGACTTCAATGGGTTCCTAAGTATGCTTGCATGAAAGAGGGTTAGTACATGCTTGTATATGATGAGATGTGGATTATTGGTATATGTATAGTATATGGGTTTATGTAACGGTTGCCTACGATATGGATATTTTTTAGTGTGTTATTGTTTTGGGTTATAGTCATGTTGTGTGATTATGGGGTCACACGATATGGACTGGTTTTAGTGATGGATTTTATGCCTTGTGGTAAGATGGTGGTTACTCGTAGAAAAAGAAACGAGTGTATGACGCGATTGTTTGATCTGACATGTATGGTAACGAGTATGTTTTGGGTGATTTAATAGGTATATATATGCGGATGTATATATATACCACTATGTGTTAAGTTATGGTATATGGTCGTTCACTAGTTATTATAACTTGAACGTATCTTGTGTTTGTTCGTGTTTTATGGTGCTGGAGTTTGATGGAGTTCCAACGACGTTTTGAGTCTTTTGGATGGGTGTCTACATTCGGGTATGTATTTTTATTAATGCGAACTACTAAATTTTCTTGCAAATAAGTCTGGCTATTTATAAGAAACGGTTTTGAAAATAATTTGTAAGTTTATGGTATGATATCGTAACTTACATTTTTTTAGTTGTAGTAGTAAGTTATAAAAAAAAGTTGTCTTGAAAATAATTGGATTAGTCTTCTATGTAACATGTGATAATATATTTTAAAGGGGTAAAGAAATTTTACAATAATTTTTTTAAGTGGAGTTAAAATCTTAGAATAATTTAACTAAGACGGAAAGAGTAAAAAAAACACTGTATTTTATAAACATGTATTGATTTCATAATAACAAGTGAAATAAATTTAATATGGGTAAGCGAGATAATGGTTAGAATAAGACTGTAGTATACTAACTAGTTGATATCTTGATAAAATGATGAAGATAAAGGATGAGTTTATGGTTAAAAATGAATATGATTGATTTTAGTTGTATGGGAGTTTGGTTCTTATGAGAAGTAACTAATTGGAGAGAAAGTTTAAAATTTTCTAAGGTATCGAAATTTGGTAATATTAATCATGACGAGTCTAAATTCTTTTCGTTGTTGGTACACTCCATTGATCTTTCGGATTACGTTGTTTCGTTTTCAGTTGTTTTGGCTTGGGTTCATTATGGTTGATCTTTGTGTTTACCGTATATTTTTTTATGGGACGCGGTCGTTTGGAAATTCTTTTGGTACAGGTCATGGTTGATTTAGTTATGCGGTTGTGGAAGCGTTAGGATGAGAGGATAGAGATTGGTAGTATTACTTATGGTTAGATGTTAGAATAGAGAGATGTATTTTGGTTTAAAGGTTGTTTTGAAGGAATGATTAAGATTTGTGGAGTCTTAGAACGTAGGTTGGTTACGGGAATAAGGGAGTAAGAAAGTTAGTTGACTGGTCGTGAGAACGAGATGTCATGCTGTGAGAAGTTGGTTGAAGTACCATTAGGAGATTGATGAAAGTACCAGCGGATGTGAGGGTAGAGTAGAAATTTTCTACTAAAGATTGGGCAAACAACACGCAAGGGAATTAGTATAGTTATGGAGGCAAGGTAGTGGTAGACACGTGAAGGAAAACATGGATGTGAAAGAATGATTGGTAGGAGGCTGATTATGTATGATTACAACAAGTAAGGAAGAGTGAGCCATTGAGGGGTTGAAATACTTTTAGAAATATTGTGGTAGATGAGTTGAAGTTAGAAGCTATTGGGTAGTGTGAAGTTCCTAGGTAACATCATAGAGACGAGAAGGGGAGCGTGAAGAACTACATCGTGAGGCAAGGAGCTGAAAGGACTACGTGCGGGCTGCTAAAGGAAGCAAGAGATTTGGAAGGAGTCACAGATTTTGCAAGGAATGGAAAGGTGACAAGCACTATGAAGGGAATCTCCGTATGGTTTGTGACGAAGGAAGACAGATCGAGTACCCGGGGTGGAGCTACAAAGAGCTGAACCAGTGGATCGTGATGAAGTGAATACATAACATGGGAGATTAAGAACTCGTGGGAGTAACAAGGGGATTCAAGTGACTACGCGGATAGAATTTTTGTGGCAATCAATATTGAGGGATGAGAAGTGAAGCTGAGCTGAATAAGTTTCATGGAGAAGTGATTAGAGAGTCGGTTTTGTGAAGGTGTTATGAAAGATCTTTGGAAGATACAGCTATGCATTATCCAATGCACTAGTGATTTCCATAGATATGATGAATGAAGTATGGAAATTTTTGTTGGACAGGATAGTGTAGGAATAAGGGAGAACCATGGAAGGAGAGAACCAAGTATTCCTAGAAGATGATGATTAAAAATACCTCATGTTGGGTGCAAGATCAAAGTAGAAGTATGAGATTTGAACAACAATTCAAAATATGGCTTAGTAGACAAATGTAAACTAATGTGGGTATAAGATGAGAGTGTGATCCACATGGAATCACATGAAACTCTAGTCTGTCTCTATTAGGAGGGAGTAGGAGAACTGGTTGTGAGAAAAAAAAACAAGTGAAGCTACTTGGAAAATTTTGGCGTATAGATGACTAGATAGACTTAGTTAGTGGAGTTAGATTGTTATATCTGCCTAGAATGCTAGAGGCATTTGGGGTACGAGACGTAGAGAATGATCTATACATATCATGAACGTCTCCAACACATATTTAATCATCTTGATTGAACATTTGGAAAAGGTGATGGGTGGAGTTAAGTGACGAAAGAAAATTGCAAGGCTAAGTACCATCTGGGAAAGGCAAGCATGGTTGATGAGACATGGAATAAGAAGAATGAAGTGAAGCTGAGACGAACTTGAACTATATGAATGACGTATTAGGGTGGTTTGGATGAAGGATGTAGGTTGCACGAGTTGAGCTGTCTAAAGCAGAGAACGCGTCAACATGTATGTTGCGTGGCTTGGACAATCATATGGAGAAAAGGGACGTAGACTATACTTCCTACATAGATAGGAGTAGCTTAGAAAGGGCGATGTAAGGACGAAATTGGTGAAAGGGATACATAATGGGGTGGAGGAATAAGTACGACGAGAGTTGGGTGATAGTCGATAGACTAACTAATTCATCTCATATTTCAAGATGAATGAGAAGTTACGTAGTTGAGAATGTTGGGTCGAAATTATGAGTTGATGCGTCAAAAACAACAAAATAAGAAGATAAGGGCTAAAGTGTACAAGTTACAAAAGATCAAGCCGGTGGAGTCTTTTTATTACTTTAGCTTTCTTTGTAAGCTATGTTTTCTAGTATATAAATAAAACATAGACCGTAGGTTTTTATATCATTCATTCACAAATGTAACCTACAATTGAGTTCGTGTTCTAGGCGTGGGATTTAATGTATACACGCCTAGAGATTATTTGTTTTAATGTTTAATGCAAGTAATCATTGGGGAAATTCATCTTGTTCATAACATCTTGTTACTAATCAATTGTGCTATTCCGCTATGTTAATCACATAAGTGCAATTGATAATCCTAGATAGAATGGTTTTTACCATTGAGTCTAACGATCATAGGACTCCACAATTGGTATCAGAGCCTAAGGCTCGTGATATCTAGGAGATACAAGGTGTTATGTTCGTGTTCGTGTTGCTGTGAAGCCACTGTCAAGGATTAGCGACAGTTTTAGTGACGGTTTAGCGACAGACTGTCAGATCTGTGACAGATTTGAGATGTTTTTATGACAGATCTGGTGTCGCTAAAGTTCTAATTTTTAGGGTTTCGTTAATAAACCCTAGATTGATGAGTTGTGGTGCTGTGAAGACGACTGTGTAGGGTTCCTTTATTTGTGAACCCTTAATACGTAGCTAGTTTTCTTGTTTGAGGCTGTGACGATCTTCGTTTTAGAGTTTTTCTTGTAAACCTCTAGATCTGGTTATTGTTTATGCCATCAAGACACGTGATGATGCTGTAAATTCAGTGCTATGTTTGTGTAATACTGAAAACATTCGATTTGGTGTTTTTGAGGTTTCATGAACAAAGTAATTGACAAGCAGCAGAATGGGGACTGATTTGGTTCTGATTTGACAAAATACAACAAGTCTTCAAGCTCAGAACAATGGATGTGATGGCGGATCAAGATGTTTTCAAGAGTAGTTGACGTTCGATTCAAAGATCACATGTTTCTGGAAAGGATGGGTTCGAAGAAGCAAAAGAAACAGAAAGAACGGTGATGATACTGTTGCTTTATACGTATGAAAGTGACTGCTCATTATTTGAAGGATAAAGTATCACAGTGATCCCAAACAAGATAATGGACGTTTTGATATTCATGTGATTTGAACAGCTGTATTATGGGAAAAGAATTGGTAAGTAATCTATTACTTAATTGTAGGAATTTTATTCCTTTCCTGATTTATTGGATCATATACGTAATATATGATGCTATATGGGAATATATTCGTTTATTGCTTTGGACGAGATTATGCTGATTTTTAGGAGGTATCAAGAAAACGCGTGCATAAGGCTAAGGGTATGTGTTTTGGGCCAAAAGAAAAGCGGCTGGTCCAAGGAAAGGAGAGAAGATCTCGTTCAAAGATAACAACAGTTGGCTTTATTCGAGTTAAAAAAAAACAGATGTGTCGATTATAGCCAACATAAAAGGAACAACAGCTTGTTGAAAGTAAAATGTGAAGTACCATGTTTGTTTTTGTCCTTACTGCTCGACTTTATTTTCTGGATACAAGGTACTATTGTGGTCCAACTTTATTGCTTTTGTATGATGGTCATTGCGCATGGTACACATTACGTGTGTCAAGCTAAAGCAAAAAGAGATGTGAGCAGCAAAAGAAGGTGGTACAAGTCAGAAAAAGGACGCTTGATGTTTTGTTTATATTATAGAATACATTGGTAGAATTTGCACGTGATAGTATAATGAGTAAAAGGAGATGTGTTTGCTAGGGTGATTGTTCACAAAAGGAAAAAGGTGTGACACAGTGGGGTATTTTTCTTAGCCACTTATATAAATTTCTACCCAGTGTTGCATATATTTGTATCCACTTATGGATGACAGTGGATTAATTTATCCGCTGACGCATGAAACTCAGCCGCTGACAGTCGTAGTTTAGTCGCTGACAGCATTGTTCGCAGCCACTGACAGTATTGAAGATTTTTGGTTTGGAGTTCGGTTTATTCACAGCAACTAGTTCTTAAAGGTATAAAGGCTCGTTTTATCTTCATTTGATTACGAAGAAAAGTTTTTATTACTTGTTTGAAGACGAAGTAAATTTTCGCGGATTGGTGTTCTATCATATCTTCAAATTTTCAGCGTGTTTGAAGATAACTTGTAGGTTTTTTTAATTTGTGACAACGGACTTGATAAAAAGGTAGCAAAGGTATGAGATTTTTCTTAAGACGCTCTATGCTCATATTGGCTAGAGAACTCTTTTTGTCAAGAGACTACTCATTATAGCCGTGAGTTTTATAGTCTACTCATTATAGCCGTGAGTTTTGGAGTCACGTGTTTAGTACAAGACATGGAATACAAGTTCGGGTTATTCTACTTCATCATCAAGTAAGTCGTAACTAGATTTCTTCATATGTGATCATTACATAAAGCCTACAAAATTTGAAGATTCAAGAATGATTAGCACAATTTAAGGGGAAGCTAAATTGTTCATGTGTTAGTCATTTACATGTAACATTAAGGTGAAGGTGTTTACTACTGCTCATTAGTTTTACTACAACTTGTGTGAGTTTCTATAGCTCAAATTCGTTTAATTTCATCCTGCTGTTCTTCATGGAGGGTAATTTGAGACACAGAAAACTTGTATTAGTGGTGTGGTATTATTTAAGCAGTGGTCGAAATCAAGGTTGCTTACATACAAGACCCCTATTTGGATCATGTCAAAAAGGGGAAGAAGTCTACACAATGCAATCTGTTGATCCTTGGTGTTATATGTTATACAAATAATGTGAGCTTAAGGGGAAGTGTTTTTGACATCATCAACTAGGGGAAGATTGTTGGGTCGAAATTATGAGTTGATGCGTCAAAAACAACAAAATAAGAAGATAAGGGCTAAAGTGTACAAGTTACAAAAGATCAAGCCGGTGGAGTCTTTTTATTACTTTAGCTTTCTTTGTAAGCTATGTTTTCTAGTATATAAAGAAAACATAGACCGTAGGTTTTTATATCATTCATTCACAAATGTAACCTACAATTGAGTTCGTGTTCTAGGCGTGGGATTTAATGTATACACGCCTAGAGATTATTTGTTTTAATGTTTAATGCAAGTAATCATTGGGGAAATTCATCTTGTTCATAACATTTTGTTACTAATCAATTGTGCTATTCCGCTATGTTAATCACATAAGTGCAATTGATAATCCTAGATAGAATGGTTTTTACCATTGAGTCTAACGATCATAGGACTCCACAGAGAAGTTGGAAGGATTGCGTATGGATGTGATGGAATAGAGGGTTTTGCGTAAAAGTTAGCCTAATATGTATGGAATGTCTTATGAAGGATTATGGCAAGGGAAGAAACGATGGGAAGCATCACATCGTGATGTATGGTAGGGGTTGAGGAAAAAAAAGGAACTGTGTATAGAAGCGAAGCATGAATGAAATAGGTCGAGATAGGAACCGAAGGTAAAACTTTGGTAGAGCTTAATGAGTAGGATAAAGCACCACGCAGGCTAATACTATCGTAGTGTGGAAAAGGAAATGGCACTGACCTATACTGATTGTTTGGGAGGCTTAGTATCGATAATCGAATGGATGAGGAGTTATAGGTGTGATGTGCCATAGGGACGAAGGGCTTGGTCTAACTGAGACAAGATGAGGAGCAATATGACCTTGAAGGTAGGACATTGTGTAGGTATAAAGGAAGTGTTGGGTATAAAAAAAATCATGAAGAAAAAATGAGAAAGAAGTGTATAGGTGCTACTAGTGAGCTATCCAAATTTAATGGAAGTAGTTGTAGCATGGGTCTGGATAGCAGCTGATAGACTAACTGAGATAACCGTCCTTTTGATGATGTGTATAGATCATAAGTTGATTTGGATTGGAATAACTAATGGATATGTGAAAGACCGTCATAGGTCACTTTGTAAGGAAATTGGAATTTTTAAGTAGTTTGGGGTACGGACTAAAGGGGGTTGATGAACATGATTGGATATGAGTATATCCAGCTAACTAGAAAAGGATGGGCAAGTGAGATATTTATACAACCTTAGGAGTTACACTTAGGGCATGAGTGATTGATTTAGAGGGAGTTAGGAAACTCTTTAGCGATGGCTGAGTTTTCATATAATGATAGTTATCATACTAGAAGTCGATAAATGCCATTTGAGGCACTATATGAAAGGATGGGGTGAGTTGTCCCCATTGTGGACTAGAATGGGTGAAAGAGGCTACTAATGTGGTAATGGTGTTTGTGGAAAGGATGAGAGCAACAAGGGATGCTATGTTGAAAAGGAGGAAACCACTAGAGTTTAGTGACAAAGTTATGTAGGAAGTTTCACCAATAGTAACGGGTGGTATGTTTTGGTAAAAAAGGAAGATGTCGAGTTTTGTATGTCCATTTATGATCTTTTGAAAGATTGGACCAGTAGTTTATAGGAATAGAATTACCTGGGGAATTGAGTGGTATACATGATAATATGTCGTGTATTGAGATTTGGAAAATGTGGTTTGAGAATGCATATTTTCATGTGCGGTTATTAAGGATTTGTGTTAAAAAGAGTCATTTTTGAGATTTATGGGCTATGAGGTCAATAGTTGGGAATGAGTTTATATAATGTTGGTTAATGTATGTGGTAATTTGGGACTTGAACTAAAGTACACATGGAAAAGAGAGGAGTTCATTTAGAACAAGTATCCTCATGTGATTTGTTGTTTGTGTGTTTGATCCTAAGGATTAAATCTCGGGACGAGATTTCTATTAGGAGGGAGTGATGTGACAACCATGGTTTTGGGGTTCTTGACTTAGACTATAGTTTAGGGTGTTTTGTGCAAATATGTGCTTTTATGTGCTTATGTGTTTATTTTGTGTGTTTGGAGTGAGGTTTGGATATCGTTTATGGGTATATGGTACTCATAAGTAAATCGAGGAACGGTTATTTCATGTTCATGCGCTCACAAGGTAGTGACTATGAAATGAGATGGTGTTATTTCGTGGTTTTACGTATACGTATATGTATTATAGAAAATCGTATTTTTACGATTTAAGTTTAGCATTTAGAGGTCTCGGATGAGGTAATTAGTCACGGGAGTATTTTTTGGGATGGTTTTAAGTCATTTAGGACTTAGTTAATTAGTTTATTTCATATTTCAAGAATTTTTATAAAACTGTATATTTTACGTCTTTTACGGTATACGCGTAAATTTGACTAGTTTTACGGTTTTGAGGTTCGGGAGGCTTTAGGAGCTGAAATAAATTAAGGGAATTTAAGGTAATAATAATTAATATTTAATTTATAGTAATATAGTTAAAAAAAGTCGGCCATAGGGTGTTGGGCTTGGTTTTGGGCCAAATTTTGCTTAAGAAAAGGAAGGGGAGCCCAGTTTAAGTACTATTAGGCTTCCTGGTTAGTTTTAATTTCCCATATTACTCCCTTTACCCCCCAAAACGATTTTTATTTCTCCCAAACCTAATATGAGTCGTGATTAACAATGGTGGACGAAGAAAACCCAATTATTCAATTATGGTTTAAGGTATGCGGTAAAACTAAGCTTAATTAACGTTTAATTTACGTATGTAACCTAATATGATGGATTAGGGTTTGACATTCATAATTTTTAATTAGATTTTGTTAATATTCTGTAATTAATGATGTAATTAATAGGTTTTTATCATTGGAAATTGGTTTTAGGTTTTAATTAGGGTTTATGTATAATTAATTGGGTTAATTTAATTGAATCCCATTTTAAAAACTGGGCAGAATTTAGGGTCAATTGTTTTGATCATATAGGGAGTTATACAAACTCTTATTTTGCGATCCAAGTATCCCTGGAAAGGTAAATGAAGTGTCTTTCAAATGCAAGAAACGAGAACTAAATTGGAGGTCGGAAAGTGGGTCAAAAATAGGTTACAACAGTCAGAGGTCAAAACAGTTTTGAAATCAGCCTGTTTTCTTTTTATGATTTGGGTTGTTTGGGGTACTTAGGATTGTGTTGGGACTTTCAATAGAACATGGGAGTTGGTTTATATATTATAGGAAGTATCTTCATTGGGGATAAGATTGTGTGTTAGGGTAAGACCCCCTAAGCATAACAAACTTTTTGTATGTTCAAAATCAGTAAAATCTGGATAGAAAAAAGTATATATATATATATATATATATATATATATATATATATATATATATATATATATATATATATATATATATATATATATATATATATATATATATATATATATATATATATATATATATATATATATATATATATATATATATATATATATATATATATATATATATATATATATATATATATATATATATATATATATATATATATATATATATATATCGGGGCATTAACAGTAGCTTTAAGGTTAGGAAAACGGGGAGGAGTTAACTAACATATGTAAGGGTATAGGGTTTCCTTTACAGAGGTCATGGGTATGGTTAGGTTGGCGTTTGGCTTACAGTTTGGAGACCTAAAAACCGGGACTGTTTGGGTAAAATGTTAACGGGACGGGTTATGAAGTAAACTAAGTTAAGGGCTTTAAAGAGGGGTGTAATGAGATGCTTAGAGCATATAAATGAGGTATATATATGGGAGAAGGTTAGATGTCCATCATAGGTTGATTAGCCATTTTAGTGTTTGGTTCATGTTTTGATTGTGTGCTTTTGTTTGTTAGCTTTTTGCTAGTGCGCGGATTTTTGAAGAAGCTCAATCAGGTGAGTTTCATAATCCCATATCTTTTAATGATTTTGACTTCCAGATGGGATGGAAGAGACACTTATTATGGTTTTGTAAATTGTTGTTGTGAATGTTTTATGATTGGTGATGGACTTGTGTGTACATATGTGATTAACCGCTAATTTATTCATGATTGTTTTGTGATTTGACTTGGTACCAAGGGGATGTTGACAAGGCGGGGCCTTGGGGAGGTACATAGATGTGTGAGCATCTATAGGAACAATGGATAATGACAAGGCGGGGCCTTGGGATTGGTACATAGGTGTATGGGCTCCTATGGTACCATGGTGTTTGGTAAGGTTGGGAGCCTTGGATTTGGATTTGGTTTGGTTTGTTAAATCTTGAATATTAGTTGTGAATGCATGTTTGTATCACATTGTCCATATGTTCATTTGTTAGTGGTTATTATTCACAGCTTATGGTTTGATTTTGGCGTCGGAGTCTAAACCTATGACTCTCACCAACTTTATGTTGACGCGTTTTAGTGTCTCTTTTAGGTGAGAATGTGGTTAAGCTTGAGAATATAAGTGGCTAGTTTTGGAGGCATTAGGATTGCATATAGAAGGAGGTCCATGTTCCTTCTTAGTTTCTTTTGTTTGTTTAATAAGTGATACTATTGGCACCTATATGTTTGCTTTGTTTATGTATTGTTTGTCTTGGGTAAGAGGTAGGACTGTTACCTACTTGCCTAAACTCCTGCTTTGTTGAGATATTGTCATGACATTTGTGTCACCATTTTATGACATTTCTTATTTCATTTAGTTATCTCTATAGACACGCCATGTTGTGATGATATCCAAATGTCGCGCCCCATATTCCGCCATGGTGGGGTGTGACACTCCAATTCGAGGACGAATTATTCTTTTAGAGGGGAAGAGTTGTAAAACCCGCATTTAAAATACCATGAACAGTACACATGAACAATACACACATGAAAATACGATAAAATTTAAACTTTCCATTTATAATATAATTCACGTGTCACGGTATTTAATAATATGTAGTTACGTATATATTATAAATGTGTTAAGTACACAACATATAAAAATCACGACAGTTAAAACATAAACGATCACATAAATAATTGAACACGGGAAAGCTACGGGTTTTCCCGTGGACACCCTTTAGGCCGCGGCTACACAAGTCAATTCTCCGATACCACTTGTTGGGTCCACTAGATGTGGATCTTGCAGCCTGTCAGGAACTGTGAACGACTTCTGTAATCACAAGTCAATTCACAGAGAGACTATATACACAATATGAATGCAGACTACAAATATAATAAAGAGGAACAGAATAACTATAAAGACTTGATCCTTTCTAAGGATTTCTAATATTGATAATGACTAGAAATACGTTTGATGAAGGTGTGTATAACCCTTCTGCCCAAGGTTCCTTTTATACTACAAGGAAACCCTAATACAGCATTAAACAAAACGTGTAAAACTGATATGCATATCCTTTCCTAACATATCTCATGCATATCATGACAGAATAATAAATAAATAATAAAGTTTGACTTTGACTAGGACCAGGAGCACGACTTGCTCCTACTACTACTAGGACCAGGAGGAACTACATACCTCGTAGTCTACCTATTACAATAACTTTTACAATGGTCCTAACACAACATAAACCCATAAGTAATAAAACATAGTAAAACCTTTAGGTTACATAAACATTTCTTCCCTTGCCTCTCTCTCTCCTTTGCCGCCGGCCATAGATCAACCACAAGGACAAACCAGACAATTTTGCTTGTTGATTATTCGTGTGTACGTGATCGTGTTCATAACCTTTTCTTTCCACGTGTTCGGTAAATTAATCACTTCCTTTTTCTTTTTAATTCTTTAGGAATTCATGTTATTTATTTAATTAATCATTAAAACAAGTAAACAAAACACATGGGATTAATTAAATCATGTTAAAGGGGGTGTTTGGTGTTGTTTTGGGTTAGCCGAGACACAACCGAGAGTCAAGAGATTCTCGGCTTGTTCGATCCGACGCCACCGAGACCCACAAGGGGCTCGGTTTGGGTTTCTTGTTCGGACGCAGCAAGGGGAAAACCCTGACCGCAGGTTGGGGTGTGTTTCTGGTTTGGACCAAGAGCCAACCGAGACCCATAGGTTCTCGGTGGGATTCTTTTTGGGCTGACAGTCGGAACTGAAGAAAAGAAGGGGGAACCGGTCCACAACCGGTGTGAACCGGCTGAACCGCCGGTAGGAACCGCAACTCAGGCAACGGGTAACCACTCGGATAGTGGCAACCAACTAGGCCGGGTTAGCCACTATCAAGGGTGTATCTTTCCGCTTATATGTGGGACCGGGTTTCGGGCTCGGGTTAATTTTTAAAACACAGGTTCGGGTCTCGGGTTAATTATTAAAATCAGAAAATGTGTTTAATTAAATTAATTACTAGACATTTTATTTTAATTAATTTCATGACTTAGGTTAAATATTAAAATTAATATTACATGTATAACCTAATGTTTTCAACTTAGCTTAATTTAATTAAAACATGT
Source organism: Glebionis coronaria (assembly GCA_025667525.1). Taxonomy (NCBI): domain Eukaryota; kingdom Viridiplantae; phylum Streptophyta; class Magnoliopsida; order Asterales; family Asteraceae; genus Glebionis; species Glebionis coronaria. The sequence continues at coordinate 214,125 of JANFOE010001076.1, read as the reverse complement.
ATTTTTAATTAAATTCTATATAGCGTATAGTTTAATTAATTAACCAGTTATTTAACTAATAAGCTATAACCATGACTTGTATTATACTATTTAAACTTTATTTATTATTTATAATCCATTTTATTTCTAATTATGGAAACTTACAATTTTCGGAAACTTTCTATTTTTAGAAACTTACTTTAAATGGAAACCTGCTATTTTTAGAAACTTACTTAGTATTACAATACAAGTATTATAATACACTAATACATGAATAATACACAACAGAACATCTGAATAACTACAGTTAACACAGTAAACACTAGAACATGATAGAATACGTATAACAAGCTAATAACACACGGAACCAGTAAAACACATGTAATTCAGACAACTCATACACGTCCATATTTCTTATGTAGTATTATCCGTCAAGACGGAGTAGTCTTCATCGTTTTCATTAGCTTCTACTGGACATAAGGTACGGATTTCCCGCCCTTCAGTAAGGGTAATCTCTTCCTTCGTTAGGATTTCCCATATGCAACCAACTGTTTCCCTAGTAGTTACAGATTAAATGCTTATGTTTTATTAGTTACCTTAGCCATTTACATGCATGACCAGTTTCACCTAGTTATGGAGGTACCATAACCATAACACTAGAGGCACTAGTGTTATGACCTCACCATGGCGGAGTGATTGCTCGTGGCGTCCCTTTCAGTTATTTGGCCATTTTATTTATTATGTTATCATGTAGAGCGTATGGGTGCATCCTAGTTACATGTTTCAGTCAGGATTTCATGGTGAATGTGGTGTGTGCCTTGCATCCTTCACAAGGAGCTGATCCCTCCTTCTCATTACAAATTAATTAGAGGCATCCCCTCTAATTTATACGACGAGGTCACCCCTCCAAGTATTCATGCACGTTGTTGACCTCATGACTTATAATGGCTTTTGTATATTAACTAATAATTTTTCATAAGTAACATAAGCTATGTTTTCAAAACTAAAACCAATGAACATGACAGACAACTAGGTTTTCCAGGACTTATTCATTTCCGCTGCTATTCATGCTTTATGCTCTTTATATGCTTTCATATTCTATGCTTTCCATGCTTTATTGTATATCCGTGCACTGAGCGTTATGCTCAGCTGTCTACTTTTCCATGTTCCCAAATGGTAGGTACTCAAGGTCACAAGTATCAGAAGTATGTGCATTCGGATTGGAAGCTATTCGGCCTCTCTTACCTTATGCATTTATTCCTACTTTTCATACTTTACTTCTATTGGACATTGTTTAGTCCTTTCATTTATAGTACTCAATATTGCTTGTGTGTGAGTTACTAGACTACCGATGTTTGATTCTGGTATTTCTATTTATGGTCATGAATGTTTAGACATTTATCGTGCATGCTTTGATGACACGCCATAATTTACTGTAGCATTCCATCTTAACAAATGGGGTGTTACACCTTTAGTACACTTTTTGACAAATACCTTATGAATACGGATGCCCACATTGAGATCTAACAACTTCTACCTCACATGATTAAGTGTTTCACCGCTAAATTTATGAAGCTCGTCGACCCTCATAAATCTTCTAGCGTTGGCTTCATTCAGATAAAGAGGCCTTCCTGTGGAGAAGTTGTTCCGGTGTATGGAGTCTTGTTTTTCAACTCATCACAAATATTGTCTAGCCTTGTAAGATTGAGCTTCCTTTGGTAGCTTTCTACTCCCAACTGAAGGTCTTCTACCCTTTTAATGGCTGACGATAGTTATTTCCATTACACCTCTAATGTGAAACCTTGAAAACACATTGGTGTTTGATTTATGCGTGACTACGAAGTTGTGAAAACTTTGTCTGTTTGCCCCCCAATGATAAACATCACACTCAGCATATTTGTCGTATGTAATCACCTTGGTACTCCATAGTTTGCCTACTTTATCCTTAATCCAAGGAATGGTATCCCAGAGTGTAGCCTTTGTAGTGGTCAAAGAGGTAGCATACTTTTTCGCTTGATTACCATCCTTTAAGTATTTAAGTTCAAGACTGAAAAAAACTTGGAAGGGATTCGAACATTACATGAGATGTCAGAATCGAGATGTAGAGGCTGGTGGAGCTTATGAGGGTATTCCTATCCATATGGGTTCTCCGATTCTAGTGGTATGTTGTTAGACTTACTTTTTGGTAAGCTTGCGCCTTTCACGTAAGTTAGACTAGATATACATCCATTTGCTTTACGTAGGGACTTATTATGTAAAGGATAGACTATGTAGTTAAGTAAGGCCTATAAATACCCCCATGCCTCTCCATGGGGGTGGGAAAGTTTAGTGCATTTTTCTTTTGTATTCATTCCCCTTGAAATAATACACACACTTTTCCTTCACCTCTCTCTAACTTTCTCTCACTAGAACAACAATGGCTACCATGTTCTTTGATCATCCCCAACCCCCCGAACCAAGGCGACTTTTTGATGCTTGTCAATTGGTATCAGATCTAACCAGGAGTGTTTTGTATCCGTGTGTGTTTGTGTTCGTGTTTTTGATGGTTGATTCGTAGTTTTTTTTTCTCTAAAAGCTCATCCGTATTGATTTTTATATCCGATTTTTGATCAAGTTGTTTTCTTTTCTCTTTAGTTTAAGAGTTCTTTTGTCCCTCTTTATTGATATTTGTCCTTTCTGTCTCGTTACTATAAATTTTTTACTTTTTTGATGGGTGTCCTTGTCAGCTTAACATTATTTTCTGGCAATGTCATTTAAAAATCTGGGTTTTTGTGACTATTCCTTTCGATGATGAACAGATCTAAAAAGATGGACCAGATCTAGTTTTTTTCGGTTCAAGTGCCTGGGGATTCGATTTCAAAATATTGCGGAATCTTGCATTTCAAAATATTGCGGAATCTTTGATTCTAATATATTGCGGAATCTTGCATTCTAATATATTGTGGAATCTTGCATTTCTACACTTTGCAGAATCGAATGTTATTTACCTTTGCGGAATCGAATGTTGATTCGCATTGCGGAATCATATGACTTCCTCGTTGCGGAATCATATTTATTCCACTTTGCGGAATCATATGACTTCCACGTTGCGGAATCATATGTATTCCACTTTGCGGAATCATGGTTGCGGAATCGAATGCATTGCGGAATGATGACTTGAAAAATATTGCGGAGTCATGCCACTGTATTACATACCGAGACCTTTTACTTGATAACCAGCCAAATAAAAAAAGACAAAACCCGGTTAACTAATCTATTATCAAACCGACACACACCCATCTTTTATCAACCATCTCCAATCTATCCAAATCCAATTTAATCCTATCCCATCATCTCTTCAACTCAGCCCACATCACACACCGTGTCAACTCGGTAATTACGGAGTTGACCGATTCAACTCACTGAGTCATGTTCAACATCAATCATATCTGCCTTATCTCTCTAGTATCAACTCCTCATGACTATCCTAACCCATCTAGACTCAAAACATAATTATTAACGAGATCTCAGACTTGGTTAAACGTTTTTTAATATCTTGTCAAATATTTTTTTTCGTTTGACTCATCTCATCACAAATCCGTATAGGGTTTTCATTCGTTTTAATATTCGAGATTTGTTAAGACTTGAGTATAACAAGCATGTTAGACTCATTCTTTATCTCGATTTCAAAAACAAACCCGACATGCAACACTCAAAAACTAAAATATATCAGATTAATCTACTCGGGTTTAGCTATTATTTGTAGATCTTTATAGATCATGTAACCAGAATGAAAAAAATAACCCATCACTGACTTTACTCGAAAAATCAAATCAACGCACTCAATCAATTAGTATACCTATCCGAGGCCTTATTCGATCTTGAAGCCCCTTTCGTCTCAATCTTTACCTTGTTTTAAATTTGATTAGGTCAGATCTTATGGGTTTATATGGGTTAAGCATGGATTCGTGATTTATGGGTTTGGTATACTTTCAAAAGATTCGTGTGTATTTGTTTGATATAGATATGATGTGATCAGTTATTTGAGTTTGGAGTTTATTTGGATGAACATTGGTTTGAGATGATCTTTGGTTTTGTAAATGTTGTTTGGCGAAGTTTTCTGAATGAAATGGGGGCGGAGGTAACAAGGAATGAGATTGGGTTAGGTGTGATTAGGTGTTGCTACAAGATTATTTAGGGTTGAGTGAGTGGTTATATATACCACATATGGATCGGGTAGTATTCTCTCAAACAGGCCTGATGCAAGCTACACATTGATCTCCAAGTTAGTTAAATTTGATGATGGGCCGAGTACACAAAATGAATCACTCATGGTCTTGTTAAATTAGAGTGATGTTTCGTGTATATTGACAAATGGTGATGGTGATTCAAATACATGTTGACGGGTCGATCACTATTTTAAAAAATGACATATACTGGGTCGATTAATGTTGCAATCGAATTTGGGATGACCGATTATATATCCAAATAGCAAAATTAATCATGTCGAATTTGATTTACAAGGTTATTGGATTGAGATGGGTATTTCAAAAGAACCAAGTGGTAAAATTTTTTACGGATAAATCGCTTATGTGACCGGATTTTATTACTTTGGCGGTCCGTTTAAACAGTGACATTCAAGGCCGGGTATCCGTTTTCGATCATAACCTTTCTTCTCGATCTACAAACACAACAAACATGATACATTACACTAAAATGATCCTTATAAAAAATTCACCTAAATTCCTAACGGCTATTATGGTTTATGTGGATGCTACTTATTTGAGGTTGAAGTGAGATTTTTCAGAGGCGTTCTTATTTTATCTTTAAAGGAGTACTTACAACTTTATAAGATAACTTGCTCGAGCATATACAGTTATGAATAAGACTTGAAGTATCTAGTTTCCAGTGTCAAGGGGAGGATGGACGACGACATGGGTAACTATCATTTTTTCGGAGCTTCGTTGCGGTTCTCAGTGTCACACGCACTTGCTGTTGTGTATATCTTCAAGAGGTGTAGTACCTTTTCTTATACCGTATGTTTTGGTATAGGGTACTTTAGAGAAGTTGTACCTTTTTTATACTGCCTTTTGGTATAGGGTACGTTTAAGACTTCTCTACATCGCTCTTCATTCTACAATAGTGCAAGCTTAAGTTCAAGTTTGGGGAATTCTACTTCAGTTTCAAGTTAGGATTATCGGGTTATCTTCATCAGTGGTCACTATCAATAGCCAACATAATTGATAAAGGGATTTAGTTCGAGGTGATCAAGAGAGAATTTTTGTTTAGAGAGATATTGTTGACATCTTCTCACATAGTATTGGTTACTGAGTAAGCGGTTCCAGTTGGCATACCACGTACACACATGAAGGATGATTCCCTTAATAGGTATCATCCTGAAGGGAGAAATGTGTACATGCGGGGTCACTTGATTTTGGTGTTACCGTTTCTACATAAAGGGATAAGTTGTCTACATTCGGGACTTAATTGAATTTAATGTGGCAACTTTATATCATCACTGTCCTGTCAGAAGAAATGTGCATTTCCGGGACTTAATTGACTCTGGTGCTTTAGTTTGACTTGATGTTCGGGATAGAGTGTGTACTTCTGGTAATCTTTCATAGAATCAAGACTGAGATTGCTTCAAATTGTGAGAAAATGTTGATGACGTTATCACCTCCCACAAATTTCCTTTGAAGGATCTGTTTGGGAGGGAGTAGTCTTTACTGCTTTTTTAAAGAAAGGCCTTCTAGTTGGGAGGGAGTAAAACTCACCTAGATTCTACAAAGCTGAAGAAATAGAGCTGGAGTATTCAAGAAGATGAAGGTCGCTGAAGACTGTCTCAAGGAATGCTGGAATTCATGCTTATCATTTTTCTTAATTTTTGCTTGTAGGAATCCTTGTAACCAACTCACGCGAGTCACCATCTTAGAGGGAGATTGTTAGACTTGCTTTTTGGTAAGATGGCACCTTTCACGTGAGTTGGACTAGATATACATCCATTTGCTTTATGCAGGGACTTATTGATAGGTGTAAAAACACCCATCCTTTTACCACTTATCTCTTGCTAAAACAAGACCAAAACGCGTATTAAATGTCATTTGTTTGGAATTATGCGTGGTTTGTGTGTTTGTTGTGTTTTTAGAGCCAACCGGATGAATATTAAAGAAAACATGGGATTGCACGGGTTTTATCAAAGAAAAAGACTCAGGACGAAGTCTATTGTCCAAGAGATGCAAAAGATTTGAAGTCAATGGGCCTATTTGAAGATTTATCGAAGAAAAGGACCAAAGACGGAAGATTTACACATGTCAAAGAACTCAAGTCTATTAATCGAAGAAATTAAAAAGACGAGTTGAATTTATTCGTCGACAAATCCCGAATCAGAATCGAAAACGTCGAATTTACTAAAAAGACGAGAAGACGAAAAGAAAGAAGAAAGCCCACTCACCAACCAACCACTTGGCCTATATAAGGAAATCCCTTCACACATTTGGAGCTAGTTTTTCTTTCCAGTCTTTTCTTTTTCTTTCGTAGGAAGCCAACACCATTAAGGTGTTGGTGATTTTTCTTTCTTGTTGAATCTTTAATCTTGTAAGTTTTTAATCTTTCCTTTTGTTTACTCTACTTTAATCAATCAATATAATCTTTCCATTAATCTTGTTCATCTTCATCTTTTTTATTTAAAGTTTAATGTTCTTATTTGGTTGATTTTGATCCATAAAAGTAAGTGGGTTTTGTGTTTTTATTGTTTTGATTTGATATTTATTGTTAGTAAATGATTGGTGTTTAGTTTTGTTTAAGTTTTGGTTAAAAACTTGGTTGATTTTGGCTTAAAATCGTGTTCTTAAACTGTTACTGTTCTTCGCATCTTCATCATTCCCAGATTCCGCATCAGTGATTTTGACATATTATTCCGGATCAGCATTTTTATTCCGTATCAAGTTTATTCATCCGGAATATTTTATATTCCGGATCAGTGTCTTCCATCCGGAATAACCATTATTCCGAGTCAACCAAATTTCCCATTTATTCCGGATCAACATAGATATTCCGAATCAACCGTTTCTTATTATTTATTCCGGATCAAGTTCCCTTTTTATTCATTCCGTATCAAGTTCACTCATCCGGAATAATTATTCCCGATCAACCTTCTCAATCCGGAATATTTTATATTCCGGATCAAAGCCTTTCATCCGGAATAATCAGTTATTCCGGATCAACTCCTTTATTCCGAATCAACACCATTTTTCCGGATCAACTCCTTTTATTCCGCATCACTAATTATTCCGGATCAACCTCATTTATTCCGCCTCAACCACTACATTCCGGATAAACAACCTTATTCCGGATCAACTTTCTATTCCGAATCAAAATTATTCCGAATGAAGTGTCTTCTAGTAAGGGGTATTTACTGTTTCTGTTTTATTGTTTAATTTTAATTCGATTTCAGTCTTATTTTATTAACTGCTTTTAATCTAATTTTATATCTTTGTGAATTTAAACCTTTTTAGTAGATTAGAAAACCAAAACCCTTTTTAGTGACCAAGAACAACTATTCCACTTTGAACCGTGATCAATTCGAGAAGATCCCGAGAAATAATCTGAACCCCATTGAATAAATTTGTATCAAATGGCGCCGCTACCGGCTCTTCTCGTAAAGATTAACAGTTTTTTTTGAGAACTTGGATTTTGGGATCCATTCACCGTGAACGTTACTTTTTCATAAAAAATTTCAAAAAACCCTAAAAAATATAAAATTTTCAAAATACAAAAAAAATTAAAAAACATAAAAACCCAAAATATTTCTTGTTTGCTTTGTTTGTTCTTTTGCAGGTGTATGCGCACTCGATCAACGTCTTATCAAGAGCCCGAGACTCTCGATAACTTAGACATGGCCGGTGTACACAACAACAATAACAATCCACCTCAAAACAACATGAATAACAACAACAATGAACCTCTACCGGACAATCGCCCTATGATTAAACTTTTGCAAGCACATGTAGAGGGGAACAACGATCCAATTGTCATACCCGCGATTGCAGCCAACAACTTTGAGATCAAATCCGGCTTTATTCAGATGGTCTCCGCTCAACCATTCTTGGGGCGTACTATTGATGATCCTCATGACCACATCAAAAGGTTCCTACAACTCACAAATACGGTCAAATTCAATGGTGTTCCACAAGAGGTAATCCGTTTACAACTTTTTCCTTTCTCCTTAGAGGGACAAGCCCGGCATTGGCTTGCAAAGGAACCGCCACAAAGTATTCTAACGTGGACGGATTTGGAGACCGAATTCATAAACTACTTTTTCCCACCCTCTCGTACTACCGCTTTGCGGAATGAGATCATTAATTTTGAACAAAAGTACGATGAGTCTTTTAGTGAATCTTGGGACCGTTTTAAAGACCTTTTAAGAAAGTGCCCACAACATGGTTTTACCAAAGTGCACCAAGTTAATACTTTTTACAATGGTTTAAGCATGAATGACAAAGATTCACTAAATAGTGCCTCGGGGGTAATATTTTGGTTAAGAGTTCTAATGCCGCTTGGGATATTATTGAAAATAAGTCTCATGTGCAAACCAAGAGTGTTCGGACCAATGCCGCTAGTGCTAGTACTAGTGACAACGACAAGAGACTTGACAAAATTACGTCGCTTCTTGAATCGCTTGCTACCCAAACCGCTAGCAACACCAACAGCATCAACGCTAAAATTGCTCAAGTCAATGCTGTAAGCCAACCATGTGAAATATGCGGGGGTCCTCACTCTTACACTACTTGTACCTCCACCCAAGACTATCCTTCTGAGAATGTTAACGCAGCATACGGTACCTATCCTCCGGCCACTTATCCAGCACGTCCTCAAGGAGACTGCAACTTGCTTAGCTACCGCTCAAACAACTTTCTTTCCCCGCCCGGTTTTCCCCCACCTAATCAAAACCAACAACAAAACCTCAATCTCCCTCCTCAACAACAACCTCGTGCACCATACCAACCACCTCAAAGACAACCATATCCACCTCAAAGAAACAACCAAGTTTACCAAAAACCTGCTTATCAACCACCCGCCTACCATGCTCCTCCTCCCAACCAACCCACCGCATTACACCAAGATGTTGAAACCTACATGAGGACTAATGATGTGATCGTGGAAAATCTCTAGCGGGAAGTGCTCAACTTGAAAGAAGACATGGTGAAACAAGGGAACGATTTTCGAGCCGATATGCGAAATTCTTTGAGTAGTCAAACGAATGACTTAAGAAACATGATGGCTGGTTTCTTCCAAGGTAATCAAACCTCTTCTTCGGGTACTCTTCCGAGTAACACCGTGGCTAATCCAAGAGGGGAGATGAAAGCAATCACCACTCGCAGTGGCAAAGGTACCACGGAACCCGAGCTTCCTATACCTCCACCGGTGATTGTGACTAAGGAAAACGAGTCACCTACTCATATTCCTCAACCTTCTATTTCCCCAATCCCTCAACCTCTTACTTCTACCCCCCTCCACCCAAGGATGTGAGTGATCCTTCGATCCCAAAGCCTTCCTCTTCTTCCGATATACCTTATCCCTCAAGGTTGAGGAAAGAGAAGCTCAAAAGCAAGGACGATATTCAAGTTTCAAACTTTCTCAAAATGTTTAAACAATTGAATTTCAACATCTCCTTCGCTGAGGCACTCGCTCACATGCCTAAATATGCGAAAATGTTCAAAGATCTTCTTAGTGACAAGGAAAAGCTTCTTGATATCGCTAATACCCAACTTAATGAGAATTGCTCTACAGTGCTCTTAAGGAAATTGCCAACCAAACTTGGTGATCCGGGTCGCTTCTTAATCCCTTGTAACTTCCCGGGAGTAGAGAATTGCATGGCCCTAGCCGATCTAGGTGCCAGTATTAACTTAATGCCTTTAAGTGTTTGGAAGCAATTATCTCTCCCTGAGCTAGTCCCCACCAAAATGACTTTGGAATTAGCTAACCGTACGGTTGCTTATCCAGTGGGGATAGCCGAAGACGTTTTTGTAGGAGTCGACAAATTCACTTTTCCTGCCGATTTCGTCGTGATCGACTACGACATGGACCCTCGTGTTCCATTAATCGTTGGACGTCCATTCTTGAGGACCGGTCGCACTCTCATCGATGTAGAAGCGGGTGAGCTTATCATGAGAGTTGGTGACGATAAAATCGTCTTCAACATGGGAAAGCTTTCTAAACAGCCTTATTCATACGAGAGTGTTAATTGTATTGACGTTCTTGATGAGGCTTGTGAAGAACACTTTAGTGATGCTTGTAAAAGTATTCCTACCTCTCCTCCCAATGTTGAGACCGTTTCCTCTATTGATTCATCACTTACTCTATTTGGAGAAAGTGATTTCCTTTGGAAAGATCTTGAAGCCACCATGGGAGATGTGAACTTAGAATATGACGATTCTCCCACCGATTGGGATGAATACATTTGTCTCATTGAGAAACTTCTTAAAGAGGACCATATTTCTCCACCATCTCCCAAGGCTATTGCTATCAATGCACCGAATTTGAATACGCCTCCCATCGAAAATCCTCCGGATTTAGAGCTTAAGGAGTTACCATCTCACCTCGAGTACGTGTTCCTTGAAGAAAAGAAGAAGTCGCCCGTCATCATTGCTAAGGACTTGAAAGAAGAAGAAAAATCTCGCCTTATCGCCGTGCTTAAAGATCATAAGAAGGCAATTGCTTGGAAAATTTCCGATATCCGCGGAATTGATCCAAACTTTTGTACTCACAAGATTCTCATGGAAGATGACTTTAAACCCGCAATCCAAATCCAAAGAAGGGTTATCCTTGAATTCATGACGTCATCAAACAAGAGGTTATCAAACTTCTAGATGCCGGCTTGATTTACCCTATTTCGGATTCGCCATGGGTAAGTCCCGTCCATTGTATGCACAAGAAGGGCGGAATAACCGTTGTTCCCAATGAACACAACGAGTTGATTCCTACTCGTCTCGTTACTGGGTGGAGAGTTTGTATTGACTATCGCAAACTCAATGATGCCACGAGAAAAGATCACTTTCCTCTTCCTTTCATGGATCAAATGCTCGAGCGTCTAGCGGGTAATGACTATTACTGCTTCTTAGACGGTTTCTCCGGGTATTTTCAAATTCCCATTGATCCCAAAGACCAAGAAAAGACCACATTCACTTGTCCCTATGGAACATTTGCTTACAAACGCACGCCTTTCGGTTTATGCAATGCTCCTGGGACGTTCCAAAGGTGTATGATGGCTATCTTCCATGACATGGTTGAAGAAACTATGGAAGTATTCATGGATGATTTCTCGGATTATGGCGATTCTTTCTCTGCTTGCCTTGCCAATTTAGAACGTATGCTTAAGCGGTGTGAAGACACTCGCCTTGTTCTTAATTGGGAAAAATGCCATTTCATGGTAAAAGAGGGTATCGTGCTAGGACACAAAATCTCCAAAGCCGGTCTTGAAGTGGACCGTGCTAAAGTCTATGTTATTGCTAAATTGCCTCCACCTTCAACCGTGAAGGGTGTGAGAAGTTTCCTGGGTCATGCGGGCTTCTACCATCGTTTTATCAAAGATTTTTCTAAAATCGCTCGCCCGATGACCCACCTCTTGGAAAAAGATAATCCTTTTATCTTTTCCAAAGAGTGTATTGAAGCCTTCAACCTTCTTAAGGATAAGCTAACTAAGGCCCCGGTCTTGGTTACCCCTATCTGGGAGCTTCGCTTTGAGTTGATGTGCGATGATATCGACTTTGCTATTGGAGCGATTTTGGGCCAAAGAGTGAATAAACACTTCCAACCAATCCATTACGCTAGCAAGACAATGACGGGGGCTCAATTGCATTACACGACAACCGAAAAAGAGCTTTTAGCTGTTGTCTATGCTTTTGAAAAGTTCCGCCCCTATCTTGTCCTTTCTATCACAATCGTGTATACCGATCATTTTCGCGTTGAAGTACTTGTTGACTAAAAAATATTCTAAACCAAGACTTCTTCGCTGTGTTTTGCTACTTCAAGAATTTAAAATCGAAATTCGTGACAAGAAGGGAGCCGAAAACCTAGCCGCGGATCATCTCAGTAGACTTGAGGATCCTTATCAAGGGGATCATCCGAACAAAGAGATCAATGACTCTTTTCCCCTGGAGACCTTAATGTCTATCAATTCGAATTAAGATGAGACCCCGTGGTTTGCGGACATTGCAAACTACTTGGCGGGTGGAATTCTCATTGACGGGTTAACATCCCAACAAAAGAAAAAGTTCTTCAAAGACATTAAGACTTACTTTTGGGATGACCTCTATCTCTTCAAACAATGTGCTGATTTGATTATTCGCCGATGTGTTGATGGACCGGCAGCTTTAGACATCCTCGAAGCTTGCCACAAAGGACCCACCGGTGGTCACTTTGGTCCCAACTACACCGCCAAAAAAGTGTTTGACTCGGGATTTTATTGGCCCACCATTTATCGTGATGCTCACGAGATGGTTAAACATTGTGATGCTTGCCAAAAACAAGGCAAGATCACACATAAAGATGAGATGCCTCAAATTTTCATACAAGAATGTGAAATCTTTGATGTATGGGGTATCGACTTTATGGGGCCATTCCCTTCATCTAAAGGAAACAAATACATCCTTGTAGCCGTTGACTACGTTTCTAAATGGGTTGAAGCCAAAGCTTTACCCACTAATGACGCAAGGGTGGTTTGTAACTTTTTGAAATCGCTGGTCGCTAGATTCGGTGTGCCTCGTGCCATTATTAGTGATCGCGGGACTCATTTTTGCAATGATCAATTTGCAAGAGTCATGGCTAAGTATGGTGTCAATCATCGTCTTTCCACCGCATACCACCCACAAACTAATGGCCAGGCTGAAATCTATAACCGAGGATTAAAGCGAATTCTTGAACGAACCGTGGGAGAGCATCGTGCCTCATGGGCCGAAAAACTTGATGATGCTTTGTGGGCTTTTCGTACCGCATACAAGACTCCAATTGGTTGTACACCATATCGTCTCGTGTATGGGAAAGCATGCCACCTTCCCATTGAGTTGGAGCACAAGGCTTATTGGGCCTTGTAGTGGGCTAACTTCGATATCAACAAAGCCGGTGACCTACGCAAAATACAACTCAATGAGCTGAATGAACTCCGTAATGAGGCTTATGAAAATTCTTTGATCTATAAGGAAAAGACTAAGCTCATTCACGACTCCAAGATTAAAAACCGAGAGTTCCAAGTTGGAGACAAAGTTTTACTATTCAACTCTCGGTTGAAAATCTTTTCGGGGAAGCTGAAATCTCGTTGGTCCGGCCCATTCACCATTGCACATATTTTTCCATATGGTACTCTCGAGCTCGCTCAACCTAATGGACCTAATTTTAAGGTGAATGGCCAACGAGTGAAGTTGTACTTTGGTGAGGACATCTCTCATGAGATGATTCCATCCCTCACCACGTTTCCCATGAACTAATTTTAGGTCGAGTCAGGCTCGTGACTCGGTTATAAAAAACAAGCGCTCCTCGGGAGGTAGCCCGAGTATCTATCCCTTTCCGTTTTAACCTCCTAAGTGTAGGGGGACCTATATAGGTTGTTTGTGTTTGTGTGGTGATATGATTACAGGGATGAATGCACTTTTGGAACCTTTGAAGAACCGTGCTCCCGTGTTATCCGAAATCCGGTTCTATCTCTCAACTATCGTGATTCAATTTTCTTCATACTCACATTTGAAATTGATCACTTTAGTCGTCTCTTCCTTAACTTGATTTAACCAACGTGCACAATGTCATAAGTGTAGGGGAGACTTTTCCCACATGCTTAAACATTGAGGACAATGTTTATATTAAGTGTAGGGGAGACTTCTATCGAAGTTTTAAGTGGACTTTTCCATGAAAATGCCTTCAGTTAACCGGAAAATCATCTTTTTCAGCATTTTTCAAATTTTTAATTAACTTTGGCCATTTAGTCGTAATTTTTAAATTTTTATCATTGCTTTCATATGTATATATCCCGCAATAAAGTCAAAAATATTAATAAAGTGGTGTAGCTAGTTTGGAAGTTTTTGACATATTAGGCCCGTTGCGATTATTTTGACTCAACCTGAATAGACTTGTCCAAGTTTATTCTAGCTAGTATCCTTAACCATGTAGACCTTAATTAGTTTATTAGGCTAAGCATCCATGAGTCTCATTACTTGAGATTTTAAATTGTGGAGAACGAGAAATGATAGAGTCAATTATAAGTCGGTATTCTTGCACAAGCACACTTGGTGTGATTATTTGCCTATTCTCCCATCACTTGCTAATAATTTATCTGCAATAAGTAAGGTCGTACGATTTTAAAAGTTACTTAGCTTCTAGCCCAAGATCGTTTAAAAGTTGCTCGGTAATGATAAGACTTCATAGCCAAGGCATAACTTATGAAGCGGGGTGCGAAGATTGGCGAGTCCGAAAAGGCCCTAACAAGGCATGAGGATTCAATCTTATTGCTAAAGATCCAAGGTGATGTGAAAAGCATTATTCCCAAAATCAATATGAAGGATCAAGACTCACGACGAAAAGCAATCAACTCCCATAAAGATCATGGAGAAGTATATCCGAAAAGACCCTAACAAGGTATGAGGATAAATAGATCCAAGTCCGAAAAGGAGGCGGATCATTGTATCTCAAAATCCCAATTAACGATTGAAGAAATAATGATGAAGTCGTGGTCAACAAAGTTGGAGTATCCCTCAAAAGTCTCCAAGTGAAGAAACTCTATTAACGAATAGAAGACCATTATCTCAAGAACGTCTCTCAAGATATGAAGTATGAAGTACATGCCAAATATCGGCCCGAGAAAGGTCTCAAATCGTGAAGCGAGTTATGCCAAGATATGAACTTTTTGATATCCCGAGAAGCAATTTTAAGAGATTTTGTCCTTTAGCTAACTATTAATCAAATCGCCCTACTTTGCTTTCAGCCTAAATAAACTATCGCAATAAGTTCAAAAATGCATCTTCATGATCATTCTAAGACAAAAATAAAATACAAGAGATACACCTAGGAATAAGGGAGTTTAAGCATGTAATTAAGCCATGTGTGTAAGTGTTTGTTTTGCTAACTTATAATAACAATGATCTCGTTTTTAAGCTTAGTTTGGGGAACGTGAAACTTGAGGGTGATAAATCTTCTCAGCACCGAAGCCCTAATGTAAGTCTTAGATCTCTTTGCAAGTTATTTCCATATAACTATTTTCAAGTGAAAATGGTTTTCTATCCTTTTGTTTACTTTAAAGTTTTAATTTCTCTTAGTATTTTAATTTTTGTTTAGTAGTATGTTAATAAGGCCAAGGTTGATTGATTATGAGAAAAATGTAAAATTGCTTTATCACTAAGCATTGCATGAGGGCATTGCAATGGTTAAGTGTAGGGTATTTGATAGGTGTAAAAACACCATCCTTTTACCACTTATCTCTTGCTAAAACAAGACCAAAACGCGTATTAAATGTCATTTGTTTGGAATTATGCGTGCTTTGTGTGTTTGTTGTGTTTTCAGAGCCAACCGGATGAATATTAAAGAAAACATGGGATTGCACGGGTTTTATCGAAGAAAAAGACTCAGGACGAAGTCTATTGTCAAAGAGATGCAAAAGATTTGAAGTCAATGGGCGTATTTGAAGATTTATCGAAGAAAAGGACCAAAGACGGAAGATTTACACATGTCGAAGAACTCAAGTCTATTAATCGAAGAAATTAAAAAGACGAGTTGAATTTATTCGTCGACAAATCCCGAATCAGAATCGAAAACGTCGACTTTACTGAAAAGACGAGAAGACAAAAAGAAAGAAGAAAGCCCACTCACCAACCAACCACTTGGCCTATATAAGGAAATCCCTTCATACATTTGGAGCTAGTTTTTCTTTCCAGTCTTTTCTTTTTCTTTCGTAGGAAGCCAACACCATTAAGGTGTTGGTGATTTTTCTTTCTTGTTGAATCTTTAATCTTGTAAGTTTTTAATCTTTCCTTTTGTTTACTCTACTTTAATCAATCAATATAATATTTCCATTAATCTTGTTCATCTTCATCTTTTTGATTTAAAGTTTAAAGTTCTTATTTGGTTGATTTTGATCCATAAAAGTAAGGTGGTTTTGTGTTTTTATTGTTTTGATTTGATGTTTATTGTTAGTAAATGATTGGTGTTTAGTTTTGTTTAAGTTTTGGTTAAAAACTTGGTTGATTTTGGCTTAAAATTGTGTTCTTAAACAGTTACTGTTCTTCGCATCTTCATCATTCCCAGATTCCGCATCAGTGATTTTGACATATTATTCCGGATCAGTATTTTTATTCCGTATCAAGTTTATTCATCTGGAATATTTTATATTCCGGATCATTGTCTTCCATCCGGAATAACCATTATTCCGAGTCAACCAAATTTCCCATTTATTCCGGATCAACATAGATATTCCGAATCAACCGTTTCTTATTATTTATTCCAGATCAAGTTCCCTTTTTGTTCATTCCGTATCAAGTTCACTCATCCGGAATAATTATTCCGGATCAACCTTCTCCATCTGGAATATTTTATATTCCGGATCAAAGCCTTTCATCCGGAATAATCAGTTATTCCGGATCAACTCCTTTATTCCGAATCAACACCATTTTTCCGGATCAACTCCTTTTATTCCGCATCACTAATTATTCCGGATCAACCTCATTTATTCCGCATCAACCACTACATTCTGGATAAACAACCTTATTACGGATCAACTTTCTATTCCGAATCAAAATTATTCTGAATGAAGTGTCTTCTAGTAAGGGGTATTTACTGTTTCTGTTTTATTGTTTAATTTTAATTCGATTTCAGTCTTATTTTATTAACTGCTTTTAATATAATTTTATATCGTTGTGCATTCAACCCTTTTTAGTAGATTAGAAAACCAAAACCCTTTTTAGTGACCAAGAACAACTATTCTACTTTGAACCGTGATCAATTCGAGAAGATCCCGAGAAATAATCTGAACCCCATTGGAAAATTTTGTATCACTTATTATGTAAAGAATAGATTGCCTAGTTAAGTTAGGCCTATAAATACCCCCATGACTCTCCATGAGGGTGTGGAAGTTTAGTGCATTTTTATTTTATATTCATTTCACTTGAAATAATGCACACACTTTTCCTTCACCTCTCTCTAACTTTCTCTCACTAGAACAACAATGGCTACCATGTTCTTTGATCATCCTCGAACCCCCGAACCAAGGTGGCTTTTTGATGCTTGTCATATGTTCATGGCTATAAGAAGTTCATTGGAGTGATATTCACATTCGGTTTTTCTGCCAAACGTGCTCTTGAAAAACTCTTAGGAAGCATCTAGTAGAGTTACAGGAGTCATATGATCGATCTAGTACTTATGATTATGAACCTGAGAAATCGATTGGAACATCGAGGAACTCATCGAAAGAATCAAGTTCTTCGGAGAGTGTAGCTTGAGAAACCTAAGATTATCCGGGTGCATTTCGATTCACATTAACTCTTGTTATCCATTCTAGATCAGGAATTTCTTCTTTGGCTTGAACCAGTCTTGCATATTCATTGGTGCAGTTTCTGGAGCTGATTCCTTTGTGTCTTGAGGGAATTCCTGATCTTGTATAAATGTTGGTTCGCCTTATTGCTCTTGTACAAAAGTTGGCTCGTCTTTCTGAACTTGTTCAATTTCTAATTCATCAGTTAGAACCTTCCTACTTTTGGATGATTTACCTTTGATTTTGGACGGATTTGATTTTGATGCAGATTTTGATGCAGGAGGATCTTGAGTTGCTGCTGGCGCCTTTCCTTTATCATGTTTCCTTTCGGCTCTACGCACCTTCTTCTTAGGTTCATCCTCAGGTTCATCATCATCATCGTCCCGTCTACGTTTGACACTGACGACATTTCCATAGGTGTCAAAGAGTGACCTCTCATCATCAATGGCGTGTTTGAGGCCTTATGGAGGTTCTTCTAAATCTGATTTCATTTGTATGAACCGGACTCAGCCATTTTGTCGCGCAAGATTTCTTTAATTCGAACTGTGTCAAATCTGCATCGATGGTATATGATGACCTTGGTTGTTTGCATGAATGGATCATAAGCTCACTTGCGGCTATTGTTCCATGTCTTTCTCCCACTATGGTCGCCTGCATTCATTTGAGCTTTGATGCGTTCAGGTGTGGTTGGATTGAAACAAGTTTTAAATTTATAAACACAAATTACAGGAATGACTAAAAATGCACGAGCAAGTATGAACCTTTCGTTTGTGTATAGATTTTATGTGGTAATACCGAGATCGTTCACTGGGATTTGGAAAACCTATGATCATTCAAAAATCTACTATAATCTTTTTATTGTAGCAACTGTAGACAAATAAATAACAAGTAATATGATTAGATTAACAATAAGATTAAAGTCAACACTTAGTAAAGACTAGTTTGGGCATCCGTTGTGGTATGATTGTGAAGACATGATAACATATATATGATTAAGATAATTAGATGGTTAATCTAATCTATTTTTTTCAATAGCTTCAATCTTCGTCAAGACTTTGGTTAAAGAAAACAAGCATTAGACTCAATCATTCAATTCGAGACTTAATCCAATTTCAACTAATTTGATTCACGGTCGTTTCATGAATTTGCTAACACTTATTATTATGTTTCTTGATAATCAAAGCTTCTTAAGACATGATCAATACAAAAGATAGCCAATCATAGACAAACCAACTATGACTTGTTGATAGAAAATAACCCTTTCGACCTATGAAATCTTTATCAACAAATTAAGTTTTGACAACAAATATCACATGAAACAAACGTATCAATAGTTCAAAGGAAAGCTTGAAATTTAAATAAACATAAATCACAATCACAACCACTACTTCATACCACAAACATCATCCTACCAAGTGTAGAATCAGATTTAGCTACTCATAATGAAAAATGAAATAAACTCATAAATAATATTCTTACAAGTCATAATCAAGAGTCTTACAAAGTGGAAATATAGTGCTAATAGTTAGGGTAATGATCCCTAAGAGTTTCGTGATGTTAACTTTGCTTTTCGGACTCCAAAAGTGACTTTTTTTGCACCACCTTGCTCAAATCCATGAATGGTGTTTTGGACAAGGTTGAGTGAGTTTATGTGATGGTATAATAACCAAACTGATGGTTATGAAAGAGTAATGAAAGTGCATATGGTTACATGACCCCAAGGGTCTTATTTATGGTGAAATTCAAGGCACGAACTTCAATGCTTGGCTTGTTGGCAAAGGCTTATGCTTGAAGCCAAAGGAAGTTGATGTAGTATTTTTGTATATACTTTATTTTAGGAAAAACAAATCAACACAAAATGTCGTGGGTAAGTATTAGTACGTACGTTTTGTGAAAAGCGTAAATACCGACAATCAAGTTCGTTCTCGAGGAGGTATGGTGTTTAGCCAACAATTATAGACGTTATTTAAGTGAGTATTACGCTTTTGTAAAGAGAAAAGAAAAATAAAACGTAGGACGTATTACGCTGAAAATTACACTACGACGTAAAAACGCAAAATCATAAAATTCTACGAAAAATTAAACTCAAGTAAAAATCACCAAATTTTAAATCTAAGTTAAGAAAAGTCTATTTAAAACAAAAGTGAAAACCAAATTTTCCAACACTTTTTAAATTATTTTGTATTAAGTTTTAAAGTTTAATAAAAAACTCAAAAATTAATAAAATTAAAAAAAAGTGAAAATAAAATTTTTTTGTTTCATAAACCTAGATTATACTAAATTAAAACTAAAAAGTATTTTTCCTAAATTTTTAAAACTATTTTTCTAATTTTTAAATGCTAAAAACACTTTTTAAAATAACAAAATGATTAAAAATAATTAAATAATGAGAAAATTAATTTTACTTTTTGAAAAATCTATATTATAATGCTAAATAGTAGAAAAATACAAAAATTTGAAAAAAGTAATTTTTTACCTAATAAGACAAAACAGTTTATATTAAAAACTAATTTAAACTTAAAATAATTCTAAAAATTAATAAAATAAAGTGAAAAATGAAATTTCTTTTCTAAAACTCTTATAATATATTACTCAAACTATGAAAATTTGAAAATCAGAAAAATACAACTTTAAATAAATGCTAATAATATGAAAATAAATAGAAAAATGACAAATAACTTGTAGAAACTAGAAGGAGGGGTTGAATAGTTTCTTAAATTTGCTTGTTAAAGTTTGGTTTTAAAAATCCCTTTTCAAAAACTTAAGCTGGAGTATTTATATGAAACCTTCTTATACAAAATATGAAGAAGGTATAGTGCAACTAACTAATAATAACAAGTATAAAGAATAATGAATGCAACTAAACTAATAATCACAAATATAAAGAATAAAGAATGTAAAGAGATAAGGGAAGAAAGATCAAACCAAACACCAAAGATTTATAGTGGTTCGACAACGAAGCTCACTCCTCATTCCTACTCCACTCCTCGAGTACTCATTACTCGAAAGTTCACTAATCAATAAGCTCCTTAAGGTGGGGAAACCGTACACAATGTTGCTTAACTAATTTCCTACTCTAAGCTAAAATTCGAACCCTAATCTTAGCTAGGACCAATCTACACCAATACATTAAGGACTAAGTATTAACCCTAATGCATACATAACTTCCAAATAGACACAACTACTTGGATCTTCACAACAGTGACACAACAATGAATAAATAAGTTTGGATCTTCAATAGATCTTTGAGGTAGACACAACACTTTAACAATGATAGTGTTCTTCTCTTTGCACTTTGAGAGGAAAAGATGGGAGGAGAAAGATTCACTTCTAAACAAGTAGTAATCAAACAAATGACTAAGGATCTGAAAGTTTATGAGCAAAAAAGGTGGATTGGAAGTCTGAGAATGGTCCACTATTTATAAGACAAATGTCCAACGGTTATATCTGCCCGCGGTTCTTTATTGCAGCCCGCGGTTCCTTATCGATAAGGAACCTCCGGTGTAGAGGATGCTCCCTTTTGTCTTTTAGTGGGTTGGATCGAATTTGGGGATTAAAATATCCTGAAAGGATATTCCAAACCAAGATAGAATATGCCATTTTGAAATTTCAAATATTCAAATAATTAATTTAATAAAACATTTTCTTAAAAAGAAAGTTTAATAATAAAACTTTGTCACACTTAATAAAAAGTGAGTTTTAAGAAAAGATTAAATCCTTGATCACTTAATTAGTATAATTACTTGTTTGTTCATACCTTAAGTGAAAATGGTTGAAATGAAAAATACTTGAACTTAATAATTCGTTTTTCATTGTTTTCGTAAATGCTTGTTTTTACATATTGTCGTAATCAAAACAAAGTGAGACCAAAAAATGCAAGTAACGTTTTTAAGCATCATTGCATTAAAAATCTCCCCCTTTTTGATTCCGAGAATCCATAAACTCAATCATCTAATAATATAAGATTTTTGAAGAGGAGTTGATCATTTCTCCCCCTTTTTCGAAGCAAAAAGGTTGCAAAAGTGTTTGAAGAAGAAAAGAACCGGACTTTGCAAATGCTCCCCCTTGGTGCTTACTCCCCCTTGCTTGGGGCACCAAGGAATCGACATATGGTGACAAGCTACATAGAAGGGTTAGTAGAAGAGAAGAGACACCCAACAAGATATAGCAAAGATCACACATAAAAAAATAAGAAACAAAAGATCCAAGATAAGTCATGTTAAAAGAAAACATGATAAAAGATACACGGAAATAAATCATACAAAGATGTATGAGACACAACCACAAGCCAAAATAAAAATCATAAATCTAATCATAGTTAAGCTAGAACTCTAAGATTTTCTTGAACTAGATGTCTTGAAGATAAGCAACCAATGCTTAGATAAAAGACAAGGTAGTGGCGAAAGGAGGTGATGGTGGCTTGGTAGAGATCTCATAGTTATAGAAAAGAGGAGCTTTAACTAAGAGACTCTTGATGTAATTCAACTCCTCATAGATGTGAGCCATAGCAAGATGTTGATATTGACAACATTGACAATATGTTCCATGATGCATGACGATGTCATGTGAAGGGGGTAGAACACTAAAGGCTAGTGGTGGAAGATAAGAAGTTCCACAATCACCATTCTTAGAAGGAGAAGAGATGGGATTTTGAGTGTTCTTGGGTGAATTTGGGTTGAAAGCAATTGGAGAGAATGCAAGAGAATCAAAGCTTTCATTTGGGGAATAAGACATTTTGTTTTGAGAATGAATACAAAATGCTTAAGGTTATATAGAGAAAGTCCAAGATAATTTTGGGGTGGTCAAACGGTTGAAACAAAGATTCCAAAAAGTGCTGGAACAAATTTGGAGTTTCAAGAATACCTGAAAAATAAGGTACTGGGCGCGGTTCATTAACTCACATGGCGGTTCCTTATCACTAGGGTACCGCGGTGTTAATAAAGAACCGCTCATAGTGGGTTGAGTTTGGTGATGAGGGAGGATTTTCCAATTCAGCAAATCCTATTTTTCTAGTCTAACTAATCATGGGGATATGCTAAAAAGCAAAGATAGACAAAGAAAACACACAAGAGCTCACCAAACAAGGTTTAGATCAAAATACATAGATTTTTTAATAAAATCAATGTAGGAGGTGTGTAGAACTAGACACAAGGTCATGACACAATGATCCTTCATAGTTCTATTTTGTTCTTGCTATATTTGAGAGACCCATACATATGAATGATGTAAGTTCATTATGAATAGCAAGAAGCTATGAAAAACGTTTTTAGATTGAATTAACAATGCAAAAATATTTCTCGACCATTTTCGAAAAAGCTTTGAGAATTTTGAAAAAGAAGAGAAGTCTTCCAAAAATAGTTTATTAAACTTAAGAACTCAAAGAAAGAAAAGACTCAAAAGATAAGAATGCACATGTAAGGAATATGTTCCATTAAGCCTAGACCTAGACGCAAGTAATTAAAAGGTTCCCTCTTAAGTGACTTAGTGAAGATATCAGCTAAGTTTTCTACCGAGGGTACCTTCTCTATCGAAATGTTCCCTTTTGAACATTATCCCTAAGAAAATGGTGGCGAATATCTATGTGCTTAGTTCGCGAATGTTGCACGGGATTCTTGCTAAGGTCTATTGCACCCTTGTTGTCGCACATGATGGGAACATCATCAAGAGAAATCCCATAATCAACAAGCGCTTGCTTCATCCATAGATCTTGTTGACAAGCTTTACCGGCACTCACATACTCGGCTTTCGTGGTGGATATAACAAGATCGGTTTGTTTCTTGGATAACCAAGAAGTTAAACAACAACCCATTAAGGTACAAACTCCACTAGTGCTTTTCCGGTCCACATAATCTCCCGCATGATCCGAGTCCGCGTAGACAATGGTTTCTACGTCGGTCCCTTTAGGATACCATACTCCTAAATGTACAGTCCCCATAATGTATCGGAAGATACGCTTAACCGCTTCAAGGTGAGAGGTTTTGGGAGCCTCTTGGAAGCGAGCACAAAGGCAAACACTAAACATGATATCCGATCGACTTGTCCCTAGGTACAACAAACTACCAATCATACCTCTATCTTTGGTGTTGTCTACCGACTCACAATCATCATCTACGGTGAGTTTGGTATCCGAGGCCATAGGGGCCTTCATAGGTCTAGAGTCTTCTAATACAAATTTCTTTAGGATTGATTAAAGAAAATACCATCTTCCATTTGTTTAATTTGGAGTCCTAAAAAAATTTAAGTTCTCCCATCATACTCATTTCAAACTCGTCATGCATGATTTTGGAAAAGTCATCACACAATGATTGACAAGTTGAACCAAATATAATGTCATCAACATATATTTGTACGATAATGAGGTGAGAACCTTTCTTCTTTGTAAAGAGTGTATTTTCTACCATCCCCATGGTATACTCATGTTTTACAAGAAACGCTTTAAGTCTATCATCCCAAGCTTTGGGTGCTTGTTTGAGACAATAAACAGCTTTCTTAAGCTTGTAAACATGATCCGGTTTCTCAAAATCAATGAAGCCGGGAGGTTGAGCCACATATACCTCCTCATTGATCAAACCGTTAAGAAATGCAATCTTTACATCCATTTGTTGAAGCTTAAATTCTAAAGAACAAGCGTATGCTAAGAGGATTCTAATGGATTCTAATCTAGCTACGGGTGCGTATGTCTCATCATAATCAATACCTTCTTGTTGATTATAGCCTTGAGCTACAAGTCTAGCCTTGTTACGAGACACAACACCATTCTTATCTAACTTATTCCTATATACCCATTTGGTTCCTATGATGGTCGAACTTCTAGGCAGAGGAACAAGTTCCCAAATGTCATTTGCAATGAATTGATTCAATTCTTCTCGCATAGCGATGACCCAACTCTCATCCATCAAAGCTTCCTTAACATTCTTTGGTTCAATCAAGGAGACGAAACAAAAGAAGTTACTTTGATTTTGGACTTGAGATCTTAGGGTCCTTTGATTTAATTCGCCTCTGACGTTATCAAGAGGATGATCCTTGGACTCCTTAATGTTTACTCCCTTTTCAACACTAAGGTCTTCAACTCCTATGTTTCTAACATCTTTGGCCTTTACTATGTCTATTTCATCTAAGTCATCATCTACCAAAGGTTTTGTCTTAGATGAAGGTGGGGTTTCATCAAATGTCACGTTAAGTGATTCTTCAATTACACCCGAGGTTCTATTGAGGACTATGTAGGCTTTGCTAGTTAGAGAATAACCTAAAAAGATAACTTCGTAAGACTTTTGGTCAAACTTAGTAAGGTAATCTTTGGTGTTGAGAATGAAGCACTTGCTTCCAAACACCCTAAAGTATTCCAATGAGGGATTCTTACCTTTAAGAATCTCATAGGGGGTCATTCCTAGAAAAGGTCGAATAAGAATTCGGTTGAGAATGTAAGTAGATGTGTCCACGGCATTGCACCAAAATTTTTTGAGGCAAAGACTGCTCATTTAACATCGTCCTACTCATCTCTTGGATGGTCCTATTCTTCCTTTCAACTACCCCATTTGATTGTGGAGTGGGAGGAGCCGAGAAGTTATGGGTAATACCATGAGCTTCACAAAAGGCACCAAATTGCACTTCATTATCAAATTCCCTACCATGATCCATCCTAATAGAGACAATTGAACATCCTAGTTGATTTTGAATTCTCCGACTAAAGGTTTCGAAGTGATAGAAAGCTTCATTCTTAGACGCCAAAAATCTAGTCCAAGTGAATCTAGAGTAGTCGTCAACTATAACTAGGTTATAAAGGTTACCTCCATAACTCCGTATGGCGGAAGGTCCAAAGAAATCCATATGTAGGAGCTCTAAACACCGAGAGGTCGATACCAAATTCTTGGCTTTGTGACTTGAGTGAACTTGCTTCCCAATTTTACAAGCATCACAAAAGTGACTCTCAAACTTCATCTTGGGGAGATGTCTTACCAACTCCTTAGAGACTAAAGATTGAATTAAACGCATATTAGCGTGACCTAATCTCATATGCCAAAGAGTAGAACTATCATCTAAAGTCACTAGACATAAGTTGTCCTTTGACTTCCTATTAACCTTCATGACATAAAGCCCATGCTTTCTAACACGTTTTCCAATGAATTTTCCATGTTTTACGATTTCAATGTCATATTCCGAAAAGATGACCTTACACTTATTGTCACAAATTTGACCTATACTTAGAAGGTTAAAACCTAAGTTACCTACGTGCACTACGTTTTCTATAGTCATAGATTCAAGAGAGACCGTACCTTTTCCAATGATATTACCACATCTATTACTAGAGAATGTAACGTTACCTCCATCATATGCGTTGTAGTGTGAGAACAAACTTCGATTACCCGTCATGTGTTTAGAACAACCACTATCCTTAATCCACTCGTCGGGCTCTAGATCGATTCCCAAGCATATCTCTTTAGAAGTGTGAGCCATGAGACACTTCTCATCTTTGGGGTTGTCATCAACATCTTCACCGCTATCGCTCTATGAACCTCCAACGAATGCCGTGTGGTTCTTGTCGCGTGAAGGCTTAGGGCAATCACAAATGAAATGATTTGGATCACCACATTTAAAGCATTTCCTATCACCTTTATCATATTTGGCAAATCGGTTTTTGGAGAAGGGTTTCTTGTCGTTGTTTGGTTGCCTCACGTATTGACCTCGTCTTTTGAAGAACTTATTAGAGTCTCTAACCGCCAAAGCGTATTCCTCATCATCACTATCCAAGGAACTTTCATGATCACTTTGTACCTTCTTGGCTTTAAGTGCAAGAGACTTTCTTTCACTCTTAGTTTTCACCATTTCCGAGTCCTTCAAAATTATCATTTCATGAGCC
Organism: Glebionis coronaria; assembly: GCA_025667525.1. NCBI lineage: Eukaryota > Viridiplantae > Streptophyta > Magnoliopsida > Asterales > Asteraceae > Glebionis > Glebionis coronaria. The sequence continues at coordinate 187,804 of JANFOE010001076.1, read as the reverse complement.
TTCAAGTTACCAATGAGTTCATCGAGTGATAATTTGGCGAGATCCTTTGATTCTTCAATCGCCGTGACTTTAGCTCTCCATTTGGGATGCAACTCCCTAAGAAACTTCCTAACATTTTTCTTGCTAGGAAAACCTTCATCAAGTGCTTTTCGACTAGTAATAATAGTGTTAAATCTAGAAAATGCACTATCTATGGTTTTATCTTCTAAGATGACAAATTGTTCATATTGTTGAACAAGATGATCGATTTTACTTTTGTTTGACTTGGCTATTACCTTGGTGGGTTACTAAAAGAGTATTTCAAATGTCTTTAGCGGTTTCACACATAAAAATCCTTTCGTACTCTTTCTTTGGTAAATCATTATAAATCACCCTTTTAGCCTCATTATTTTTAGTAAGTTTTCTTTTAGTATCATCATTTGCTGTATCAAAAGTAACTATCTCCTTACTTTTAGAAACTTCATTATATTGAAATGGCAAAAACTCACCATTGGTAATCACATGCCCAAGATCTATATCTTTTGATTTCACATAAGTCTCAAACCTATTTTTCTAATAAATAAAACTATCGATTTCAAAAAGAGGTGGTCTTTGCATGGATTTCCCTTCTAGATACTTGTTGGAATCCATAGATTGATTCAAGTTTTAAAATACAATATATTTTAAAAAGTCTTGAGCAACCACGCTCTGATACCAACTGTAGAAACTAGAAGGGGGGTTGAATAGTTTCTTAAATTTGCTTGTTAAAGTTTGGTTTTAAAAATCCTTTTTCAAAAACTTAAGCTTGAGTATTTATGTGAAACCTTCTTATACACAATATGAACAAGGTATAGTGAAACTAAATAATAATCACAATTATAAAGAATAATGAATGCAACTAACTAATAATCACAAGTATAAAGAATAAAGAATGTAAAGAGATAAGGGAAGGAAAGATCAAACCAAACACCAAGGATTTATAGTGGTTCGGCAACGAAGCTCACTCCTCGTTCCTACTCCACTCCTCGAGTACTCCTTACTCGAGAGTTCACTAATCAACAAGCTCCTTAAGGTAGAGAAACCGTACACAACGTCGCTTAACCAATTTCCTACTCTGAGCTAAAAGTCGAGCCCTAATCTTAGCTAGGACCAATCTACACCAATATACTTTGAGGACTAAGTATTAACCCTAATACATACACAACTTCCAAATAGACACAACTACTTAGATCTTCACAACAATGACACAACAATGAATAAATAAATTTGGATCTTCAATGGATCTTTGAGGTAGACACAACACTTCAACAATGATAGTGTTCTTCTCTTTGCACTTTGAGAGGAAAAGATGGGAGGAGAAAGATTCACTTCTAAACAAGTAGTAATCAAACAAATGACCAAGGATTTGAGTGATTTAAGAAGTATGTAAGAATCTAAAAGTTTATGTGCAAAAGAGGTGGATTGAAAGTCTGAGAACGGTCCAGTATTTATAAGACAACTGTCCAACGGCTATAACTGCCTGCGGTTCTTTATTGCAGCCCGCGGTTCCTTATCGATAAGGAACCGCCGTAGGCGCTAAGGAACCGCCGGCGTAGAGTCCGCTACCTTTTGTCTTTTAGTGGGTTGGATCGAATCTGGGGATTAAAATATCCTGAAAGGATATTCCAAACCAAGATATAATATGCCATTTTGAAATTTCAAATTTTCAAATAATTAATTAAATAAAACATTTTCTTAAAAAGAAAGTTTAATAATAAAACTTTGTCACACTTAATAAAAAGTGAGTTTTAAGAAACGTTTAAATCCTTGATCACTTAATTAGTATAATTACTTGTTTGTTCATACCTTAAGTGATAATGGTTGAAATGAAAAATACTTGAACTCAAGAATTCGTTTTTCATTGTTTTCGTAAATGCTTGTTTTTACATATTGTCGTAATCAAAACAAAGCGAGACCGAAAAATGCAAGTAACGTTTTTAGGCATCATTGCATTAACATAACGTTTTGAAAATTCCTAAAATAAATAAATAAAACAGGGAAAATTTAAATGAATGAAAAATACATAATTAAGTTGACTAATGACAAAAAATTGGAAAAGCTGAAAGTGACACTAGCAGGTATGTTGTCTTCTAGTGAAGCAGTGGGAACAAATGAACTAGCAGTGGAACTTTTTCCCACAGCTCTACCTCAGAAACACGATTTGGCCTTGTTTTAAGTGTGTTACTTGGTATCTATTGGAACAAGGGGCACCCCCACACCCATGGAAGTGTGGGGAGTCAATGAAAACAATAAAACACATAGGTATAATATAAGACAAGCACTAAAATGGGCAAAAACAGGTTATTGGCAACAGAAAAGTGGGTTTGGTCTAGGTCTGGTGGTGTGTGGGCTATTCAGAGAGCTACAATGGTGCTCTAAATCCTCCAAAAACCTATCTAACCCCTAGATGGCCTCAAATGCAATCCTAAAGCCTAGTTACTTATGATTCCAACTTATAGACACTTAGGCTACTCTAATATCCAATATTTAGCCAATACTAAAGCACCAAACTGAAAGTCTAGCCCTAAAGCATCCCTAATAACCTACTATGCACACAAAAGGATATTTGTTGGTACATTTGACATTCGGGTGAGATACAAATTGCAATATTGGGCATAAAATTTAACCAAACTCAAATTCCCCCTACAGAAAGTCACTTTAAACCTATCTCTCATAGATTTCCAAGTTTTAACATACAAATTCTCAAAATAAAAATCCTAAATCTACCCTACTATCTATCATTGCAAAATTACTAGTTGCAAAACCCAAGAACTAACTCAATGAGACCTATTGTTTGCAGTCTACCCTATTTAGTCTAAAATTGGAACACACAAAATTAACTATAGATACAATATAGCACAACTAACTCCCAGAACCACTACACTATAATAGATGGAGGGAGTGTAGGCTTAAAAACTCGAGTGTGGGGTCACCCATAGCCTTATATCCACAAAATTAAACACCATTTTAAATAAGCAGAAAGGGAAATAATAAATTATGTAACGTTATAAACAGGAAAACAATGAAAGCAACATTCAAATAAGCAATTAAACAACAAAATAAACAAGGAATCGACAATAAGCAGTAAAGCATATAAGCCAAATAAGCATAAGCAGTCAAGAATAAGCCATAGGAGGAAAATTGAAATAAAAAGAGAAACTTGAAACTTACATTGGGTCCAAGATCAGCAACCTCTAACCAATCTTACTATAAGTACTAGTACCCCCTTTTTGAACTCATTCACACTTAAACCACAGCTTATCTCCAATGCATATACCACGAATACTTTCAACAACCTTTTTGAAACCAACTTTGAAACAAGAACAAGGAAACCAAACTCCTTCTTCGAACCTTTATAACTAAAAGAAATAAAAACTAATAAGTTGTATAAGCTGTTCTTATTGTCAGTAAGCTAGCTTATAGGCTTATTGCTACAGTGCCACAAACCAAAATCTTGATTTTGGTAAAATTCGAACATGGAAAGTAAATTGTTGCAAGGGAAAGTAAATGACAGAATTTAAAGGTGCATTGAAAGGTAAATTGCAAGGTAAGTAAAGGTGGAACTCAATTAATATTCAAAAATTTGTATCATACAAATCTTGATAAAAATTGGAACAAAAACTAAAAGTTGAGATTCTAGTACTATATACAATGTGAGAGATATAGAAAAACTCAAACCCTAACGTCTAGACTTCCAATATTACCCCTAAATGGATCTTGGTATATGCTTCAAAGATGCTATAATTTGAAATTGGTTCTAGATCATTCTTGTTATGCCATGTGATGTAGTAGGGTGAAACTTGATCCTAGATGTCCAATGTGTTGTGGGGAACACACAAATGCATCTATACCGTCCACTTAGTCTTCATTGTCAGTTTGGTTTAAAGAACTCGTGAATAACATTTTTCTTGTAGCCTTGTTGTGATGAGCTGGTCATGAGTGAGCACATGGGATGGTTGGGTGTGGGGTACGAAGTAAAACACCCTTTGTTGATGCAAAAGTTGGGTGATTCTTGTTAGACCCGATTTAGGCTTAAATCGGGTTGGCTGGACTCTGGCTCCTGCACCAAGTGAATTGTATGGTTGGGATCCTTCACCCTAAACAACACGCGTTAGGCTTACCGTGGGAATGTTTCCCACGATTAGACTCCGGCTTGAGAGTAAGTAATCGGTTAGGGTTTATAGGAATTAGATGAGTTGAGAGTGTATAGAACGTAATACCTTTGTGGAACCCTTGGGGGTTCCTTATATAGGCAGTGAAACCCTAATGGGCTGTCACTGATGCTTCGGCCCCAAGAAAAGGATAAGTACCAGAATTAGTTTGATTGTTATCTTCTAATTATGGTGAGTGAATATCCTCTTCTTTGGGGTAAATCCTATTCATAGACAGAATATGATTCTGTCTAACCTTGTACCGGTCATGCCGGGCCGTGGGCCGCACACGTGTGTGCGGTTACTGTTCATCTAAGCCCATAAGCTTAAACAACATTATTCCCACCCATTCGTGATGGGCCGGATACGGGCAGTACCCGTAGGCCGGGTTCATGACCCGGTTGGGGACTATACGTCATCATGTCCCCCCAGTCTAGTTGTTACAGCCGTAGGCGTAACGTCTAGACTATCAAGATGCTCCCTGGACGTACCAACAAAGATCTTTAGGGAATGATAATTTGTCCAAAAATTTGTTTCGACCGCACGTGGCAACCTGACTTAGGAATTTATTCTAATGACACCTCAGCCGCACGTGACGACCGAGACAAATTAAATGTATCATTGAATTTGGGTCTTACGTAAGACCGCATATCCCGACATAAATGACTGTTCACCTGCCGCTTGACTGACAAAGTGCAAACAGTCAGAACCTCGAGCGGCGTAAACTTCTGAGTCAGAAGTGACCCGTGGGTCCCACCTGACTTTTCACTTGCCACTTCCACCTTAACCACACGATTAAGGATAGTGGCAAACACGTGTCACGCATCCAACAGACCATGACCCACAAGGCAACCCTATAAATAAGCCACCCCTACGGCTGTGTGAAACACACAGTCTTTTTCTCCATTTCTGCCATTAAAGCTTTGCTTCTTAGCTTCACTTACTCACGCACGGATCCCTTCCTCCGCAGGTTAGAATACCACGTCCTTAACTTTTTATTTAGTAATGGCCCAAAGAAACAACCCCACAATTGGATCCGTGCTCAATGTAATGACCCAGGAGCAACTAGATCATTTTTGTACCAATTACTTCATCCCTACCAACCTACACCCCTCTCTCCCTGGTGCTAGAGACCTCATAACTGAGGCTCCGCAGGGAAAGATTGGCCCATATACTCGCTGATGAGACTGCTTTTATACATGGTCTCATCGTCCAAATCGGGCTTAAAATGCATTAAATGTCATTAAAATACCCAAATATATGCTCGTGTTTGTTACTTGTGTATTTTTAGGTACGGATATTGAGGAAATGGCAAATTATCACAAGAATCATTCAAAAACGAACACGGGAAACGAAGTCGCACAATGAACCGGGCCCAAGTTTGGATTTTACAAAAATGCCCTTGAAGAATTGAAGATTGGCAACTTTAATCCCTCAACTTTTGAAGATTTACACTTTATACCCCTCAAATATTGGGTCCCTAAAGTTTGAAGATATTACAAGTCCAGTCCTTGAAGAATCCAAGAATTACATTTGAAGCCCTTGGAAAAAGTTTTTAAAGTATTTGTGCCATTTTTGACAAGCTGTCAAAAGTTGTTAAAGGGAAAATAGGCGTTGATGGCATTTTTCACAAAGTAAACAAAAGAGAGAAGCTTGGGGGGTCAAACTGCCAAACAGCTAAACCTTCACACCCAACCACAACCTGCCACCTCAACAAACCCACCCATCCACCCATACCCTACCCGTCCATACCCAATACCCAAACCCACAAACCAGTTTATTTAATTAAACTGGTCAACTTATCCAGTCAAACCACCCCACTTTCCCACCAAACAAGTATTTTAAAAATCACTTTACCCAAAATAGATTAAACCCACCCCTAATTATCCTTAAACCCTAACTTAATCCCAGGATGAACATCACTCAAAACAAGGGGTTTTTACCCAATTCCCTCCAGATCCTTGATTCCCCACTTTCTCACCCCAACCCACATCACAAAACGCCACAAGACACACCCATGTGTCTTGTGGGACCCTCCCTTGCAACATCACTTTCCCCCAATTCCAACACCTGACCAGTTAAACGACTCAGATGATCTCCTTGGCCCCCAAGATCATTTCAACGCTTAAGATATATTCAAACATCACTAGCAACAGCTGGCTCATCACATGGCAACTTTTTGACCAAGATTCCAAGAGAAGACAAAGGGCATTTAGGGGAAATCAGCTGCTAGGGTTTTCACATTGTATTGTTTTCTAGATAGTTCTATCATCTAGTATATATAAAGGTCGTATGTGACCCTATATCTTTGTTCCAGTTTTTAGCAATCAACTCTTGTAATCCCTTTTTTACAAATTTATAAAGTTTGGTATTTTTCCTAAAATTGTAATTCCTTCTATTGATTTTAAAAAGTTGGTGTGTGTTTGATTGCTTGACTGAGTTCCATTTTAATTTATCAAAACACTTTGTGTTTTTGGAGGTTTTGAAACAAGTTTTGAATTTCAGAAATCATAGGTCTAAAAAAGTGAAAGTGGATTTGGACTTGGACTTTTTGAGTTCTATACTTTAGTTTTAAAACGTATCATTTGGTTAAAAAGGTTTCAAAGTTTTTGGAAAAAGGTTTCAAAAAGTTTCAGAAATTCAGAAAAGTTGCATTGTGCTTTCTTTCTTTTTTTTCTTAGCAGGTTTATTGAATTTGTTGCTGTCCAAGGATCTGCATAGGCCCCAGCCTATAGGGAGGTGGTTTTTCAACCACTAAGGGTCCTGGATGTAGGACCCTTAAGGTAGTTTCTTAGTTCCCTTTTCATTTTTTTAGTTTTCTGAAAATATTGGTGTTTATGTGATTTTTTATGCAAAGTGGTTAAAGGTTTGTTTATGTGCTTGAATATTGGTCATTAGATGTTATATGCATGTTTTAGTAAGTTATAATCAGTTTGGATGAGATTTAGATAGCATTGCTTTGAAAAAATTGCATATCAGAATTTTTAAGGGGTGTTTGGATCTGCTATTTAAGTGATAATTTTTGAAAGAATTTTGTGTTTAAAACCTGTTTAATACACTCAATAGGGTAGTGTAGGTTATGTGTTAGTTTTGTTTTCATCATTGGTAGGTTTTAAGTTTATTTGTATGCCAAAAAATTGGTAAACATAGCTTAAACAGTCAACTGCCTTGTTCCTGCTTATTTTGTGAATTTTGCCATAAAAAATTGATAATCTTCTAGGACATAGGCTTAGGAAGGGTTTGCATTTGCTTGTTAGTCATCTAGTTGGATTGTATGCAAGATTTGGGAGCTTAAAATTCACTTTTTGTGCATCTAAGTCAGCAAAATGCCCCCTAGAACTACATAAGTCATATCAGTGACTTATTTTGAACTTTTATGCTTGATTTTTCTTAGAACTTGTTTGATTTGTGCTTGAGTTTTGACTCCTTATACTCCAAAGAGTATAAAGGTGCCTGATTGTCCATCAAAACACCACCAATCACACAGACAAGCTCCTCTTGATTATCTTCATCAGTGAAGATTTGCATTTGCTTTGTGTTTTTCAAAAGCCTAACTGGGCACGTTTTGATCCTTTTAAAGCTTAATCTTGATAATATTTTGGATTGTTAATTGTGTTTTTAAGCTTAAAAAGGTCACAGGTTTGTTTTTTAAAGTTTAAAAAAGAAAAAAAAAATAAACACCAAAAAGGACGTGGCTAGGACTCGAACCTGCGCCACTCCTCTCACAACACACACTCCTTACCGTTGCCCTAGGGACTTTGACTGGTAAGAGTGTGAAACATTTAATACTTAAGGTGTGTTTGTTTTTGAGCTTATTTAGTTATCAGCTTTTTAATAAGCTGATTTCAGCTTATTTCTTTAAGCTTTTGACCTGTTAGTAATTTTCCTAGGATTGTACTTAGTTTTAGGACTTTTCTGTTTTAAAAGTTTATTTTTCCCGCTTTTAATTTCTTTATTAGGATTATTTTTAGTTTAATTTTTAGAAAGTTAATTAAAAATAGTAAAAGCATTTTAAAAATCCAGAAAAATAGTTTTTAGTTTTTATTTAAGTTTTTTGAGGTTTACATATCAAAAAGTTTTCAAAAAGTCTAATTTTTAATTTTATTTGATTTTAGGGTTTTTAGACAACTTTAAAATTTAATATAAAATTAATAAAAAGGTTTTAGGAACTTTAATTTGCATTTTTGTTCTAGTTACATTATTTAGGATTTTTGGTAATTTTTTAGAATTAATTTATAAACTTTTTATTTTTTAGAATATTTTAATATTATTTTATTACTAAAAATAGAAAGTTTGTTTTTTCTACTTTTTTCATTTTTCTTAGATCACTTAGCAATATTTAGGAGTTTTTTCACTTTCCAAATATTTTTTAGGCTTTTCATTTAATTTTTAGAATTAATTTAAGTTTTAATAGATTTTAATAGTTTTTAAGTGTTTAAAAATAGTTTAATTTGGTTTTAAAATTTTTAAAAATAGTTTTTAGCTTAATTAGGTCATTTTTGAGGTTTACAAACTATAAAATCTTGTTTAGGGCTTTTTAATAATTAATTGTGATTTTTAGGGCTTTAATTAGCATTAAAAAGTCATTATTTAATTAATTAAAAGGTTTTAGCAAGTTTTGATTTTATGTAAACTCTTAGAATTTTACTGTGGATTTTTATTAATTTTTAGGAATTTTTAGGTTAAAATTTTAATTTTTGTAGTTTTACGGTTTTACCTTTACGCCTTTTTCGTCGTAGTTTAATCTGTCTTCGTAACCTTCTTTTCTTTCCTTTCTCATTTCTATCCTATTCTCATTTCTTCTTAATAAAATCATCAATCAAAATCAATTCATTACACAACACACGTGCCTCCTCGAGAACGAACTCACTTTTAGGGTCATACACACACGGTTTTCCTAAATCGTCGTGCACACTTACCCTATTTACGCTCTTTTTCCTAAAAGACGTATTTCTACAATTATCAAAATGGCGCCGCTGCCGGGGAGGCGTGTTGTATTTTGATTGAACAATTGTTGTTTTCTATATTAGCCATAATAGTATTTGTATTAGTAGCACTCTACTAATACGTATTATTGTTTTTCGGTTTTTGTGTGAATATTATTAATATATTGTATACGTAGAACAATAAATTCACAAGTACTCCAAATACGTGAGCAATCACAACCTTGACTTGGGAGGTCATTACCCAATCATTGTATTCGAATCTCAAACCAAAGAAAAAAGGAAAAAAAATAGATAAATACTTTCGTGAAGCTTAATCTTGATAATACAAACTATAAGGTGGGTATAAGGCGGTTGTATTTCACGACCTAAAGGAAAAAGGCTCTTAAGTGCTTCGCGCCGCCTCGTTTCCTCCGCTTGCTTGTGCGTATTTGATTTTGAGAGTGAATCGAGGGTTTTGCCGCCCAAAGTATTACTATATATCATATATATTTTCTTGGTTTCTATTGATTAAACCCTCTTGAACGATTTGGTGTTCCACCATCATTCTAAAGTCATCGAAGGCGTTCACTCCACGTGATCGTTTTCATTCCTTGAGGCTTCTTTAATCAAGAGATTTGATTAAGGAGGAGATTTGTAGATTTTTGTCTACTTAATACATTTCACCAATTTCCAAAAAGGTTAATACAATCGAAAACCACAAAAAAATTGAAAAACACAAAATACCAAAAAGAATCTTCTTTGCTCGTCTCCTTGTTGTACGTGACGTTTATGCTCACTCGCAATCAAGCAAAACGTGCACGTAGACGAAAGAACAAAACTCCCACTCCAACTCATTCTAGTGAGGAGTCTCCTATTGACGAACCCATTGTACGAGAAGCACCAACCATGGCGAATCGAACTATGATGGAGTTACTTCAAGCACCCACCGAGGGTTATGGAGAAGCTATTGTGATTCCCACAATCCTTGCGGATAATTTTGAGGTGAAAACGGGTTTGTTGTCGATGATCCAAAACAACAAATTCCGTGGTGATGAGAAGGACAATCCCCACAACCATATCCGCCAATTTAATCGTCTTACCGCCACGTGCAAATTTAAGGATGTCTCGAATGACTCGATTAAGATGATGCTTTTTCTGTATTCCTTAGCGGGGCCCGCTAAAATTTGGTTAGAGAAAGAGCCACCCAATTCTATATTGACGTGGAAGGATCTCGTTTCAAATTTTGTGAACCAATTTTTTCCGCCCTCTAAGACTACGCATTTGAAAAATGAGATTTCTAAATTTTCACAAGAATCAAATGAGAGTTTTTCTACGGCTTGGAATATGTTTAAGGAGATGTTACATGAATGTCCTCATCACGGTTTTTCCGACTTGCATCAAATCGACACGTTTTACAATGGACTTAACGATCATGAAAGAGATTATTTGAATGCCGCCGCGGGTGGTAATTTTTTGTGTAAAACGGTTGAAGAAGCTTTGGTCATAATTGAGAATAGGTCTAAGGTTTATAGTCCTCGTAACACACCGAGTGTTGCCAAAATGGGCTCATCATCGTCTCGTAGCATTAATGCTTTACATGATGAAGCAAATGAAGAAAATCGATTTTTTGATAGATTTGCTAGCCTTATGTCCCATTGGAAAGCTCAAGAAGCTTCGAATTCCGCTTCGGTTAAAGCGGTTTCTAAGAGTTGTTTGTCGTGTGGTGGAGCTCATGATCTTTCCGAGTGCATTACCGCGGATGGTAACACTTCGAATGCTTTTGTAGCCACGAGAACTTATAACCAAATCGGTCAAGGTTCCCGCCAAAATCAAACTCCACCAAATCAAAATGCTAATAACTATCGCAACAACAACCAAGGTGGAAATTACCAAGGAAATCAAAGGAATTATAACAAGGGTAATTACCAAAGTGGAAATGGGCAAATTTCTAATCAAAACCAAAATCGTGATTTTCAAACTTCTAACCAAGGTTTTCAAAATGATCACACCAAAAATCTTCAAGGAGAATTTTTGAATTATGCAAAGGCTAATGATGCTAAGTTTGATAATATGCAACGTGAAATGGTTAGCTTAAGGTCCGAGTTGAAAAACGAGCTTAAAATGAACTTGCTAATGAACTTAAAACTCATGCTAATAAAATGGAAGGAAATGTCACACGACTCCAACAAAATCAACAAAAAATGGAGCAAGGTCAACATGAGATTAAGCAAGAGTTGTTAAAAGCGGATGCTAGGCAATCTAAGTTTGAAGACCATATGGCTAAGATGTTTGAAGCTATCATGTGTAAGCCCTCTTCTTCGGGTGGTCTTCCTAGTGATACCATCGTAAACCCGAAAGGAGAATTGAAGGTTATTACTACTCGTAGTGGTAAAACTTTCAAAGAACCCATTTCTCGTCCAAGTACTTCTATGGAGAAGGAAAAAGAGAAAGAACCCGAGGTTGTGGTTGAAAAGGAGCAAATTACAAGCCCACGAAGTACCGCTCAAACCACACCTACGGTTGAACCAATACCAATCATGGAACCCGAGATTCCAAGGCCTATGCCTATGCCTACTATGCCCCAACCCACACCACCTTTACCCTACCCTTCAAGACGAGACAAGGAAAAGGCACAAGAACGAAATAATTATCAATTTGAACTCTTTATGAAAATGTTTCGTGACTTGCATTTCAATATAAGTTTTGCCGACGCCTTAGTCATGATGCCTCGATTTGCCGCGAACTTCAAAAGTATGTTGAATAACAAAGAGAAATTGCAAAAACCGTCTAGTTGTTCATCGGTTATTCTAAGCCGCATACCTCAAAAAGTCGGTGATCCTGGAAAGTTTTTAATCCCATGTGCTATCCAAGACATGGAAGAATGCTACGCCTTGGCCGATCTTGGTGCTACTATTAATTTGATGCCTCTTGAGATTTTTAAATCGCTCAATCTTCCAAATCTCACTCCTTCAAGAATGTCAATCGAAATGGCCGATCATTCTACGATTCTAGCTTGTGGAGTTGCCGAGGACGTCTTTGTGAAAGTTGGAAAGTTCTACTATCCTGTAGACTTTATTGTTGTGGACATTCCTATCGATCCTAAAGTTCCGTTAATTTTAGGTCGATCTTTTTTGGATACCTCGAGAGCACTCATCGATGTGCATGCAAGAAAAATCACTCTTCGTTTCAATGAGGAAGAACTCGTCATTAATGCAACCCAAAACTCCACTCTTTCTCATGTGTATTCCGTCACATCTTTGTACAATGTCAATCCCATCAAAAACATTTGTCAAAAGATTTCAAATAGAGTTTTAGGAGTTGTTGATAAAAATGAAGTTCCATCCCCTCCGCCGGTGGAGGTTAAGAGTGTTAAGCCTACGATTCCAATTGCGAGTGAATCTTCGGATGATGAATACGTTGATCCCGATGGGGAGGTTTTCTTTGTTGACAAAAGATTTGAAAACTTACCACCACCTTTACCAAAAAGATTTCAAAATGTGAGAATTTTTAGTGTGACTAACATTGCTTTAGAAACACCAAATATTTTTGACATAATCAAATCGGGTTTTCACAAGGAGAGTGTAAAAGATGAAAAAGGAAAAGATTTTAACTTGAATTTAAAAGTTTTTTCTACAATTCTAACTTCGTCGTCACCGCGTTTATTGAGTACTACAAGCTCGTCTTCTCCTTTTGACGATGCTTTGTGTGGACCTAGTGTGGGGGAATCCCCTTATGCTCCCTCCCCTTTCTCCACCGAGGACGAGATATTTGATCCTGGAATTGCTTATATAGGGAAATCTCGGTCTTCCACCGATGCAATAAATGGAAAATCTTTTCATTTGATTGGTGCGAGTCAACCTCGAGTAGCTCAATGTTTTCATGACTTACCCATTGTCCCACCCTTCTATTTCTTTTCTCCTATTTTCTTGAAACTCTTTGAGTTTTTGTTGAATATTGATGAAGTGGCGTTGATTAATTTTTCCAATGAAAATGAGAACGCCATCTTCGATCCCGGTATTTTGCACCATCAAAGGACTTATTCCTTTATACCGGTTGTTTTTGGGCCTTGTTTATCATGTAAGCCCCACTAAAAATTGACCACACCATGATTATCCCTAAATGATCACATTTATGGGGATTCGAGTCGAGCTTTTGACTCGGTTATAAAAAACAAGGTGCCTCGTGGGGGAGACCCATACTTATCCATGTACATATTATTGCTTTCTAATGTATTTTAATGTGAGGGGATTTGTGCCCTTCCAACCTTTGTTCCGTGGTTGTTTGTGCATTGTGGTTTTTAGATCATGATCTTCACGATTAGAGCCTCTCGTGTTCGTTTTATGGGAGCACTCGATAGTTTGCTTTAGAGACATTTCTCAATATCCAAATGCTATATCCTTTGATGTTCTAACCTTATGTTTTTAGCACACTTCATAAACGGCTATTAATTTATTGGGTACACCCTTTCCATGCTAGATTAGGCATTCGACTACGTCTCTAGTATGGGGGTGTTTGCACCCCTAGACTCGAAACATTGAGGACAATGTTTAACTTTAGTATGGGGGGTGAATAGATACTTGCCTTGCCAAACCTTCACGCTTTCCAAAGTTTATCGTTTTGTTTATCGTTTTCTTGCAAAATAAGGCTAAAATGGCCAAATTTTAAATTTTTCTCATGTTTTATTAGTGTTTAAGACACGAATGTAGGTTTTCCGATGGCGAGAATAAGAGTAATTTTTGAGTCGATCGTGCGTGTTGAGCACTTAGCTTTGATTCCTTAACTTCACATTAGGCTAAGTCTCTTAAATGAGGACGAGAAATGATAGAGTTAATTATAAGTTACTATGCTAAACGTAGAGTACTCGTATTCTTTCAAAAACTCATGTGTTCTCGTTGTTTGCTTATTCTCCCTTCGCTTGTAAATATTTTTTGCTTAATAAATATTGACTTAACGGTTTAGTTAGGATTGTTGGGTTTCTAGTCTTTTCTAGTAGCTTCCGTGTAATTAAATTGGGAAGACATTAAGGTATCACCAGCGTCACGGTTTTGAAGTATTGGCACCCCAATAATCGAAAGCTTCACCCAGTAATAAGATTTCAAGTGCTCACCTAAATCTAGCAAACAATTTGAAGCCCCACAAGGCCGAAAAATCTATGCAAAATTGAAAGTTAATCAAGCCTTAATCTTCGAAGCTTTAAAGATCCAAAATTCGCTTTAGCGTGAGGATATACGTCTTTGGCTAATAAAACCACCGACGAGGCGGATAATAAAAGGCAAGGCAAGACCGAAGTCATAATAAAAGCTTCATGGCAAATTTGACTAAAAGATGGAGGTAAACCAAAGATAATAAGGCCCTTCCGTTAGGGGGCATATAAAAGTCTTGGTAATAAGTCTCATGTTCAAAACCGTTATAAAACCGTGTTTATCGATTCTTCTTGTCAACTTAATTTTTTAACATCGTTGTCTATTAGGAGGGGTTATTGATTTGATGGTCTTAGTTACACCGTTAGGACTCTATTTTTAGACCTAAATCTCTATTATCGCATAAGTCAAACAATGTATCCTCGTGATCATTAAGACATAATAAAATATAAGAGATACAACTTAGGAATAATGGGAGAATAAGTACGTGATTAGGGCATATGAGTAGTGTTAGCATTACTAACTTATAATGACAATGATCTCGTTGCACGCTTGGCATGGAATTGGAGTGAAAATCGAGGACGATGAAATTATTTCTAACGAAGCATTCACGTGTTCTTATTCTATGAACCTAAACGTCTCATTTTGCGATGAAAATCATACATTATGTCTAAAACGCAAGTAGTAGTAATAGTAGTAGTGTAGCTAGTTTATCATTCCAATAAAGTGAATAAAAATGAATTTTGGAGTGCTATGATACTTTATTCTAGCATTGCGTGAGGGCACGGCAATGGTTTAGTATGGGGGAGTGATGAGACTGCTTTTATACATGGTCTCATCGTCCTAATCGGGCTTAAAATGCATTAAATGTCATTAAAATATCCAAATATATGCTCGTGTTTGTTACTTGTGTATTTTTAGGTACGGATATTGAGGAAATGGCAAATTATCACAAGAATCATTCAAAAACGAACACGGGAAACGAAGTCGCACAATGAACCGGGCCCAAGTTTGGATTTTACAAAAATGCCCTTGAAGAATTGATGTTTGGCAACTTTAATCCCTCAACTTTTTAAGATTTACACTTTATACCCCTCAAATATTCAAAATTATGAATAGGATCCCTAAAGTTTGAAGATATTACAAGTCGAGTCCTTGAAGAATCCAAGAATTACATTTGAAGCCATTGGAAAAAGTTTTTAAAGTATTTGTGCCATTTTTGACAAGCTGTCAAAAGTTATTAAAGGGAAAATAGGCGTTGATGGCATTTTTCACAAAGTAAACAAAAGAGAGAAGCTTGGGGGGTCAAACTGCCAAACAGCTAAACCTTCACAACCAACCACAACCTGCCACCTCAGCAAACCCACCCATCCACCCATACCCTACCCGTCCATACCCAATACCCAAACCCACAAACCAGTTTAATTAATTAAACTGGTCAACTTATCCAGTCAAACCACCCCACTTTCCCACCAAACAAGTATTTTAAAAATCACTTTACCCAAAATAGATTAAACCCACCCCTAATTATCCTTAAACCCTAACTTAATCCCGGGATGAACATCACTCAAAACAAGGGGTTTTTACCCAATTCCCTCCAGATCCTTGATTCCCCACTTTCTCACCCCAACCCACATCACAAAACGCCACAAGACACACCCATGTGTCTTGTGGGACCCTCCCCTGCAACATCACTTTCCCCCAATTCCAACACCCGACCAGTTAAACGACTCAGATGATCTCCTTGGCCCCCAAGATCATTTCAACGCTTAAGATATATTCAAACATCACTAGCAACAGCTGGCTCATCACATGGCAACTTTTTGACCAAGATTCCAAGAGAAGACAAAGGGCATTTAGGGGAAATCAGCTGCTAGGGTTTTCACATTGCATTGTTTTCTAGATAGTTCTATCATCTAGTATATATAGAGGTCGTATGTGACCCTATATCTTTGTTCCAGTTTTTAGCAATCAACTCTTGTAATCCCTTTTTTACAAATTTATAAAGTTTGGTATTTTTCCTAAAATTGTAATTCCTTTTATCGATTTTAAAAAGTTGGTGTGTGTTTGATTGCTTGACTGAGTTCCATTTTAATTTATCAAAACACTTTGTGTTTTTGGAGGTTTTGAAACAAGTTTTGAATTTCAGAAATCATAGGTCTAAAAAAGTGAAAGTGGATTTGGACTTGGATTTTTTGAGTTCTATACTTTAGTTTTAAAACGTATCATTTGGTTAAAAAGGTTTCAAAGTTTATGGAAAAAGGTTTCAAAAAGTTTCAGAAATTCAGAAAAGTTGCATTGTGCTTTCTTTCTTTTTTTTCTTAGCAGGTTTATTGAATTTGTTGCTGTCCAAGGATCTGCATAGGCCCCAGCCTATAGGGAGGTGGTTTTTCAACCACTAAGGGTCCTGGATGTAGGACGCTTAAGGTAGTTTCTTAGTTCCCTTTTCATTTTTTTAGTTTTCTGAAAATATTTGTGTTTATGTGATTTTGTATGCAAAGTGGTTAAAGGTTTGTTTATGTGCTTGTATATTGGTCATTAGATGTTATATGCATGTTTTAGTAAGTTATAATCAGTTTGGATGAGATTTAGATAGCATTGCTTTGAAAAAAATGCATATCAGAATTTTTAAGGGGTGTTTGGATCTGCTATTTAAGTGAGAATTTTTGAAAGAATTTTGTGTTTAAAACCTGTTTAATACACTCAATAGGGTAGTGTAGGTTATGTGTTAGTTTTGTTTTCATCATTGGTAGGTTTTAAGTTTATTTGTATGCCAAAAAATTGGTAAACATAGCTTAAACAGTCAACTGCCTTGTTCCTGCTTATTTTGTGAATTTTTCCATCAAAAATTGATAATCTGCTAGGACATAGGCTTAGGAAGGGTTTGCATTTGCTTGTTAGTCATCTAGTTGGATTGTATGCAAGATTTGGGAGCTTAAAATTCACTTTTTGTGCATCTAAGTTAGCAAAATGCCCCCTAGAACTGCATAAGTCATATCAGTGACTTATTTTGAACATTTGTGCTTGATTTTTCTTAGAACTTGTTTGATTTGTGCTTGAGTTTTGACTCCTTATACTCCAAAGAGTATAAGGGTGCATGATTGTCCATCAAAACACCACCAATCACACAGACAAGCTCCTCTTGATTATCTTCATCAGTGAAGATTTGCATTTGCTTTGTGTTTTTCAAAAGCCTAACTGGGCACGTTTTGATCCTTTTAAAGCTTAATCTTGATAATATTTGGATTGTTAATTGTGTTTTTAAGCTTAAAAAGGTCACAGCTTTGTTTTTTAAAGTTTAAAAAAGAAAAAAAATAAACACTAAAAAGGACGTGGCCAGGACTCGAACCTGCGCCACTCCTCTCACAACGCACACTCCTTACCGTTGCCCTAGGGACTTTGACTGGTAAGAGTGTGAAACATTTAATACTTAAGGTGTGTTTGTTTTTGAGCTTATTTAGTTATCAGCTTTTTATTAAGCTGATTTCAGCTTATTTCTTTAAGCTTTTGACCTGTTAGTAATTTTCCTAGGATTGTACTTAGTTTTAGGACTTTTCTGTTTTAAAAGTTTATTTTTCCCGCTTTTAATTTATTTATTAGGATTATTTTTAGTTTAATTTTTAGAAAGTTAATTAAAAATAGTAAAAGAATTTTAAAAATCTAGAAAAATAGTTTTTAGTTTTTACTTAAGTTTTTTGAGGTTTACATATCAAAAAGTTTTCAAAAAGTCTAATTTTTAATTTTATTTGATTTTAGGGTTTTTAGACAAATTTAAAATTTAATATAAAATTAATAAAAAGGTTTTAGGAACTTTAATTTGCATTTTTGTTCTAGTTACATTATTTAGGATTTTTGGTAATTTTTTAGAATTAATTTATAAACTTTTTATTTTTTAGAATATTTTAATATTATTTTATTACTAATAATAGAAAGTTTGTTTTTTCTACTTTTTTCATTTTTCTTAGATCACTTATCAATATTTAGGAGTTTTTTCACTTTCCAAATATTTTTTAGGCTTTTCATTTAATTTTTAGAATTAATTTAAGTTTTAATAGATTTTAATAGTTTTTAAGTGATTAAAAATAGTTTAATTTGGTTTTAAAATTTTTAAAAATAGTTTTTAGCTTAATTAGGTCATTTTTGAGGTTTACAAACTATAAAATCTTGTTTAGGGCTTTTTAATAATTAATTGTGATTTTTAGGGCTTTAATTAGCATTAAAAAGTCATTATTTAATTAATTAAAAGGTTTTAGCAAGTTTTGATTTTTTGTAAACTCTTAGAATTTTACTGTGGATTTTTAGTAATTTTTAGGAATTTTTAGGTTAAAATTTTAATTTTTGTAGTTTTACGGTTTTACGTTTACGCCTTTTTCGTCGTAGTTTAATCCGTCTTCGTAACCGTCTTTTCTCTCCTTTCTCATTTCTATCCTATTCTCTTTTCTTCTTAATAAAATCATCAATCAAAATCAATTCATTACACAACAACGTGCCTCCTCGAGAACGAACTCACTTTTAGGGTCATACACACACGGTTTTCCTAAATCGTCGTGCACACTTACCCTATTTACGCTCTTTTTCCTAAAAGACGTATTTCTACAATTATCACTCGCCTTTTTGATGCGGCCAACTACCGCATTCCTTTCACTAGATTCCTCATAGATCTATTAGGGTATTATGATGTACATATTAGCCAGCTTCACTGTATAGGCGCATGTAAGATAAGTCAATTCGATATTCTTTGTCGCGCTAGAAGAATCCCCCCAACCGTAGAACTATTCCGGCTATTTTACACCCCCAGTATAGTAAATGGTTGACTATCTTTTAAGAAACGATCTCCCAACAGCCCCCAATCCCATAATAAGCCCATTGACTCATTGAAAAACTGGTACGACCATTACTTTTTCATTGACTCGATAGTGTGGCCGGCCGATTATGTCTTCAAGCATAGGTTACTCATGACCCCCTTCCGCACACCAGTACATATAATCCCCAACATTCCCAAGAAATAGACCTTAACAGAATAGAAACCTCCCCGAGTCATTCCTCTGTTTTCTAGGGATTAGCCACAACTATTTCGGCTCGTCCAACATATATCCTGTGTTTTGGAGAAGGCATGGTGAACGTAGGTTAGCATCCGTATCTCAAAAGACGCATACAATTATATTTTAATGCCTAACATATTTCGTTTATCGTGGCAAAAATGAACTTCTTTGGACTCCTACGTCAAGGCGACCCAAAGCTTGTACCAGAGGGATCCCGTCCCAGACGTGAGAACGAGCTACCTCTCCTTGAGCATACCCGAAATGTGACGGTTGCCCTGGAGGCCGTGTCGGACCCCCACTCAGACGAAGAGGAAACAACGCTCCTGAGAACCCCCGTCGACTTTGACAATGAGGACGGTGATAACATGTTGCTTGAATAAGAAGCCGGGCCCTCCTCGCCGCCTAAGACTGCCACCCCCGCATACGGGGAGGAGCAAGGAGACAACATTGAGAGGATCACCTCCAGTCTTCGCCAAATGTTGGGCGATGACGAGGAGGAGATGCAGCAAGTCAATGAAGAAGAAGATGAGGGAGCAGAAAAAGAACTTGAAGAGGAGGTTGAAGAAGCAGCAGCCCAGCCCGCCCCTAAGCGTACCCGCAGAAAAAACAAGCGGGTGAGAAGAGTCGCCCCGGTCGAGGTTGGTGAACATAATGCCCCCCCCCAAAAAAAAACTTCGCGAGGACCACCCCCTGTATCAATCTGTTGGGAGCACCACCCGGGCCTCCGAGACGGTGCGGGCTGCACATGTGGATCCAGTTACTCAAGTTCCCCCGACTGCATCCGAACTAGCAGGGAATAACATGTAAGGCTACATCTTTCTTAAGTAAGAACCACGACTTTCCTTTAATCAATACTTGATATTTACAAAAATGTTTGTTTTGTAGAGATGAACAAGCTGGTGTCGCGCCTCCACCCGATGCCCAGAAAGAGAAGGGAAAAGAGAAGGAAGTGGAGAGAGAACCTATGCTTCATACAGCCGCAACAAGATCCGTCCCTAAATTCGTAGAAGGTACCCCCACAGCTTCCCAAGACATCCCAAAGTCCGGCCCCCCTCAATCGTTCAATCCTGTTTGGAATATTACTACTGCGTCACGGATGAGAGAGGCCGAGGAGTGCCGTAAGTACCTCAATAACTGCATCCCACCAGGTTTGGTGCGAGACGTGAATGTACTAAGCCATGCTGACCTGGTGGATGAGCAAAACGGCGCCCTGGTGCATCAAATGGCAATGGGCACTTCGATGAGGGTAAGATTTGAAGCCGCTCTAGGGCATGTGGAGTCCCTCAAGAGGAAAGTTGGGCGAAGGGAAAGGATGATCGAGGAGAATGAAGCCCAAATTGCTGCCCTCCAATCCCAGCTTGCCACCGCCGAGGTGACCGTGAAAGAACAATCAGCCCACGCTAATGCTCATGACCAGCAGGTAGCCGAACTTGAGGCAAAACTCGAGGCCGCAACAACCAAGGTACATATTCACGCCGCATCACTCCTATTCCATAATAATCACCATTCTAACAAGTAATGTATCTCATATAGGTAACCGCAGCAGAAGCGTCGGCCAAGTCCTCCTCCAACCAAGTATCCATGCTCACCAAAAGACTTGAGGATGCCCATAAGATGATCCAAGGCAGAGAAGAGGAGCTTGCTCATGAGAGGGCCACGACCGAACAGCTGAGGGAGGCGTCTGCCCAAAAAGATGTGCTAATAAATGCCCTTACCACCGAACGTGACGACGTGCTATGCCCCCAACTACTAGCAGCCATTGCCGGCCGCAGGTGGATGGTGGGTCACGGGGCACGTCTAGCCGTTACCAAGGTGTTGGAAGCCCCCGAATTTATTCAACAAATTGCTAGCCTTGTGTCAGATGGCATTGATCACGACCGCCATGAAGGAATGGTCAAGGCCGCAGAGCTAATCAGGAAGAAGGAAAACTTCACCAAACATGCCTTCTTCAACACCGAAGGTGCTAACAAGATGACTGCTTCCATGGCCGCAATGCGAGATCTACATTACCCATTCTTGGCCGAGCTGGAAGCCACAAAGGATGCATCAAACATGGAGATCATGGAAAAGCTTAGTCTTGGTGCGTTCTCTCAAGATGAGGGTCATTCCCGGGCTTCCTTCACTCCATCGCCCCGCCACCTCACACTTCCTATTTATGAGGACGTGACCAGGCTCGTAATTGATGAGGAACCATTAAGCGGGGTGCTGGAGAGGAATGCAGCTCAAGCCTTGGAGCGGAAGGAGCGCAATGAGATATTGCCTTGCCTGGCTGAAGAACAATGGGAGATTGGTAGGTTTCTCCCCCCCCCCCCCCCCCATGTAGGGTGTCCCTAATTTGTTATCTATTTCAGACAATTTGGTTTGTAACCTTTAAACATTTGT
This sequence comes from Glebionis coronaria, assembly GCA_025667525.1. Lineage (NCBI taxonomy): Eukaryota > Viridiplantae > Streptophyta > Magnoliopsida > Asterales > Asteraceae > Glebionis > Glebionis coronaria. Next base: position 166,145 of record JANFOE010001076.1, on the reverse strand, counting down.
CCGTGGATATCCACGGTACCTTATGATTGTAAACATTTGTTTTGCTATGTATAAGTCCGTGCGTAGGCACGGCAATTTTAATGTTTCGGAAACTTGTCTATATTTTTAGATATCATGTATCTGTGTCGCATGACATGTCACGTCTTACCCAAAGTATAACAAAGTCTATACTTTACTAGACGTGCGGCATGCGTCTTTACCATGTAAAGCACCACGTGAGCGTGGCATATGGAAACTTATCACAACGTCTTGTGAATAAGGTGTCTAGTAAGGATACATGATCCGCGTCACTGGGGTTGCATCCCTCTTATGTGACAAGTTGAATTATTAGGTTCACTTAATCCTCTTACCCCACCTGGAGGCGTATTGTACATGTACGATATTGAATGAATGCATATGAATAAGACATGGAACATTATAATAATAATTAAATTCATACGACTATAACAAAAATCCTAAGAAAAATAATTTTGACAAAACAAGCCGTGGAGCTAGCTAGGCCCCACGTCATTTTATTAGAACGTTTACATTTATTGTTTTAACAAGAATGGGAAGTCCTAAAAAATAAAAAAGAATCTAGACAAAACATAAGAAACAAAACAGTTAGGGCACATGGATCTTCATTAAAGCCAGATATAGCGAAGTATCCATGCGGAAGCCGTAGCTTTCAATGATAGCACCTTTTGATATTGGAGATGTTCCATGTGCGCTCCAGATCACGGCCATCCATGTCACGTAACTTGTACGCACCTCGTCCCAAGGCTTCCGTGACCTCATACGGTCCTTCCCACTTAGGGCCCAGCTTTCCTGTATTCTCTGCTCGACTTGCTTCGTTAGCACGATAGACATAATCTCCCGGTCGGAAAGAAACACCTTTAACCTTGGCGTCATAATAAGCCTTCATTTTAGCCTTAGACTTGGCCTCATTGATGGCTGCTATCTCCCTTTTTTCTGCCAATAAATCCAGGTTGATCCGTAGTTTCTCATCGTTCGTGACGTCGTTAACCTCCGCTGTGCGGATGGTAGGCATTCCTATTTCTGCTGGTATAACAGCTTCAGTGCCGTAGGCCAATGCGAATGGAGTGTCCCCGTTGGCTGTTTTGATCATAGTCCTATGCGCCAATAGAACGTGTGGTAGTTCATCCACCCATTTGGCACTTCGTTCCTCCAAGCGTGCCTTGATGCCGTTTCCCAAGCTCCTATTTGCTCGTTCCACAAGGCCATTTGTCTGCGGGTGCTTAATAGACGCGAAGCGCCCTTTGATATTCAATGCTGCGCACCAGTCCTTAAATGGATTATCCGCGAACTGTTTCCCGTTGTCCGAGATGATTTCTCCTGGTAAGCCAAAACGGCACACGATGTTCTCCCAAATAAACTTTTTAACTTGTTTGCATGTGATGGATTTGACTGCCTTGGCCTCTATCCAACGTGTAAAGTAGTCCATTACGACAATCAAGAACTTAACTCCCCCCGCAGCTATAGGAAATGGTCCTGCGATGTCGATTCCCCACTTATAGAATGGCCATGGGGATGTAATAGGTGTAAGCTCCTGCTACGGATGTCGCGGCACTGGTCTATGCACTTGGCAATCACTGCACTTACGAATCATGTCGCGTGCGTCCCTATGCATGGTAGGCCAATAATATCTTGTGCGTAGGGCTCGAGCTACCACGGATCATGGACCTGCGTGCATGCTGCATAATCCTTCATGTATCTCACTGTTCACATAAGTGGCCTGACCTGGTCCAACACACCACAACCACGGCTGCAAGAAAGAGCGCTTATAAAGGATACCTTCTCGAAGCTCGAAGTGCTGCGACTTCCTTCTGATGCGATGTGCCGCTTTTTCATCGTCCGGAAGGGTTTCATTAGTCAAATAGTTGACGATCAGGGTCATCCATGTAGGTCCATCCTCCTCAACTATAGTAGCGACCTCCCCTTCTGTTATAGACTTTTCCTTGAGTATTTCCACCAAGACTTGCTTAGATAAGTGGGCGAAACTTGTAGACGCGATCTTGCTAAGAGCGTACGCCTTCTTGTTCTCACCTCTTGGTACCTGCTTGATAGAAAACTTGCTGAAAGCCGCGATGAGTGACTTGACTTTCTCCAAGTATCGGACCATGTTATCCTCCTTACTTACATATCCACCTAGAATGTGGTTCGCGGCAAGCCGTGAGTCCACGTAGGCCTAAAGGTTGCGGACTCCTATTCTAGCGGCGATTTTTAAACCCGCAATTAATGCTTCATATTCCGCCTCATTGTTGGTGGCTGTGAACTCAAAGCGAAGGGCGTACGTAAACTCCATTCCTTCCGGATTCGTAAGGATGAGACCAGCTCCTGACCCATCCGTACACGAAGATCTGTCCGTGAATAACACCCATGGTTCTGCTGGATTTTAGTCTTGTTTTACGATTGGTCCTTCTTCATCCGGCTTCTCTACCAAGAAATCCGCCAAGATTTGGCCTTTAACAGCCGTCCTTGGCCTATAAGATATGTTGTGTTCTCCCAATAGAATGCTCCACTTTTGTAGCCTACCTGCCACATCCGGTCTAGAGATGACTTGTTTTATTGGTTGGTCAGTAATGACTACAATTGGGTGCGCCTGAAAGTATCGGCGCAACTGTTTTGTAGCAAATACTAGTGCCAAAAGCAACTTTTCCATAGAGGAGTAATTCAACTCCGGCCCTTGTAATGTTCAACTTATGAAGTAGACCGTAGTTTGTACCGTGTCCCTATCCGTCATGAGTACCGCACTTATTGCTCCATGTGTGGCTGATAGATACATAATGAGCTCCTCCTTTGGCCGGGGAGCTACTAGCATGGGGAGAGATACGAGGTGTTGTTTGAGTTGACCAAAGGCTTCCTCAAATTCCTTTTTCCACCGAAAGTCTCCCTTCTTAATACACTTATTGAGTGTTTTGAATTGGAGAAGTGACTTCTCTGCAGACTTTGATAAGAACCTATTTAGCCCGGCCAGCTTCCCATTTAAGGACTGCACTTCTTTCCGTGTCTTAGGGGATGGTAGTTGTATTACTGCGTCCGTTTTTTCTGGGCAAGGTTTTATGCCATTTGTATTAATCATATATCCAAGGAACATTCCCTCCGTGGCCCCAAATGTGTATTTCTTTGGATTTAGCTTCATATTAATCCTCCTCAATGTGTCAAACGTCTCTTGGACATCCCGGAGAAGTGCATCCTCCATATGACTTTTTATGACTAAGTCATCCACATAGACCTCCAGGTTGCGGCCTATTTGTGAGTCAAAGGCTTTGTCCACAAGCCGCTGGTATGTAGCCCCAACGTTCTTTAGTCCAAATTGCATTTTTGTATAACAGTATACGCCTTGACTAGTATGGAACGTCGTCTTCTCTGCGTCCTCTTCCGCCATCTGGATCTGGTGGTATCCTTTATATGCGTCTAAGAAGCACTTAAAGGGATATCCACATAGAGATTCCACCTTCCAGTCAATCTCCGGTAACGGGTAACAATCCTGTGGACAGGCTTTGTTCAGATCCGTGAAATCCACACACATGCGCCAACTTCCGTCATGATTTTTGACCATGTCTGGATTGGATAACCACTCGTGGTAGTATACCTCGCGCATGATACCTGCGTCCACTAGTTTCCGTACCTCATCCAGTATCACTCGACTGCGTTCAGGTGCCTGACCGCGCTTCTTTTGCTTGACGGGTTGGTACCCCTGGCGGATCTGGAGCTTATGTTCTGCTATCGCGCGTGGTACGCCCGTCATATGCTTGGGATCCCATGCGAATATATCTAAATTTTCCTTCAAGAGAGAGTACATGACCCTCTTGCCGTTATCCGAGAGCGTTCCCCCTATAGACACCTCTTGTTCCGGATAATCAGGATGGATTGCCACCCTCCAATTGGGAGGCGGTGATCCATCCTTGGGTGGAACAGGTGGAACCGATGTTGTCACGGCATGACACTCGGATGTTGGTATGATTGTGTTGTAAATGGTGACAATTCCCCCTTCCACAGGGAATTTGATCATTCCGTGTGCCGTGGAAGGTACCGCCCGCATGGCCAAAATACCTGGTCTGCCTATGATCCCATTGTATGGAGAGTGTGAGTGTATCACCATAAAGTTCATCCACGCAGTGGTGGAGTGCTCTTCATTCCCAATGGTTACAAGCAGACGCAGTTGCCCTATTGGCAAGATGGTGTCTCCACTAAAACCAATGAGCGGCGCTGTGGCCGGTACTAATTGGCTTCTTATTTCTGGTCGTAACTGTACAAAACAGTGTTCGTACAGTACTTCTGCTGATGACTCCCCATCCACATACATGCGACGAATGTTGTGTCTTCCAATGCTTATCTCAATAGTGAGGGGCGCATCAATCACATCGCTTGCTGTGATGGGAGGGAATGAGATTTCTCTACCGCGTGAAAATTTTTGACCAATTTTCTGCCTCGTGCGACGCTGTCTGGATTGGATCATATATATAGTTGAAGGTTTGTCCTTTTGGGGATCCTTCTTATCATACTTCTTGTTGTCTTTTCCATCCTTCCAATACTTAACCAAATGCTTGAGTTTACCTGACTTGATCAGTAACTCAATGAGCTTCTTGAGCTGGATACATTCCTCCGTTCCATGGCCCTTGTCGTTATGAAATTCGCAGAAGCGATTTCCTTGGCGACGGTCCAGCGGAGTCGTCATTGGGGGAGGCCTCGGAAAATTAGCCCCTTCCGTCAGCAAGATCTCCCGGTAGGACATCTTTAGAGGGGTATACTTATCGTCCGGCCGTCCTCCCTTGTTTTGGATCTTGTAATCTGAGCCCCTACCATTGTTTTGATTGCTTTGACCACCCGACTATCTCCTGGACTGGTCGTTCAATCGGTAGCCATTTCCTTTTGAAGGATAGGCCGCGGCAACCGCGGTTTCTCCCTCTATGAAGTTTCTGACCCTTTCCATGAGGTCGTCATACCTCTCCGGACGCTTGTCATTGAGACGCCTGATTAATTCCCTGTCTGTTATGGCATGCATATAGTCGGAAATTTTCAGGAGTTCCGGCATTGTCTTTGTGCGTGTGCACTCGTCATTGAAGCGCTCAGTGAAGGCTTCCGTAGACTCCCCCGGCCGTTGCTTGACGGTTGCCAATGAGACCGGGTCCCTATTATACTTCTTCCGTTGAGTATAATTATTCTTGAACGCAGTGCGTAATTCAGTGAAGCTACCAATGCTTCGCGGAGGAAGTCCTTCGAACCAGTCGCGAGCATTGCCAATCAAGGTTGAATTGAACATCTAGCACCATATAGGCATGGACCATCGCTCAATTTTCGCCTGCGTATCAAATATCTTGAGGTGATTATCCGGATCACCCGTTCCATCATAAGTCTTGACATACGCTGGCATGCGACGTTTTGTGTCCTCTGAGTAATTCCATATGCGGAGAGTAAAAGGATCTTCCCTAGGGTCTGCCCATGGACGGGTGAGACTAGGGTCACACCACGGTTGGGAAAGATCTTCTACTTCCGTCTCTCGGTAATAGGGACCGCCATAGTACTCCTCATCGTTTGGTGGCGGTGGAGGAGTACGCCTAGGCCGGCGGCGCTTGGGCGGATGGTCATCCGAGTCCTCTCCTGATGGATCAGGAGAAGGAGGCAGTGCCCCATCTCTTGGGCGAGGACCGCTCTTGTGAGAAGAGCCAGGGGCCTTCTTCCCGATATTCAACCATTCTCTGAGGGCTTCTTTTGACATATCTTCACAGTTTAAGGACCAAACTTGTAAAAAATATTTTCTCCAAGGACCTTTCTTGCCAAAACTTCAAAGATGAGGGACCAAATTTGTCAAATCTTCAATCTTCAAGGGCAATTTTACAAAATTCATTCTTCTGTCCGGTTCATTGTGTGACTTCGTATCCCGTGTTTGTTTTTTATTGATTCTTGTGATCTTTTTGTCTTTTTCTTGATGTCCGTACCTAAAATACACACTGAGCAAACATAAGCATATATGTGGCACTTTTTATGATATTTTTAAAGTTTTAAGCCCGTTTTGGACGATGAGACCATGTATAATTGCGGTCTCATCACTCCCACATACTAAACCATTGTCGTGCCCTCACGCAATGCTAGAATAAAGTATCTAAGCATCTCCAAAATTCATTTTTATCAACTTTTATTGAAACGTAATCTTACTAAGTTACACTACTTGCGTTTTAGACATAATGTATGATTTTCATCACAAAATGGGACATTTAGGTTCATAGAATAAGAACATGTGAGTGCCTCATAGAGATAAATTCGTCGTCCTTGATTTTCACCCAATTCCATGCCAAGCGTGTAACGAGATCATTGTCATTATAAGTTATTAATGCTAACACTACCCATATGCCCTAATCACGTACTTAGACTCCCTTAATCCTACGTGGTATCTCTTATATATTATTTTTGTCTTGAATGATCACGAGGATACATTGTTGACTTATGCGTAGATAGAGATTAAGGTCCAAAAATAGAGTCCTAACAGTGTAACCAAAACCATCGAATTAATAACCTCTCCTAATAGACAACGATGTCAAAAAAATAAGTCAACAAGAAGGATCGATAAACACAGTTTTATAACGGTTTTGAACATGAGACTTATTACCAATTTGGAATTGGTTTACCTCCACCTTTTATTTAACTTCGCAATGAAGTTTTTATTATGGCTTTGGTCTTGCTCTTGTCTTTTATTTAACCTCGCCATGAGGTGTTTATTATGACTTGACGTATATTCTCACGCTAAGGCGAATTTTGGATCTTTAAGGCTTCGAAATTTAAGACATTCACTTTCAATTTTGCATAGATTTTTCAGCCTTGTGAGCTTGAAAATTTTTCTTGATTTAGGTGAAGAGGAGCTTAAATTATTATTGGGGAAGCCTTTGATTATTCGGGTTGCCAATACTTCAAAACCATGACGCTAGCGATATCTTAATGTTTTCCCAATTTAATTACATGGAATCTACTAGAAAAAACTAGAAACCAACAATTAAGACTAAACCGCTAAGTCAATATTTATTAGCAAAATTATTATTCAAGCGAAGGGAGAATAAGCAAACAATTAGAACACATGAGTTTTTGAAAGAGTACGAGTACTCTATGTTTAGCATAGTAACTTATAATTAACTCTATCATTTCTCGTCCTCATTTAAGAGACTTAGCCTAAAAATAGTTAAGGAATCGAAGCTAAGTGCTTAACACGCACGGTCGAGTCAAAATTACTCTTATTCTCGCCATCGGAAAATCTACATTCGTGTCTTAAACACTTATGAAAACATGAGAAATTTTTTAAAATTTGGCCATTTTTAGCCTTATTTGAAACAAAAAGATAAACAAAAAGATAAACTTTGGAAAGTGTGAAGGTTTAGCAAGGCAAGTATCTATTCACCTCCCATACTAAAGTTAAACATTGTCCTCAATGTTTCGAGTCTAAGGCTAGAATACCCCCATACTAGAGACGAAGCGAATGCTTAATCTAGCATGGAAACAGTAAGTAACAATTAAATCTTATGCCGTTTATGAAGTGTTCTAAAAGACCTAATGTTAGAATAATAAAGGATATATATCATCAAATATCGGAAAATCTTCAAAGCAACGATCAAAGCTCGATTAAAACGAACACGAGAGGCTTCATCGTGATGATAATGACCAAGATTACACAATCACAAAGAACCACGAGATAAAGGTTGGAAGGGCACAAATCCCCTCATTAGGTTAATCTAAAAAGCAATAATATTTACAAGGATAAGCATGAGAATTCCCCCACGAGGCACCTTGTTTTTTATAACCGAGTCAAAAGCTCGACTCAAATCCCAATAAATGTGATCGTTTAGGGATTATCATGGTTCGGTCATTTTTTGTGGGGATTACATGTAATCAAGGCCCAAAATCAACCGAGAATAAAGGCAAAGCCTTATACCGGGATCAAAGATCGTGTCTTCATTTTCGGATGATAAATGAAACAACACTACTTCGAGCATCATCGTCCCAAAGGGACACAAGAAAATAGAATGAGAAGAGAAGGGTGGGACATTGGGTGGGCAAAATAATTGAGTTACTCGAGGTAAACTCTCACCGTAAGTGTAGAAAGATTTTCTAGTGACTACTTCGGTAAAAGACCGAGATTTTATTTTAATACCGGGGTCAAAAATCTCGTCCTTGGTGGAGAAGTGTGAGGAAACAAATGCGGCTTCTCCCACTCTAGGTCCACACAAAACGTCGTCAAAAGAAGTAGACGCGTTTGTATCAAGTTTAATTAAACAAGGTGATGACGGAGTTAACTTTGGAAAACTTTTAAAATCAATTGTAAAATCTTTCCCTTTTTCATTTTTTAACTCTTTGTTACGAAAACCCAAGTTGATCAAATTGAAAATATTTGGTGTTTCCAAAACAATTCTAGGCACACTTAAAATTCTCACATTTAACTTGAAGGCGGGAGAAGGATTTAAATTTTTAAAACGTGAATCGATTAATAAAACATCCCCCTCCGGGCTAACGCAACGGTCTTCATCAAACTCGAAAATCGAAGGTGGGTTATCAAGAATACGTTTGATCTCAGAAAAATCACCGTCGGGATAAAAAACGTCTTCTCTTCCTTGTGGAAGAGGTTGAGCAATTAAGTCGTCGATAGTCAAGTTCTCATCATCCAAATCGGGCTTAAAACGCTTAAAATATCATCAAAATACCCAAATATATGCTTGTGTTTGTTCATTGTGTATTTTAGATACGGATATTGTGCAATCAACAAAAGATCAAAGGAATCAAGCAAAACGAACACGAGAAACGAAGCCGCACAAAGAACCGGGCCCAAGTATGGAATTTTCAAAAATACCCTTGTAGTTTGAAGATTTATCAACTTTGGTCCCTAATTTTTGAAGAATTGGTAAGAAAGGCCCTTGGAGAATTCAATTATACAAGATTTATCCTTAAAGAATGAAGACTTGTCAAAAGAACCCCTTGGATAATGCATAAAATGCATTTATGGTCCTTTAAACAAGATTGTAAAAGTTTTTGTGCCAAAAGTCAAAAAACAAAACTTCAAAATAAAGGGGAGTCTGATTTTGGTTGTTTAAAACTTGGTCTACCAAGTTTGGGGGGAATTGGGGGGGCCAAAATTGTCCAGACAAGAAACTCCACACCACCAACCAACTACTGACACGTCACACCCTCCACCAATCAACTCCCACCACCTCACTTTGACCCTCTACATCAGATTCCACCTACAAACTTTTTACCATATTATTTATTAAACCCTTTTTTGGTGGTAAACTCGTTTTTTAAATTTAATTAACCCAAAACCAAATCAAACCCACACCTGCTTAAACCCAAATCTCCATAAACCCTAATTTCCTAATTCACTAAAAACAAAGGGTTTAATCCCCATTCTATCCAGATTGCTAATTACTCTAGTCCTAACCAAAACCCACTCACTTTTCCCCTCTCCCGTGACCTCCAAGTGGGTCCCCCATGTTCCCCTGCTACACTTAAAATGGCAAAAAGAGCATCTGTAGTCATCCAACGATCCCAAGACCAAAACTTGGTTCCAAAGTATCTTTTGGATGCCTAGGATGCAAAGACAACAGCTGTCTCACCACATGATCAAGTATGACCAAGAATTTCAAACTGAGTCCAAGGGCCTTATTGTAATTTTATTTAGATTAGGGTTTTTCATCTTTGTATTCTATAATCATATGTTAAGTAGTATAAAAAGGGGTGGCTTGTACCCTTTTTTCTTTGTTCCAGTTATTTGTAAAAGTTTTAAATTATTAATGAAAATGAACCTTTAATCTTTTGCAAATTCTGAGTTCCTTAATTGTTTTTTATAGTTTAATATATACCTTTTTCTTGCAAAGTGTTTGTTGAAATTTCATCAAGAAAAGAAGTTTTGGGTGAGAGGACACTTAAGCCCCAAACTGCTTTTCTTATAAAGGATTATAGAGGCTAATTGGCTGATTTGGCTGACAACCAAATAAGCTAACAGAGCTTTTATAAGTTCTTATTTCCAAAAATAGTTGGTTTCAAAAGATTTGTTAAAAAAAGATATTTTCAGAAAATCACCATTGTTTTTAGCTTTTATCCTAACTGTATCATAAGCTTGTAATAAGCTCTCTTGACAAAAGAGCTTATCACACAGCCTATGATACTTGTATCTCTTTTCTTGGTTTGATTTGTGTTTGTGCAGGTTTTCAAGAACAAGAAACAAGACCATTTCCTTTCCTCTTTTCATTATCTTTGAAGACATTTTCCCCTTAGGTCTCTTTGAGATTCCACCAACAAGGGTTCTCTACACGTCCATAAGCTCATACAAGCTCTCAAAAGCCCATTTTGGAGAAGGCATCGGCTAGGTTTGGCTTAGAACCCTCCTTATGTGTTTTTGTAGAATTTTTGCATGAATTTTATGATTTTGTGTGATAACTGTTGGTATGTTAGTTTAAGCTATAATTTATCTTCATTTGTGTTTTTGATACATGTTAGAGTAAGTAACATTCAGTTTTAAGGTGTTTTAAGTGGGATCTCTTTGTTAAATTTGAATTTCAGAAAGTAAGGGGTGTTTGGTTTGTGGATTTAGCTGATATAGGTGACATAATATTGGTTAAAACATGTTAAACACACTCAACTAGTTAGAGGTAGGTTGTATTGTTAGTTTGGTTCAGGTTTGGTAGGTAAATTTAAATTTTGCATTCTCTAATTTTGGAAAAACTGTCATAGAAATCAGCAAGCTTAAATTCAGTTGGTTTTGGTAATTTTTGGCCTTCAAATCTTGTAGGCTGTTAAGAATTGGTGTAATATAGGGACCTTAATTATTTAGTTGTGGTTTGGTGGCTATTTGACCAAGTTGTGGCCTGTTGAAAGTCATCAAATGGCATACTAGATCAACAAAAATTGCATGACCCCATAGCATCACATTCAGTAACTGAATTTGGCTTGTTGTGTGTGATTCTTGTTAACTACCTGTTGTTTTTATATTTTTCTTGACTCCCCACAACCCAACTAGTTGTGGGGGTGCCCCTTGTTCCAACAGATTCCAACAAACAAGCAAGATCTAAGCACATAAGTGCCCAGACCCGTAGTTTTGTTCAGTCAGTGGGAACCAAATTCCCCCTGCTAGTGCAAAAGTTCCCATTATTGGGGATAAAGACAAAATCTGCTTAAGTGTCACTTTCAGTTTTTCATATTTTTTTCTTTAGTGAACTCTTTTAGGAGTTTTTACTTGATTTTAATTTTTTATTTTTGTTATTTTATTTCTGATTTTCCATTTAATTTATTTTTCTGTTACTGTTCATTTTCTATTTTTTTGATTTAATTGCATTTTTAATTAGTTTTTAATTAACTATTTTTTGTCTTTTACTGTAAAGGTTTAATATTTTTCAGTTTTAAAAATTTTCTTATATTCAAGATTTTATGATTTTTAGTTTAAAAATATTTTACTGTTCACCTTTTTAAGTATTTTTTAGATTTATTTTTAGTTTAATTAGTTTTAAATTATAATATGTTTTGTCTTTTAGTGTAAAAAAGTTTTGTTTTCAACTTTTAAAATTTTTCTACTGTTTAGTAATATAATTAAGGATTTTTCAAATAGTCAAATTAATTTTAGCATTACTTTAATATTTTTAATCATTATTTTAGTTTAAAATTTGTTTTTAGTGTTTCAAAAATAGAAAAATAGTATTTAAAATTTAGGAAAAATACCTTTTAGTCTTTAAATAATATAAGTGAGTTATTAGTTCAATAAAATAATATTTTGGGATTTTTCTTAATTATATTTAATTTAGGGCTTTAATTAGCATTTAAAATTGAATATTTAATTAATAAAAGGTTTTAAATTTTATTTATTGGATTTTTGTTCTTATTTATATTATTTTAGACTTAGTTTTAATTTTTAATTAATTTTTAGCTCTTTTTTTAATTTTGTCACGTTTTACGTATTTACGTTCGCGTTTTACGTTAATTCGTCGTAGTGTAATCGTAATCGTAGCTCGTCTTTAATTTTTCTCGCTCAACCCAAAAACGTCATTAATCCAAACTCTTGATTTTACATATTGGCACACTTAATTCACACACCTCCTTCGAGAACAAACCCGCATTTATTTGACTTGTCGGTTTTCCTAAATCTTCGAGTTTAATACTTGCCCATTATACGTTGTTTTCCAAAACACGTGTTTTTACCAACCGTCGTGAAACTAGGAGTAGAAGGCTATTCGATTGAAGATTTTGCCTTTGTCGTTTTGACCTCGACATCGAAAAACGTATCAATGTGAGCAAGTCCATCGGTGGGCTTCTCAAACGATAAATCCATAATCTCACTCGGTGTGGGTTTAGGAGTAAAAGGCTCGCCTCGTGACGATTGTGCCTTGACGGTTTTAACTTTGTCCTTCGAAGGGATCGAACGTGGGTTCTCGAACATTTTAGCAAAATTACTAACACGTCCCTTCGGAATTAATTTTCGTTCATCTTGTAAAAACGAGGGTTCAATGATTTATTTTTAAAACCTTTTCACATTTTTCTTTTTCAAAATCATTAAATGGAATTTCTTCGTCAAAATTAAGTGTATATTGATTTAGAAAATCCTCAATAATTTCATCTTCATTAGAAAAATTTGGTTCAAAAGGTATAACATTCAACGTCCCTAAGTATCCTACGAGTTTTTGTTTTTGTTTATCTTCAAAAACATTTTTCAAAGCTTCGTTAGATGACGTTTTTGTTTCCTCTACGTTCTTATTAGATGAAAACGGTTGCACGACTTTAAAATTCGATAGATAGGGATCAATACGAGACGTTCGAGTCTTAGGAGTCGATATGGCTTGAACATCTCCTTTGAGATTCGGATTGGTGACGTTGAATGAAGAACTCGTCTCTAATTTATTTTCTAAGGTCTCAACCTTTAAAAGAAGTTCATTTCGCTCATTAGTGTAAGCTTCCACAACTTTATCAACAAGTTTATCCCATCTCTCTTCATTTAGGTCAAATAAACGTTCTCGTTCTTTAGAAGCGACATCATATTCGTTATCCAACTCGGTTCTCATGGAGGCCATTTACACTAAGTAAAATTCCTTTTGAGTTTACAATTGTTTTTTTGTAATGTGATAGGTGTGTAAACACCCATCCTTTCTACCACTTATTTACAAATAACCGGACCAAAACGTGTATTTTATGTCTTTTATGTCGGAATTATGCGTGGTTTGTGTTTTTGTTGTGATTTAGGACGAAAAGGTGAAAAGTTGAGAAAACACGGGAATTCACGGGCATTAACGGACTTTTATTGAAGAAAAAGATGAAAGACGAAGTCAAGAAGTCAAGAGTGCAAAAAGAACGGAAGTCCACGACCAATTCTGAAGATTTATCGAAGAAAAAGTCAAAAGACGGAAGTTTATCAAAAGCCGAAGAACTCAAGTCTATTTTATTGAAGAATTTAAAGACGAGTTCAAAGAAATCCCGAAGCCAAAAGTCCTTAAAGTTCAAGTTTAAAGAAGATTAGAAGAAAAGGACTAAGCATGCAATTAATGAAGATTAAAAGAAGGAGGGGCTTAATGACGCAATTAAGAGAAAAGGAAAGAGGGGAGGAAGCTTCCTTAATCCTCCCCTATAAATAGTCATTAGGATTTACATTTCATTCTTGTTGGCTAATAGTGACAATTAGTCCTTCCACCTTTAATTACCTTGTCATTTACTTTTCTTGTCAACTTTAAATACATGTTTTGCACCTTAATTACCTTTTAATTCCAAGTAAGTTTTCGTTTTAATTCTTGTCAATCTTTATTTTATCTTGTTAATCTCCTATCTACCTTTCTCAATCTTTGATTTGTTATGTTTATGTTGTGTTCATGTTCATGTTCTTTATTTTGATCAAGTGGGTTTTCAATTATTGTGGTTAAATTTGTTTGTTTTATTGATTTTAACTGATTGTTTATGTTTACTGTTGTTTCATTGATAGTTTTATTAAATCCTTTGTGTTGATTTTGGTTAAATCTGTGTTATTTTCCTTGTTTCTGTGATCCCTTGTTCTTCGAGGGAGTTTGTTATGTTTCTGATCTTTCCAGGAAAAATCTTCCGAATCAAGATAAGGAAGGTTGTTCATTCGGAAGTCTGAAGTTCATTCGGAAGTCTGAAATTCATTCGGAAGTCTGAAGTTCATTCGGAACTCCAAAAGTTCCGAACCAAGCTAGCTTCATCTGGAACTCCAAAAGTTCCGAACCAGAAAGGCTTCATTCGGAACTCAAAAGTTCCGGATCAAGCAATTCATTCGGAACTCCAAAAGTTCCGGATCAGTGAGTGTTCATTCGGAACATTAAAAGTTCCGAGTCAAGCAGTTCATTCGGAAGTCTCCAAAGTTCCGGATCAAGGGCTTCATTCGGAACTTCTTAAAAGTTCCGAACTAACTTCCGGATCAAGGGAAAGTTCCGAATCAAGAAGGCTTCATTCGGAAGTCTGAAACTTCCGAATCAAGGAGGCTTCATTCGGAAGTCTTCCGAATCAAGGGTTGATCAAAAGTTCCGAACCAACTTCCGGATCAAGGGCAAGTTCCGAATCAGAAGGCTTCATTCGGAAGTCTGAAACTTCCGAATCAAGGAGGCTTCATTCTGAATCTTCCGAATCAAGGGTTGATCAAAAGTTCCGAATCAAGGCAAGATTGAGAAGTTCCGAATCAGTAAAGTTCCGAACGAAGGATTGTTTTGGATAAGTGACATATTCAGATCAATTTGTTCCAGATCAAGGATTTTGGTAATATTCCGAGCGAAGAAGAATCATTCCAACCGAAGGTGACATTCCGGACGAGTGATTGTTCCAAACAAAGGGTTATTCCGAATGAGCTGTATTCAGGTTCTTTTTAGTTTTCGTCTTTGATTTTTATTTTCAAGCTTTATTTTTCCCGCCCTTATTTTAATTGCACTTCAAGTTTATTTGCCTTAGCTTAATTTTAGTCTTGCCTTAGTTTAAGTTTTAGTCGCGTTTTAAGTTTGCCTTAGTTAGATTTAAGTTTGCGTCATTTACTTTAGTGCCCTTTAATTTCAGTCACGTTTTTAAATACTTGCACCTTTACTTTAATTAGACTTAGATTTACTTTAAGTGCACTTTTACTTTAATTGTTCCGCACTTTTAATTTTAAACACTACAATGACACATCTTTGTTCCACCAAAATAAAACTGAGTCACACATTAAACACAAGTTTTTCAATTCGAAGAGACACACGACAAAGAATCTTTTTAACCTGAGTAAAATCGTGTTATCAAATGGCGCCGCTGCCGGCTCTTTTCGTAAAGATTAACGGTTTTCTGTGAGAGACGCGTTGCTTTTTGGGATCCGTTCACTTGTGAGCGTTACTTTTCTTGCATAAAAAATTCAAAAAATCATAAAAATTAAAAATTGATAAAAAAACATAAAAATTAAAAATTTCAAAAATCCAAAAAGATTTTATCTTTATTGTGTATATATATTGTTTTTGTGTTTGGTTTCTTTTTCTTTTGTCTTTGTAGGTGCATGCGTACTAGATCTTCTACTTATCAAGAGCCCGAGCCTCAAGAAGATTTAGCTATGTCAGGTGTAAACAACAATAATCCACCGCACCCTAATAATAACAACAATGCTCTTCCACAGCCCGATCTTCGGACCATGGAGGAACTTTGTCAACCAACCATGTTTGGACGAGGAGGACGATTGCGCCGATGCAAATCAACGCTCCTGAGTTTTCGTTGAAGCACCATATGATTCAGCAAGTGCAAACAAACCCATTTCGTGGATTGCCTGATGATGATGCCAACAAACACCTCGACAAGTTCATTACAATCACCCAAAGCATGAAGTTGGCCGGTGCCACAATGGATGAACTTCGCCTACAACTCTTTCCACACACTTTATTACATCATGCCGAGAAATGGTTTGATCATCTCTCGAAGAATTCTATTCACACTTGGGATGACATGACTCAACGCTTTTTGTCGCGCTATTTTCCACCATCCATGGTCACGAGCCTTCGCAATCAGATCAGCGGTTTCATGCAAGATCCCGATGAATCTCTTTTTGATGCTTGGGAGAGATATAATGTCTTGATCGATAGATGTCCAAACCACAACATGCTACCTGTGACCTTAATCGATACTTTCTACAACGGTTTGACTTTTCGAGATCGTGATACGATTAATGCAGCCGCCGGTGGCACATTCATGAAAAGGAGACCCGAGGAGTGTAGAGAGCTAATTGAGAACATGACTACTCACCACAAAAACTGGGATTCCTCTGCTTCTTCAAGGAACAACCTGAGAGTCAATGTTTCCTCCACCTCAGCAAACCCTGATATGACCGAACTCACCCGCATGATGACTGAAATGAGCAAAAGTATTACGCTTCTCGCTTCAAACCAACAACAACAACAAGTTAAAGCGGTTGCTAATCCTTGTGAAACATGTGGCGGTCCTCACTCATACACCGATTGTCCTTCTACACAAGGAAATCCGGAAAATGTGTATGCAGCTTATGGTAATTATTCACCTGAAAATTACCAAGCTAGACAACAAGGGGATAGAAATCTGCTGAGCTACCGATCAAACAATTACCTTTCACCCGGTTTTTCTCCTCAAAACCAAAACCCCGCCAACAACTATAATAAAAGCAACCAAATCCCACCAAGAGCTTCTAACCCTTATCAACCACCCACCCAACAAAACCCACCCATTAATCCCGATGTTGAAGCCATCATGAGAACTCAAGGTGAGCAAATAAAGAATCTACAAAGCCAAATAATCAATTTGAAAGGAGATGTCCTAAAGAAAGGTAATGACATTAGAACCGAGGTTCGTGATAATATTCAATCCTCCTTCAGCACTCAAACGACTGAATTAAAGAATCTGTTGGCTAGTTTCTTGCCCGCCACTCAACCTTCTACTTCAAGTTCTCTACCTTCAAACATCGTCACTAATCCGCGAGCCAATGTGAGTGCTATTACTACTCGTAGTGGAGTCACCATCGTAGGACCACCAATCCCACCCCCATCATCTACACCTCCTCCACCACCATGTATCCCTACTCCTCCTACACCTAGTATTAGTACACCATTACCATCTCCGCATCGTCATGACGATGTCTCTAGGAAGGACCCTTCAACATCTCAACCTTCACCAACTACACCTTCACCTTCCACCTATCAACCTAGAATCCCATACCCTTCTCGCATAGGCAAGACCAACGAGCTAACAAAGAATGACTGTCAAGTATCGAAATATGTCAATATGCTATCTCAAATGACCATCAACATTAGCCTTGTTGAAGCACTTTTCCACATGCCGAAATTTGTCAAAGCATTCAAGGAATTGCTTAGCAAGAAGGAGAAGCTGATTGAACTCACCAACACACGCTTAAAT
The DNA here is from genome assembly GCA_025667525.1 of Glebionis coronaria. Classification (NCBI taxonomy): domain Eukaryota; kingdom Viridiplantae; phylum Streptophyta; class Magnoliopsida; order Asterales; family Asteraceae; genus Glebionis; species Glebionis coronaria. Next base: position 148,790 of record JANFOE010001076.1, on the reverse strand, counting down.
GAAAACTTCTTAGCAGTTATTCTTAAAGAATTACCGGAAAAGCTTGGAGATCCTGGTCGTTTGTGTTGCCTTGCGTGTTCAACAAAACTGAAGAATTTACTGCCCTTGCTGATCTCGGGGCTAGTATTAATTTGATGCCACTGAGTGTTTGGAAAACACTATCATTGCCCGACCTCACACCAACAAAGATGACTCTTGAACTTGCAAACCGCACTCTCGCTTACCCCGTTGGTATAGCCGAAGATGTGTTCATCAAAGTTGGCACATTTACTTTCCCGGTCGATTTTGTCGTAGTTGATTATGAAATGGACCCTCGTATTCCTTTAATACTTGGTCGGCCATTCTTGAGAACTGGACGAGCTTTAGTTGATGTGGCCGAAGATGAGTTAATCTTACGAGTCGGGTTTGATTCAAAAGTTTTTAAAATAGGGAAGCTTACAGGCAAATCTTTTGGACGAGAATCAGTGAATATGATAAATGTGCTCGATGACTTTGTCGTCTACGACAATCCTCTATTCGACTCTTGCATTGATAATCCACTTTTTAATGATGATGTGGATGATTCTCTCCCTACTTTGGACGCTTCTCCCATTTATGATTCTCCACCGGTCTTCGATGCTTATGATGATGATGATTCTAGCTCAGATTCGGATGATTTTGACGATTGTACTTCTGAGTATCCCGAGCTGCCCACTTTCGATGATTTTGATGAGGCTGATACTCTTTCGAGCGATTCTTCACATGATGAAGATCCTCCGCCATCACTCGATCCTACTTTGGACAATTACTCATTTGAGGAAGATTTCTCTGAATTTCTCAACACTTACTTCCCTCATGAGAGTGATGCTCCTCCTTATGACTTTGAAGATTATCGTCTTGATCCTACTTTGGATTTGAAGCACATTCTGTCAAAGGAGAAGAAACCGGTCGACACCAATATCCGTTACACATATGATTTGACACTTCTTTGTCCCCCTTCTGAGGACGAGGTTGTGATTCTTTGCGGATCTTCTTCACACTCGGCTGAGCCTGAGTGCTATTTTCCCTTAAAGGAAAAGGTGTTCGACCCCGGTATTAAAGTCTTTAAGCCATCTCAGTATCCACCTGATGAAATAAAAGGAAAAATCTTTGGAACTATTGAAGACATGCTTGTACCACTTCATCCTTGCTTCCACCGTGCTCCATTACTGCTTAAGGGAACCTTGCCTACTTTTTTTTGGCTTGCCTTGTTCGCCTTAAGCTTGTGTTATTTGCTCGATGAAAACTATGTCTTTGATCCTGGTGGATATGTTTCATGCTTCTTCCGTTGATGATCAAGGTCGAGTCAGGCTCACGACTCGGTTAACAAAAACCAAGCGCTTCTTGGGAGGCAACACATGCATCTATCTTGTCGCTTTCTTTATCATAAGTGTAGGGGAGACCCTTTGGTTTGCTATTTCCTCTCCTCACTTCTTAATCAGGGATTCGAGCTTCAATGATCCACTCTTGATGATTCTTGACGACCCGTGATTCCGTGTTCCATTATCCCGGTTCTATCCTAAACTCTTTTCGATTCAATATTTTATATTTTCTCAATATTAAAATAGGAATCTCTTTAGTTGTCTTTTCCTTAGCGAGATTTAAACAACGTGCACAATGTCCTAAGTGTAGGGGAGTTTACTCCCACATGCTTAAACATTGAGGACAATGTTTATCTTAAGTGTAGGGGGGACTTCTATCGAAGTTAAGTGGTCTTTTCCTTGTTTTTGTCCTCATTTTAACCGGAAAATCAATTTTTCGACATTTTTCAAAATTTTTGATCTATTTTGGCCTATTAGTTTTTACCGTTGTATAGTTATTTTCTTTCCTTATTAGAATAAATGTTTAATAAGTGGTTTTAATTGTCAAACGTTGTGAATCTTTTGACTCAACCCGAGTTTACTTATCTAAGTTACTCTAGCTAGTATCCTTAACGTGTTTAAGTCAATTTTTGCTAGGCTTTTATATAGGGAGCTATAAAACCCGAAAGTCTTAACTCTCACAAGTTTTGCTAGGCTTTTATATAGGTAGCTAGAGAGTCGTTTATCAAGGGAACTTTAAAACGTGATTTCTAAACTTGAAAAAGTCTAAGAATTTGCAAGATCCTATAGGCGACTCGAAAACCCAAAACTTTGATTTAATAGGCTAAGTATCCACGAGTCTCATTACTTGAGATTTTAAACTGTGGAGAACGAGAGATGATAGAGCGAATTATAAGTTCGGTATTCTTTCGTGAATTTATGTGAGTTAATTATGAGCCTATTCTCCCATCGCTTGCTAATAATTTACCTGCTAATAAATAAGGTTGTACGATTTGAAAAGTTACTTAGCTTCTAGGCCAAGATCGTTTAAAAGTTGCTCGGTATGGATTAGAGTTCATAGCCAAGGCATAACTTATTGAAGCGGGATGCGAAGATTGGCGAGTCCGAAAAGGCCCTAACAAGGCATGAGGGCTATATTTTGTTGCTAAAGATCCAAAAGTGTTGTGAAGAATCATTTATCGAAAATCAATATGAAGGATCGAGACACACGACGAAAAGCAAAACTCCCCAAAAGTCATGGAGAAGTGTATCCGAAAAGACCCTAACAAGGTATGAGGATAAATAGATCCAAGTCATGAAAGGATGCGGATCGTTGTATATCAAAGTCCAAAATAAATATTGGAGAAAAATGAAGAAGTCGTGGTCCAAGTATGAATCTCTCAAAACTTCAAGTGAATAAATTCCATTATGAAGAGAAGACCATAATTTCATGAACGTCTCTCAAGATTTGAAGTATGAAGTCGCTGCCAAATATCGGTCTGAGAAAGGTCTCAAATCGCGAAGCGAGTTATGCCAAGATATGAACTTTATGAGGTCCCGAGAAGCAGTTTTAAAAGATTTTGTCCTTTAGCTAACTATTGATTTAATCGTTCACTTTATTTTCAGACTTAATAACTATCGAAATAAGTCAAAAATGCATCCTCGTGATCATTCAAGACAATAATAAAATATAAGAGATACACCTAGGAATAAGGGAGTCTAAGTGAATAATTGGCCCACATGAGTTCGTGATAGTTTACTAACTTATAATAACAATGATCTCGTTTTTAAGCTTGGTTTGGAGAAAGTGAAAACTTTAGGATGATGATTATTCATGCCATTTCCAAAACCCAAGGTATGTCTTTGATTTCTTTATTTTGTATGTTTTTAATTTTCTATCTCTTTAATAAAGGCCAACGTGGATTGATTATGATGAAAAGTGTAATCTTGCTCTGTAACTAATGCATTGCATGAGGACATTGCAATGGTCAAGTGTAGGGGATTTGATAGGTGTGTAAACACCCATCCTTTCTACCACTTATTTACAATAATAACCGGACCAAAACGTGTATTTTATGTCTTTTATGTCGGAATTATGCGTGGTTTGTGTTTTTGTTGTGATTTAGGACGAAAAGGTGAAAAGTGGAGAAAACACGGGAATTCACGGGCATTTACGGACTTTTATTGAAGAAAAAGATGAAAGACAAAGTCAAGAAGTCAAGAGTGCAAAAAGAACGGAAGTCCACGACCAATTCTGAAGATTTATCGAAGAAAAAGTCAAAAGACGGAAGTTTATCAAAAGCCGAAGAACTCAAGTCTATTTTATTGAAGAATTTAAAGACGAGTTCAAAGAAATCCCGAAGCCAAAATTCCTTAAAGTTCAAGTTTAAAGAAGATTAGAAGAAAAGGACTAAGCATGCAATTAATGAAGATTAAAAGAAGGAGGGGCTTAATGACGCAATTAAGAGAAAAGGAAAAAGGGGAGGAAGCTTCCTTAATCCTCCCCTATAAATAGTCATTAGGATTTACATTTCATTCTTGTTGACTAATAGTGACAGTTAGTCCTTCCACCTTTAATTACCTTGTCATTTACTTTTCTTGTCAACTTTAAATACATGTTTTGCACCTTAATTACCATTTAATTCCAAGTAAGTTTTCATTTTAATTCTTGTCAATCTTTATTTTATCTTGTTAATCTCCTATCTACCTTTCTCAATCTTTGATTTGTTATGTTTATGTTGTGTTCATGTTCATGTTCTTTATTTTGATCAAGTGGGTTTTCAATTATTGTGGTTAAATTTGTTTGTTTTACTGATTTTAACTGATTGTTTATGTTTACTGTTGTTTCATTGATAGTTTTATTAAATCGTTTGTGTTGATTTTGGTTAAATCTGTGTTATCTTCCTTGTTTCTGTGATCCCTTGTTCTTCGGGGGAGTTTGTTGTGTTTCTGATCTTTCCAGGAAAAATCTTCTGAATCAAGATAAGGAAGACTGTTCATTCGGAAGTCTGAAGTTCATTCGGAAGTCTGAAATTCATTCGGAAGTCTGAAGTTCATTCGGAACTCCAAAAGTTCCGAACCAAGCTAGCTTCATCCGGAACTCCAAAAGTTCCGAACCAGAAAGGCTTCATTCGGAACTCAAAAGTTCCGGATCAAGCAATTCATTCGGAACTCCAAAAGTTCCGGATCAGTGAGTGTTCATTCGGAACTTTAAAAGTTCTGAGTCAAGCAGTTCATTCGGAAGTCTCCAAAGTTCCGGATCAAGGGCTTCATTCGGAACTTCTTAAAAGTTTCGAACTAACTTCCGGATCAAGGGCAAGTTCCGAATCAAGAAGGCTTCATTCGGAAGTCTGAAACTTCCGAATCAAGGAGGCTTCATTCGGAAGTCTTCCGAATCAAGGGTTGATCAAAAGTTCCGAACCAACTTCCGGATAAAGGGCAAGTTCCGAATCAGAAGGCTTCATTCGGAAGTCTGAAACTTCCGAATCAAGGAGGCTTCATTCGGAATCTTCCGAATCAAGGGTTGATCAAAAGTTCCGAATCAAGGCAAGATTGAGAAGTTCCGAATCAGTAAAGTTCCGAACGAAGGATTGTTTTGGATAAGTGACATATTCAGATCAATTTGTTCCGGATCAAGGATTTTGGTAATATTCCGAGCGAAGAAGAATCATTCCAACCGAAGGTGACATTCCGGACGAGTGATTGTTCCAAACAAAGGGTTATTCCGAATGAGCTGTATTCAGGTTCTTTTTAGTTTTTGTCTTTGATTTTTATTTTCAAGCTTTATTTTTCCCGCCCTTATTTTAATTGCACTTCAAGTTTATTTGCCTTAGCTTAATTTTATTCTTGCCTTAGTTTAAGTTTTAGTCGCGTTTTAAGTTTTCCTTAGTTAGATTTAAGTTTGCGTCATTTACTTTAGTGCCCTTTAATTTCAGTCACGTTTTTAAATACTTGCACATTTACTTTAATTAGACTTAGATTTACTTTAAGTGCACTTTTACTTTAATTGTTCCGCACTTTTATTTAAAAACAACCAAAAATATTTGTTTCACCAAAGAACGACTAAGTCACATAGAGAGCCTAGATCAATTCGTTAAGATTCCGAGAACACGAACTTGAACTTTAATTTTTATACGGGCAAAAGCCCTGTTATCATAATGTTCCTTAAGTTCACTACCAGTTCCCTAAGGTTTGTCATGTGTTCTTCAACCATCGTTAATTTTTCATTATTACGACTCATATAGTCAAAAAAGGTGTTATGAATCGTCTCATCATTTTGATTTTGATCACATTTAAAAAAGATGAATCATATGACGAGTAGAACGAAGACGATGGGTGATCTTGGTCATAAGATTGAAACTCGTCACCACGATCACATGGAGCGGAGTTATAGATATAACTCTTTCGACCTCCAATAACCTCACAATTAAAATAATTGGCACCATCGGGCGGCCCTCCACAATATGGACACGAATAATATCCACCATCATTCGACATGATGCAATGAGAAAGTCGTTTCGAGAACTAAACGACATAGAGGGTGAAAGAAGAGAATTATGCAAATAGAGGGAAAAATAGAAGATTCTTTTTGTTGTTTTTGTTTTTTCAATTTTTTGGAATTTTTGTGTATTACGTAGAAATTAATCTACAAAAACTATCCACTAATTAAAGGTCTCGATTAATGAATCCAAGAGGAGTGAAGGCAATTACGTGAAGTAAAAACCTTCGGTCGACTTTGAAACGTTGGCAGAACGCTAAAACGTTTCGAGGGTTCAATAATTTAAACTCACAAAAATAGATTAATAATACTTGAGTTGGCAAATCCCTAATTAATTGTCACTTTCAAAATACGCACAAGCGAGCGGAGAAAACGAGACGGCGCGAAGCACTTAAGAGCCTTTTTTCTTTAGGCCGTGAAATACAACCGCCTTATATCCACCTTATAGTTTTTATTTATCGAGATTAAACCAATTAAGAGTATTTATCTATTTTGCCTTTGACTTTCATTTTGGATTCGAATACAATAATTGAGTGATGAAATCCCAATTAAGGTTGCGTTTTCACGCTTTTGGATAATTATTGTGTATTAATTGTTTTATATAAATACTATATATTATGCACAAGAAAAACAAAAAAAACGATTTTGTGTTAATTGAGTTTAATTTAACACTATTTATTTGTATGGCTATTAGTTATAAAAAATAAAAAGAAGTATTTACGATAAAAACGTAAACACTCAAACAAACATGATAAAAGATATGGCTAAGCACACCTCCCGGCAGCGGTGCCATTTAGTGATGTAGTATTTTTGTATATACTTTATTTTAGGAAAAATAAAGCAACACAAAATGTCGTGGGTAAGTATTTGTACGTACGTTTTGTGAAAAACGTAGATACCGACAATCGAGTTCGTACTCGAGGAGGTATGGTGTTTAGCCAACAATTATAGACGTTATTTAAGTGAGTATTACGCTTTTGGAAAGAGAAAAGAAAAATAAAACGTAAGACGTGTTACGCTAAAAATTACACTACGACGTAAAAAACGCGAAATCGTAAAATTTTACGAAAAATTAAACTCGACTAAAAATCGCCAAATTTTATATCTAAGTTAAGAAAAGTCTAATTAAAACAAAAGTGAAAAAAAAAATTTCCAAAACTTTTTAAATTAATTTATATTAAATTTTAAAGTTTAATAAAAAACTCAAAAATTAATAAAATTAATAAAAAGTGAAAATAAAATTTTTGTGTTTTGTAAACCTAGATTATACTGAATTAAAACTAAAAAGTATTTTTCCTAAATTTTTAAAACTATTTTTCTAATTTTTAAATGCTAAAAACACTTTTTAAACTAAAATAATGATTAAAAATAATAAAATAATGAGAAAATTAATTTTACTTTTTGAAAAATGCTAAATTATAATACTAAATAGTAGAAAAATAGAAAAAGTTGAAAAAGGTAATTTTTTTACCTAATAAGACAAAACAGTTTATATTAAAAACTAATTTAAACTTAAATAATTCTAAAAATTAATAAAATAAAGTGAAAAATGAAATTTTTTTCTAAAACTCTTAAAATATATTACTCAAACTATGAAAACTGGAAAAACAGAAAAATACAACTTTTTGACACTAAAAGACAAAAACAAGATTAATATAAAACTAATTAAAATTAAATAAATGCTAAAAATATGAAAATAAACAAAAAATAAAAAATAACTTTTTGAAAATTCCTAAAATAAATAAACAAAACAGGGAATATTAAAATGAATGAAAAATACACAATTAAGTTCACTAAAGACAAAAAATTAGAAAAGCTGAAACTAACACCAGCAAGTCTATTGTCTTCTAGTGAAGCAGTGGGAACAAATTGTGATACCCGTGAATGTGCCATATGATGCTAAGCTATTGTCTCAAGAGCTGTTCAATATGAGCATCCCTCTTAAGTTGCGACTCACTTGAGGATGTGATATCCCGAGGCCCAACGTCATTTATTTAATCCTATTTTACGAATATTTTTGAAATTTTTAAGAAATTTCGTTTGCTATATATTTGACGGTTCAAGTTGAAACCAACGTTTAAGGTCGTAATTTTAACATTTGACGATTTAAGAAGAACCGATGACGACTACGATACCGACGGATGCCCAAAATTTACCTTTTATTATCGATTGATCGATATTTGAGTTTTTCGAGATTTTATTTTTATTACGTGTTAAGTCGAGTCGGAACCATGTGTATATTCGTTTTGTGTGCGTTTGAACCATTTAAAAGTATTTTCAAGTGTTCGGGGAAAAACCCGACTCCCGTAAATTTTTAAAACCAACTACTAGTCACAATCCCGCTCTTTAAAAATAGATTTGCCACTAAGGCCAAAAGAAAACCAAAATGACCAAACAAGCCCCTCCCATTTTTTTATACACAAACACCAAAAACACACACAAAAACACACACTCAAAAATCAAACCCCCTCCCCCCTCTCTCTTTGAAACCCACGGCCAAAACCAAAAACCACCACCACCACCATTTTCTTGGGTTTTTGGAAAAAGTAAGCAAAGACCACCTCCTATTTCATCATTGTAAGTCATTCTATCCATTAAAATCAAACATGCAACAACTTGATTTTTCCAAGAATCAAAGATTTTTTTAAAATGTGTTTTGATGTAATTAAATCATTAATTCATTTAATTGGTGATTGGGTAATGTTAAATAATCTATAAAACAAGATGGGGTTTATGATTTTTTTGTTCTACAGCCCCTAAACCCACGAATTTATGGGGGTTTTCTGGGTTCATGGTGTTTTATGATTTTGCTTGTGGGTTTGTGTTTAGATTGATGTTTTAGGTGTTTTTGAATTAGTTAAACATGTTGCATGCTTGATTTGGTAAATGGGTTTTTGAGTGGATTTGATATCCTAGGTGTTAGGGACTGATTAAGGTGTTTAGGAATGGTCATGAGTGGTTAATTTAGGGCTAGGTGTGGTTAGAATGGATTGGAAACAAGTTTTGGAATGATTTTGGAAGGGTGATTTTAGACCAGATTGTTCAAGCATGTTTTTCGTGGGTTTAACTTTGTAAGCAGGCCATAAACATTGGATTGAGTTGTAGAGCTTTGTCTTAGCTTCGTTTTGGTATAAGGTAGAGCTTACGAATTCAAACGAGTCAAAAGTTATGATATTTTGAAAGTTCGTGTACCGGGAGATGAGAATCAACACAATCCGAAATTGTGTTTGGTTTTAGGTCAAATCCCGGGGACCATAGATAGAGTTTGGTAAACGATTGAATGTTAATTTTTTGTTTCAAACCTGCATTTGTGAGTCTATTTTTAGAATTAGGTGCCGGATTGATCAATGGTGTATTTTAAATGGGTCAAACAAGTCCAACATGGTCAACGTGCAAAATCAGTCCTAAAAGTGTATGTTTAGAAATGTGATGTGTAACGAGTCATAGAAGTGAAAACTTTTCATGGGAATAAATATGGGTTTTATACAGGTCATGAGGTATTTTTGTGAATTTTTTTGAATTTTATACAAGTGCGTAAGTCGTAGAAAACAGCCCGTACTTTTGGTAAGTATCGGCAAATTTATAAAATGAGAATCACTTTAAATACGTAGGTAAATGGTATAAGTCTAGTAACAACTACTTTTTTGATTTTGGCGTGAGTTTTCATAAGCATTAAGTGTTTCGATTTGCGTGTGTTTAGTACAATTATGTACGCGGTGTATTGATTTGGTTTTCGTACTTTGACTTTTAGGTCAAGTGTTTGATTTTCTCGGGCATCCACGTCGTCGGTGACATTTCTCGTTACGTCTTCACTAGAACCACTACTACTACGCCAGGTGAGTCTATAGCCTTGCTCTTTAACTTATTTCAAACGTTTTTACCCGCGAGGGGGATGCATGCTATTTAAATGAAAAGAACATAAGTCATGAATGATTGTTGGACCCGAATGTTGCCTTGAATTGTGTTGAGTACCTAGTTGTAAAAGTCCCTAAATTCGTGAACTATTAACTATTGTCTTGCCCTTGTGTGGGTTGGAGATAGCCGCTTATACAATTGATAGTACTATGGGGTTGACGACCCTATCCGAGACGAGAGCTAGTACTTTGAGTACCCTCTGCGGACGGATAACTTGTGATAAGAAATAAGGTATAATTACAACTAATGCCTTTAGAAGGGGCACTGGTTTCACTTAAATCATGCCGGTCTTTGTGCGCGGGTGATTCAGTTAACGGATTAGTGTCACGAGCTTAAATACAATTATTAGCTGTTGCTAAAGATAATATCCTTGAATAATAGATTGTGTATACGACAATGCTATTGAATGATCATGATTGGTTTTAATACTTATGTTCAACCTATGATTTGATAAACCTATAGATTCGCTCAACCTTTGTGTTGACAGTTTTAAGCATGTATTTCAGGTAACCAAGATTGATAGCAGCGGAGCATGCGAGGATGGAAGTTGTTGTGGCTTGGTGGTCTACTTTGTTTTTCCTCCCCTTTTAACACTTAAATATTTATTATTATGTCATGTGAACTAAAATGTACTTTTGGGTTGAGATTCAATGGGGACCAAAACGCAAACTCTGTTTTGTATTATCTTGGGATTTGGAAAACTGTAGACTTTGATGTTTTAATCAATCTTTAATTTATGTTTAAACTTTTACGTCTCTTGAGTCGTTTAATATAGCTTATGTGTGATGATAACTACGTAGCACCCAAATGTTGTAGTTCCGCTGCGCATAGCATTTGTGGGAGTGTTATAGATTGGTATCAGAGCCATGAGTTATAGAGAACTAGGTCATTTTGAAAAATCCTAAACTATAACTTTTGGTGTCGTAAGAAATTGTCCAAGCACACAACTATCCTGCATGGCTCCGGTAAGATTTCTTTAGCATTGCTTTATATTTTAGATGTATCCCTCAAATTGACAGGAATTCTCTAGTATTTAGTAAGTAAATACTTTGATATATATTGAGATATATTGTTGTGTACGTTGAGTACTTATCATCGTAATTTGCAAATTCTTGTAAGATTATCTTATATGTTGCATGTAATTGACATACGGGCTACATTGCATTACATGGCAACACCGCGTTGTAATCCTACGTGTATGTAGGAATGATTTTATGTATAAATATGTATTTACTATGGTATTTAAAGTCATTGCACGTGAAGCAATGGTCCTTGAGTGATTATCGTACATGTTATAATGCGGTTTTGTTGAGAATTCGGCCTCACCGCAAATTATCAATCTTGATAATTGATTTATTGTTCGGATAACCGAATATGAACCTCGTTTGATACTCTAGATACGTAAATAACGCTTCGTAACATATTGTATATTGACTAGATTGATCTTGATTGTCGTTATCGCACCGTGATGTGTCATTTTGGACATTTTCTTTTGAAACGTAATTTACTTACGTATTACTTTATTTCCTTTATTCCTTATGGGTTTGATATGTTAGTTGGCGTAACTATAATATAGACGAAGTATAATCAACGATACGTACATCGTGGTGGCGAATCATGTGTGTATATTATGAAACGTGGTTGAGGCGTATCGCCATTTAATCGTTTTTATCATCCTGCTTGAACTTAAATATGCGTTTTAAAAATAGACTAGCGTTGTGATCAATCGCGATAACTTGAAATTTGGTTGGTTTGTGTTAATTTTGTGGTGTACGATTTCGAGACTCACCCGAGGCCGATAACAACACTTAGTTGACATACGTATTCTCGTTCGTTTATTTCATTTTTGTTCTTGTTGTCTTATTATTTTAAATTTAATAGTATATATGACGAGGTACAGCATTTGTGTGAGTTAAGTAAGCAATAAATTTTGTTGATTGAATGATTTAAACATAAAGTGTTTTACATATTTAATATTTGGTGAATGAAACTTTTGGATAAAAATGATTTATGATGTGTCTTGTAACCAGAAAAATATGTGTAGAGAATAAATGGACAAAGTGAAATTATTTTTCTTTTAACTTTTGTTGGTAAATCGTAATAAGTAGTTTATATTACTCGTAAAACCCTTGTTTTCATATATTAATAATTTGATACTAGAAGCTTGTGATGGATTTGTCAAGATTTTGTTTGATTAAATTTAAGAACCGGAGTTATAATAAAATTTACGATACGAATATCGAGTATAGACGGCTTGAGGTTTGGTGTGAATTAATTTTGGGTCAATATAGCAAACCTTTGGCATATTTTGTAATATAGAACATGAGTAGAAAATTGGTCATGTATTTTGGAGCTAAAAACTTTGTAAAATTGGTTTTATCTTAAACATAAGGTTATGTTTACGTATGCATTGGTATAAACTTGAACACGTTACTTGTGGTAGTGAATAAACTGGGATAAAAATCGGAATGTACACTTTAAGTGAGAAAATTATAACGCTTGAAACGAATTTTTTTTAAAATGTTGATGGAACGTCATTTTACTCTACTGCGAGATGTGTTAATTTTAAAATCGTTTGATAATTGGCTAAAGATTTAAAATTCGAATTTTCTATATTTTAGAGTTATTGAAATAAGCATCTTAATTATTTATTACTATTATTATTATTATCGAGATTCAAGTGTCGACTAAAATCAGTAAGTATCCGAGATAATACCACGTGAAACCTCTTTATCATTTGAGTCAAATTGCGCGAATATGATTTAACAAATCAGTTGTAAGGGAAACATGTGTGTAATTAAAAGTCAAGGTTAATTTTAAGAGTCAATTGGACTAATTTGAGTTGTGTTGGTTACTTGTATATATGTGATAAGATAAGTCGTATTAATAATAACGTAAAACTTGGAAAAATTTTACTATGCACGTTTTTGGTACTTAAAATATGAATATTAATGGGATTTTGGCCACAAGTATTGAGATTTTCAAACCTAATGATTTTACCAATTATGATAACCGGGTCACCGCATTTATTAATGCTAGTAATTTCCTAGAGATTGAAATTTTTCCAGAAATAAAAACTTTGTAAGTTGAAAAATGAAAGGTATAAATTCTTTAATGGTGTAACACAAATTTAAATATACAAATGTTCGGTTTTACAATGTACAAGGTAACACTAATTAGAATACGCAAGTGGATTACCCAACACACGCCTACTTGTACATTATTTAATAAAGATGTATATATAATGTTTTGAGTCACGATGGTTCGATCGTACGACATCTCTTCTTTGACTTTGCGAGTCTATATCTGAACTTGAGTAGTCATGTGATTGTTTATTTTAATATTGTCTATGGTATGAAACCGTTATTTATTTTTTTTAAGTACTACTTCGCTATTACTTGATAATATGGGTATGTCGTCTGGTGTATTTTTGTCCTCTTCATGGACGCCGTAACTTTTCTTCTTTCGGTTAATGAAACCTAAAATTCTGTATTTGCTTGAATGACGCTATAAATCTACATTAAAGTGGTTATTTATTTATAATTGAACAAAAGCGAGGAGGCGAAGCCTCTTTACCAAATTGTAGAGGTGAAAGAACTCGATCTTCCTGGTGAAATTGTTTATATTCGACCAGGTGATCCTTCTCCTCTTCCCGTATACCCTTGGCGGAATGTGTGTGCAACTCGAGACGATGGGAATTATGATCGTTGTTTTATTTTTTACGCTTGTGTAGATATTCCATTTTTTTTACTCTATGTATTCGTAGATCGCTGTTTTTATCCCGAGACTATTGTCATATATTTGAAGTATTTTCGTTTCTGATGTAGTTAATTTTAGTTGGCAATTATATTGCTCGATTACCTTGTTCGATCTCATTGATTTTTGATTTTATTACTTGTTGTGCTTGCAATGATCTTTAATCTTTAACCACCTTACCGTTATTTTGTGAATAGTCTATTTTGAAAATATGTATGAGTGTGTCAAATGGTTCGTTGAACAAAATGTAGATGGTGTCGATTTATTTATTTTCCTCATAAAAAGGCAAAGAGAAAGTACGTTTCCAAAGTAGATGAAAAATGTTTGATGTATTTCTTAAAACGATGGTAGCAATATTTTCCCATTTCAAATTTCATGACCAACGATTTAATTATTTTGAAGTTTAGGTCGAAAACTTTCATAGTCATATTCGGTGTGTCATAATAATGTTTGTGTTGTCACTCGATCCTCAATTATGCACAGCTTAGCTAACTATGCATAATTAGGGAAGAGTCCTATTTTGTTAGTTGTCATTGCTTGATCCTTAAGTATGCATGATCTAGCTAATTATGCATAGTTAGGAAGGGCGATGTAGTTTCAAATCAATTGGTTATCTTTAAAACCAGTAGTGTTTTTGATAAAGGTTTGGATGAGAACGTTTTAAAAATGGTGGATCCTTATGCAAGTAATCGTATTCTCCTTGATTCCCAGAGAAAATTTTTAAATTTTCTTGTGTTTCCTTGAAATTAAATTATTTTATTTTTCTTCATTTTGTGTTGACTTAGTAAGCCACCGTGACCGAGTAAGTTTGGAAAATGTTTTATGGGTTGTGTGTAATGTGTGAATTTTATCAGAATCGCTAGGGTGTTGATGAAATACAAAAGGGACTCGTACCGACACTAAGAAGGAATTTTAACAAAAATAGAAGACTGACGAAGTAGAGGAAATCCAAGTTTGAGTAATTCTGAGGGAAACGACGAAGACTTCTCCTACATCGAACGTATCGTACCTTATTCATTTTCTTTTCTCGTTCTTTTGATATGTTTAACGACACGCGATAAACTGTTGAAGTTTACCAACTGTGCATCGGTAGTTGGAAGACAATTCCATTGCCGTCTTCGTTTATTTAAATGAGGAATCCTCCTTGCTTGACTCAACCATCCTTGATTATCGATGGTTAAACGATGGATAAACATAGTCGATGTTTTTATGGTGAGGCCTTGCCTTTTATGTGTTTATGTTGTATGTGATTCTAGTCAAGTGATCGAAAGTTGTGAGAACTTAAGACGACATTGTCCAATGACATCCGGTCATGGAGAACACGTGCCACATAATGTATTTCTAACTATGAACGGAGATGCTTATTGAGATTTTAACCACGTCTGGGATGGAAGGTGAGATGGTGTTCTTGTATTATTATTATATATTTTTTTTGGGTATGGATCCATGTGTGAGCACCCTGCGATGACATATATATGTATTTTTCCTTCTTTTTGGATATCATCCATAGCTAGTAAGCCGTGAACCTGCTTTAACTTGTAATTTTTTTTTGACTGGACTCGTTCGAGAATCATGTCAAATATTCTTATTTTATCATGGCTTAGCTGATTAGCAAACATGAGTTAACTTGATTGAACCTATTTACTTGGCATGGTTTGGCTATTTTGCAAACATGTCGTAATGTGGTTGCGTGTGTTTTATAGTGGCTCTTGTGTTTGATTGGATTGCGATGTTTTCGAGAGTTATGTATACGTCGGATGATTTCGTATCGATGAATTCGTTTTTGACGAAACAGGTTTGTATGTACGTAATATTGCGATTAAGGTGATTTTGTATGATTAGTATTCATTACTTCATCTTGTATATTCTTAACGTTTTCGATGGGGTTATGTGCGACCCGTGCGATTTTACTTTGTGAATAATTATTTTTACGAGACGATGAACCAAGTGAAAGGACGATTCGAACGTTGGAAGACATGCTCCGAGCGTGTGTGATTGATTTTGATAGTTGTTGAGATCGACACTTGCCGTGGTAGTATCTTTGTACAACGACATTTACCGTGTTAGCATTAAAGCTGTAACATTTGAGGAATTATGTTGATGAAAATGTAGATCGCCAGTTGGATAGAATGAAGTAGGAAAAATTCAGTTGAATGGAGTTAGAATGATTTGGGAGGCTACGGAAGAGATGGTGTAGATTAAGAATCACTTGCTAACCGCGGGAAGCTGTGGAAAGAGATGTGTTGATACCCGTAGGAAGAATTTTGGGAAATTGAAGTGGAGATCATGGATCAAGATGTTAAGAGATTGAAGCAAGGTATCATACTCATTGTGAAGATGTAATGGAACCCGAGACGTGAACCGAAGTCCACATTGGAACGTGAAGACCTCTTTAGTAAGAAGTACCCTCATCTTTCTAGTAGTACAAAATGCAAGTATAAGTACCGGAGAGCGCCGCGACGTCGCTCCCGTAAGGAGGGGAGGATGTGATACCCGTGAATGTGTCATATGATGCTAAGCTATTGTCTCAATAGCTGTTCAGTATGAGCATCCCTCTTAAGTTGCGACTCACTTGAGGATGTGATATCCGGAGGCCCAACGTCATTTATTTAATCCTATTTTACGAATATTTTTGAAATTTTTAAGAAATTTCGTTTGCTATATATTTGACAGTTCAAGTTGAAACCAACGTTTAAGGTCGTAATTTTAACATTTGACGATTTAAGAAGAACCGATGACGACTACGATACCGACGGATGCCCAAAATTTACCTTTTATTATCGATTGATCGATATTTGAGTTTTTCGAGATTTTATTTTTATTACGTGTTAAGTCGAGTCGGAACCATGTGTATATTCGTTTTGTGTGCGTTTGAACCATTTAAAAGTATTTTCAAGTGTTCGGGGTGAAACCCGACTCTCGTAAATTTTTAAAACTAACTACTAGTCACAATCCCGCTCTTTAAAAATAGATTTTCCACTAAGGCCAAAAGAAAACCAAAATGACCAAACAAGCCCCTCCCATTTTTTTATACACAAACACCAAAAACACACACACAAACACACACTCAAAAATCAAACCCCCTCCCCCCCTCTCTCTTTGAAACCCACGGCCAAAACCCAAAACCACCACCACCACCATTTTATTGGGTTTTTGGAAAAACGAAGCAAAGACCACCTCCTATTTCATCATTGTAAGTCATTCTATCAATTAAAATCAAACATGCAACAACTTGATTTTTCCAAGAATCAAAGATTTTTTAAAAATGTGTTTTGATGTAATTAAATCATTAATTCGTTTAATTGGTGATTGGGTAATGTTAAATAATCTATAAAACAAGATGGGGTTTATGATTTTTGTGTTCTACAGCCCCTAAACCCACGAATTTATGGGGGTTTTGTGGGTTCATGGTGTTTTATGATTTTGCTTGTGGGTTTGTGTTTAGATTGATGTTTTAGGTGTGTTTGAATTAGTTAAACATGTTGCATGCTTGATTTGGTAAATGGGTTTTTGAGTGGATTTGATATCCTAGGTGTTAGGGACTGATTAAGGTGTTTAGTAATGGTCATGAGTGGTTAAGTTAGGGCTAGGTGTCGTTATAATGGATTGGAAACAAGTTTTGGAATGATTTTGGAAGGGTGATTTTAGACCAGATTATTCAAGCATGTTTTTCGTGAGTTTAACTTGGTAAGCAGGCCATAAACATTGGATAGAGTTTTAGAGCTTTGTCTTAGCTTCGTTTTGGTATAAGGTAGAGCTTACGACTCCAAACGAGTCAAAAGTTATGATATTTTGAAAGTTCGTGTACCGGGAGATGAGAATCAACACAATCCGAAATTGTGTTTGGTTTTAGGTCAAATCCCGGGGACCATAGATAGAGTTTGGTAAATGATTGAAAGTTAATTTTTGGTTTCAAACCTGCATTTGTGAGTTTATTTTTAGAATTAGGTGTCGGATTGGTCAATGGTGTATTTTAAATGGGTCAAACAAGTCCAACATGGTCAACGTGCAAAATCAGTCCTAAAAGTGTATGTTTAGAAATGTGATGTGTAACGAGTCATAGAAGTAAAAACTTTTCATGGGAATAAATATGGGTTTTATACAGGTCATGAGGTATTTTTGTGAATTTTCTTGAATTTTATACAAGTGTTTAAGTCGTAGAAAACAGCCCGTACTTTTGGTAAGTATCGGCAAATTTATAAAATGAGAATCACTTTAAATACGTAGGTAAATGGTATAAGTCTAGTAACAACTACTTGTTTGATTTTGGCGTGAGTTTTCATAAGCATTAAGTGTTTCGATTTGCGTGTGTTTAGTACAATTATGTACGCGGTGTATTGATTTGGTTTTCGTACTTTGACTTTTAGGTCAAGTGTTTGATTTTCCCGGGCATCCACGTCGTCAGTGACATTTCTCGTTACGTCTTCACTAGAACCACTACTACTACGCCAGGTGAGTCTATAGCCTCGCTCTTTAACTTATTTCAAACGTTTTTACCCGCGAGGGGGATGCATGCTATTTAAATGAAAAGAACATAAGTCATGAATGATTGTTGGACCCGAATGTTGCCTTGAATTGTGTTGAGTACCTAGTTGTAAAAGTCCCTAGATTCATGAACTATTAACTATTGTCTTGCCCTTGTGTGGGTTGGAGATAACCGCTTATACAATTGATAGTGCTATGGGGTTGACGACCCTATCCGAGACGAGAGCTAGTACGTTGAGTACCCTCTGCGGACGGATAACTTGTGATAAGAAATAAGGTATAATTACAACTAATGCCTTTAGAAGGGGCACTGGTTTCACTTAAATCATGCCGGTATTTGTACGCGGGTGATTGAGTTAACGGATTAGTGTCACGAGCTTAAACACAATTATTAGCTGTTGCTAAAGATAATATCCTTGAATAATAGATTGTGTATACGACAATGCTATTGAATGATCATGATTGGTTTTAATACTTATGTTCAACCTATGATTTGATAAACCTATAGATTCGCTCAACCTTTGTGTTGACAGTTTTAAGCATGTATTTCAGGTAACCAAGATTGATAGCAGCGGAGCATGCGAGGATGGAAGTTGTTGTGGATTGGTGGTCTACTTTGTTTTTCCTCCCCTTTTAACACTTAAATATTTATTATTATGTCATGTGAACTAAAATGTACTTTTGGGTTGAGATTCAATGGGGACCAAAACGCAAACTCTGTTTTATATTATCTTGGGATTTGGAAAACTGTAGACTTTGATGTTTTAATCAATCTTTAATTTATGTTTAAACTTTTACGTCTCTTGAGTCGTTTAATATAGCTTATGTGTGATGATAACTACGTAGCACCCAAATGTTGTAGTTCTGCTGCGCATAGCATTTGTGGGAGTGTTATACAAATGAACTAGCAGTGGGAACTTTTTCCCACTGCTCTGCCTCAGAAACACGATTTGGCCTTGTTTTAAGCTTGTTACTTGGTATCTATTCGAAAAAGGGGCACCCCCATACTCATGGAAGTGTGAAGAGTCAATGAAAACAATAAAACACACAGGTATAATACAAGACAAGCACCAAAATGGGCAAAAACAGGTTACTGGCAACAAAAAAGTGGGTTTGTTCTAGGTCTGGTGGTGTGTGGGCTATTCAGAGAGCTACAATGGTGCTCTAAATCCTCCAAAAACCTATCTAATTCCTAGTACCAGGTGATGCTTAAGTAATACTAACCTAAAACTGGCTATAAAACAATTTCAAGCAATAATACCTATAGCAACATAAGTTTGGTGGGTCTGATGGGTTTATGGGCCCATTCAATGCCCCTAGATGGCCTCAAATGCAATCCTAAAGCCTGGTTACTTATGATTCCAACTTATAGACACTTAGGCTACTCTAATATCCAATAATTAGCCAATACTTAAGCACCAAACTCAAAGTCTAGCCCTAAAGCAACCCTAATAACCTGCTGTGCACACAACAGGATATTTGCTGGTGCGTTTGACATTCAGGTGAGATACAAATTGCAATATTGGGCACAAAAGTTAACCAAACTCAGTTTCCCCCTACAGCAAGTCACTTTAAACCTATCTCTAACAGATTTCCAGGTTTTAACTTACAAATTCTCAAAATAAAAATCCTAAATCTACCCTACTATATATCATATGCCAAAATTACTAGTTGTAAAACCTAAGAACTAACTCAATGAGACCTATTGTTTGCAGTCTACCCTATTTAGTCAAAAATTAGAACACACAAAATTAACTATAGATGCAATATATTACAATTAACTCCCAGAACCACTACACTATAATAGATGGAGGGAGTGTAGGCTTAAAAACTTAAGTGTGGGGTCACCCACAGCCTTATATCCACAAAACCAAACACCCCTTTAAATAAGCAAAAAGGGAAATCATAAACTATATAATGCTATAAACAGGAAAACAATGAAAGCCATATTCAAATAAGCAATAAAACAACAAAATAAGCAAGGAATCGACAATAAGAAGTAAAACAAATAAGCCACATAAGCATAAGTAGTCAAGAATAAGCCATAGGAGGAAAATTGAAAGAAAAAGAGAAACTTGAAACTTACATTGGGTCCAAGATCAGAAACCTCTAACCAATCTTACTATAAGTACTAGTACCCCCTTTTTGTACTCATTCACACTCAAACCACTGCTTATCTCCAATGCTTAGACCACGAAGACTTTCAACAACCTTTTTGAAACCAACTTTGAAACAAGAACAAGGAAATCAATCTCCTTCTTCGAACCTTTATTACCAGCAGAAATAAAAACTAATAAGCTGTATAAGCTGAGCTTATTTTCAGTAAGCTAGCTTATAGGCTTATTGCTACAGTGGCACAAAACCAAAATCTTGATTTTGGTAAAATTCGAACTTGGAAAGTAAAATATTGCAAGGGAAAGTAAATGACATAATTTAAAGGTGCATTGAAAGGTAAATTGCAAGGTAAGTAAAGGTGGAACTCAATTAATATTCAAAAATTCATATCATACAAATCTTGATACAAATTGGAACAAAAACTAAAAACTGAGATTCTAGTACTATATATATAATGTGAGAGATATAGAAAAACTCAAACCCTAACGTCTAGACTTCCAATATTTCCCCTGAATGGATCTTGGTATATGCTTCACAGATGCTATAATTTGAAATTGGCTCTAGATCATTCTTGTTGTGCCATGTGATGTAGTAGGGTGAAACTTGATCCTAGATGTCCAATGTGTTGTGGGGAACACGCAAATGCATCTATACCGTCCACTTAGTCTTTATTGTCAGTTTGGTTTGAAGAACTCGTGAATAACATTTGTCTTGTAGCCTTGTTGTGATGAGCTGGTCATGGGTGAGCACATGGGATGGTTGGGTGTGGGGTACGAAGTAAAACACCCTTATCAATTTAATCAAATCGCAAGAAAGTTGATTGATTAAATCTAGGGTTAGGATTACGGTTTAATAGTGAAGAGGGTGAAGTTATATCTGACTTCAGTGTAAATTAGGTGTTACACGCTTTTTAAACTATTAAGCAAAGTTTTAAAATGTATTTAATAATAATAAAAAGCAGATTAGTGGAGGCTGAGGCGTAGGGTGATGTGGCAATTTTGGTGAGGTGGCAAGAGGGTATTGGGTGGGTAAGGTTAGGTGTTTGATGGTTTTGGTCCCCAATGTCTACAAAAAGATTCACTTAAAACTTGGTAGCTTTGTTACCCTTTTCCCTTTGTAATAAGTATGGAGGGTTTGCTAAATTTGGCACAAATGATATGCAAACTTCTCATAGGGGTTATAAATGCCATTTTGACCATTCTTTGAGGGCTTCTTTTGGCATATCTTAAAATTTTAAGGACCCAACTTGTACAAAATGTTTTATCCAAGGACCTTTCTTGCTAAAACTTTAAAGATGAGGGACCAAAGTTGTCAAATCTTCAATCTTCAAGGGTAATTTTGCAAAATTATTCTTCGGGTCCGGTTCATTGTGCGGCTTCGTATCCCGTGTTCGTTTTTTGTTGATTCTTGTGATATTTTTGTCTTTTTCTCGATATCCGTACCTAAAATACACCTTGAGCAAACACAAGCATGTATATGGCACTTTTTATGATATTTTCATTGTTTTAAGGCCGTTTTGGACGAAGAAACCATGTATAATTGCGGTCTCATCAGAAGTCTAGAATATTCTTGTGTATTCTTGTATGATCTTTTAGAACCCTTAAAGTTGCATGTAAGTAATCAAAAATCTGCCAACATGAAAGTAGGTGGCAACTTTGGATTCCGTTAGTGGAAACTTTCAGAAATTTTGGTGGCAACTTCCATGCTAAGTGACTTGTACACTTCTTGAAAACACTTGTTCTTGCACACGAAATAGATCTTCAAAGGCTTGTAACTCATACACGGGTCTTGAACTTGACTAGGATTTTTCGTACTCGTACTAATCTTCACATTTGCATTGCTTTCTGCTTCATTCCTACAATTGGCTACACAAAGACTTGCAAACACATTTTGGCACAAATATGCACAAAAGCATTATACAAATAACCAATATACATGTACAATAGTACGGATAACGCTCCCAAAAACATGTTCGATTTGGGCGTTATCAAATCCCCTCACACTTAAGTTTTTCTTTCCCTCAAGCAAGAAGAAAAGAAAATTAAATCCAAACATAGATGTATCTTATAAAGATTTGATGCAAGTCTACCAAGTACAAGTACAAGATAAAACTCATCGTCTTAAGTTTTTAAGGTTGAAAAATTCAGATATAAAGTCAATACCCATAAAAGTCTAGTCTTTTATTTCTAACTATACTACACTAGCAACATATGAATTGAAGCAACATGTATCACGACTTAGCACATTGGCTAATCGATACCTTTTATTTCTTCTTCTTCCTTCAACTTCATAATATTATAGCTCACTGGCTATTTATTTGTCGTTTTGACTTTCTCTTTCTTTTTCTCTTTTTTTCTTGGCTAAAACTCCAAGCCATGGATCAACATACTTGCAATTCATGTTATATTGACAAACATGGAGCTTGCCACTTTCACCTATTTTTTGAATTTTTCTTCTACTATTATATTAGACTTTGACTTGGGTAAGTTTGACACAAAAATATATCTCAAATCTTCAAAATTTACCGATCGGATAATTCCTTAATTATTTATATACATTTGGATTGAAACTTTTTATTTACGAGGGCAAACAAGAATAAAAATTTAAAAATAGCCCAAAAATATGGCAATTAAGCATCATTTTCTCGATTTCCCTACAACCCCCTCACACTTAAGTTTAGAATTGTCCTCAATGTGATGAAACTGAACAAAAGTTAGGGAATAAGAGAAAAACCAGAATCACGGGCATATCATGCTTCATAAAGAATACACATGAGTCTTGTCTTTTCCTTCAACTTGTGGTACCTACAAAAAAGATAGAATACACAAGAATACAAAAACACTCTATTTATGGTTTTTATAAAAGCGACACATGCTACCCCCCCCCCCCCCCACCCCCACACACTTAAGCAAAACATTGGTTAAAAATTTGTGGGGTGTAAGCATGAATTTATTTAAAAATGAAAATTTAAAACACACGTGTTTCCTCCCGAGAAGCGCTTATTTTATTATTGAGTCATCAGCCTGACTCATACTTCTTTTTAGTTTTTGATATTTTTATCGAGTGGAAAATGTTCACTCCACTCATCATGATATAGTTTAACACGGTGTCCAGTAACAATGAAGCTTCCTCCATTCTTGTGATATAATTCAACATAACCGGAGGGGTATCCATTTTTAACTATAAAAGGACCGTACCACTTTTGTTTAAGCTTTGTGGCTTTGAATTTATATCGCATGTTAAACAAGAGAACTTTATCACCTTTCTTGAATTCTTTTCGGATTCTAAGTTTCTTATCATGATAAGCCTTGGTACGTGCTTTGTACAATTTGGAATTCTCATAGGCTTGGAATCTTAATTCATCGAGTTCGTGCAATTGCAAGAATCGGTTTTCTCCAGCGACTTTGAGATCGAGATTACAACTTCTTATGCCGAATAAGCACGGTGCTCAAATTCGAAGGGAAAATGACACGTTTTACCATACAACAAACGATAAGTTGTTGTACCAATTGCTGTTTTATAAGATGTTCGGAATGCCCACAGAGCGTCATCAAGTTTCCTTGACCAAACGGAAGGATTGTCCTTAACCGTTTTTCGACTATTTGTTTTAAGGCTCTGTTGGTATTTTCAACTTGTCCACTCATTTGTGGATGATACGTGGTGGCAAAGCGATAGGTGACTCCATAACGCTTTAATATTTTCTCCATTTGTTTGTTACAAAAATGGGAACCTCGATCGCTAATTAAAGCTTTTGGCATTCCATAACGAGAGAAAAGCGTTTTAAGAAAATTGATTACGGCTCGTGCATCATTCATGGGTAGAGCTTTGGCTTCTGGCCATTTGGATACGTAATGAATATCGACTAAGATATATTCGAACTTATAGGATTTGGGAAAGGGTCCCATGAAATCAATTCCCCATACGTCAAATATTTCGCTAACTTGGATGCTGTTTTGAGGCATCTCATCTCTTCGTGAGAGGCTACCAATACATTGGCAAGCATTACAATTTTTGTAAAACCCGCATATAAATACCATGAACAGTACATCACATAAACATACGAACCAATTAAAACTTTCCATTTATGTTATGTACACGTGTCACGGATATTAATTACGAGAAACTACATAAGTAATAAGACACAATAAGTATTAAGTACGTTATAATACACGATAATTATTAAGTATAATAATTATAATCACGGACATATAATCACGAACAATGATAAACACGATAATTATTACGAATAATAATTATAACACGACTATTAGAACACGACATACACGGAGTATAATTAACACGAGTATTTAGACATGAACTAGAACGAATAATTAATACAAGTGCACACGAGAAATAGTTTAACATGAATAAAAGCCCGGTTGACCCTTGTGGGGCCTTGTGTCCGCGGTAACCAATGGAGAAGGGGGCCCAAGCCCACTTTGAACTTAATTAATGTAAAACAAAAACCACAGGAGATCACTTCATATTTTTTTTAGAAAATAAAAACATAAAACCCTAGCTTGCACAAGGTGCCGCTGGTTTTGGGAGTCAAGAACAAGGGAGAAAGTTGATTTTGATATTTAGGTTATATTGGTTTTTGTGTTTGTGTTCCATTCCGTTCACGTGTTTGGTAAAGTTTAAACCTTTATCTTTTAATCCTTTTATTTATTTATGACCACATGATTAGATCTTAAAAACAATTAAGATAAACATGTTATGATTCAAAATAAATCAAGGGGAGGGTATTATTTGGTTTGTTTGTTGGTTCCGCAGCCCAACCGAGAGTCGTATGACTCTCGGTTCACCCTTGCGACCGCAACCGAGACCCCCATGGGGCTCGGTGGGTGGTGATCTCGAACAGTGGGAACCACCAGCTCATGTTCGTGGTTAGGTTTCTCGAGCAGGGGGAACGCAGACGATGGCAGGGGTACACCACCGGCTGCAGCCAGTGGGAACCTTTGTTCTGGCAGTGGCAAGCCACGACGCAGCAGCGGCTATGCTGCCGCCATTGGCTGCGCAACCACCAGCCGCCACCACAGCCGCGGCTGTGAGTGGTGGTTGGTGTTCGGGTTTTGGTTTTTGTCTCGGGTTTCGGGCTCAGGATTGTTTTCTAATTATTCTTTTTACAAGATTAATTAAATTAATTCTCATGCTTAACTAATTAATTTAATTAAAACATGACTCAAGTTATATTTTATAAATAATACATGTTTTAGCCTAAGCATATTTTGTCATTTAATTTTAGACTATAGTTGTATTAATTAATTATTTTATACATGAACTTGTAATTAATTAATAATGCATGACTTAGGTTTATTAATTAAAATTATTAAGACATGTTAACCTAAGTATTTTATTAGATTTAATTTAATTAAACCATGACTTAATTAAATTTGTATAACTCATAGTTTATTAATTAACCATGTTTTGTTATTAATTAATAAAACATGTACTATCATTATTAATTAATAATCAGATTTAACGTATAGTATTTAATTAATAAACTATGCTATTAATTCTATGACTTATAACTTTTAATTGTTAACACTAGCTTATATTATTAGCTTATTAATCCGGATTATTTCTAAATTATGGAAACATTCTATTTCAGGAAACTTACTATTTTTAGAAACTTTCTATTTTTTAGAAACTGATCTATTTTTAGAACTTTCTATTTTTGGAAACTTTCTATTTTTGGAAACTTTCTATTTTTGGAAACCTGTTATTTTTAGAAAGTTACTTATTATTACACTACAAGTATAATAATACAAGAATACAAGATAATACATAATCAGAAGACATGAAATACATTAATAATATAGTATATCATTTAAAACAGTAAAATAATGCAAGAACATATAAAACAAGTTAAGATCATACAAGAACCAGTAACATACTCAGATATCAGACAACTCATACATGTCCCTTATTCATGTAGAAATAGTGGGGTCGGAGTAGGACTTTTCATCCTTTCATCTTTCCTCGTTCACTGGACATAAGGTACAGATATTCCGTCCTTCAGTATGCACATTCTTTTCCTTATTAGGATTCCCCGTTTGCAGCCAACTGTTTTCCCAAGTATTTGTTTTATATGTTTTGATAGATTATGTTTATTTTTAAATGCCTAAGCCATATACATGCATGACCATGTCACCTAGTTATGGAGGTACCGTAACCATAACCATGGAGGCGCCAATGTTATGACTTCCCCACGGCAGAGTGATTGCTCGTGGCGTCCCATTACAGTTTTGGCCATATATTTATATTATCATGTGGGGCGTATGGGTAAATCCTAGTTACATGTTTTTTACAGGATTTTCATGGTGAATGCGGTGTGTGCCTTGCATCATTCACAAGGAGTTGATCCCTCCTACCCAGACTAATTAATTAGAGGCATCCCCTCTAATTGCATGATGAGGTGTCCCTTCCAAGTATTCATGCACGGTGGAATCTCATGACCTATATGGGCTATTGGCTAATTAAATACAATTTTCATATAAAGACATAAGTCTTTTCAAACTATAAAACCAGTTTTATGAACATGTTCTAGATTATCTAGGACTTATACATTTCTGCTGGTATTAGTCTTATTATGCTTATGTCATTTCATGTTATGCTTGTATATCCGTTCTAAAAACATGACCTTTGATTAGTGGGTAATCACCATGGTCTTCCTGGAACTGACAGTTGTTTTTAGGGGTGTGCAAGAAACCAAAAACCCAAACCTAAACCGAAAAAAAACCAACGAACCGAAACCTAAAAAACCGAAACCGATTGAAAAACTGATGGTTTGGTTTTTGCATTTTGAAAAAACCGAAGCTTTTGGTTCGGTTTGGTTTTAGCATTAAAGAAAACCGATATAACCGAACCGATCTCTATAAACATGAGAATATATATATAAATTCACGTCGAAGCTAATGGACGATGAATATGCTACGCTAGATTAATTATATTATGTTTAATAACTAATCATTTTTTCATATGCTTACTGAACATGACTAAATAATAAGTTTTCTTCTAGGTTGTTTTTTAATTAGGTTTTTATCATTGCTATTATGTTGATTTATACGCATAAATGATTTTTTTTAGGATTTTATATGATACTTTTTCCTTATTGTTAATGTTGTGTTTCTTGTTGTTATTGTTTATTTAAATTTTTAACGTGTCGGTTTATGGTATATTCAAAATCAACCTGTAAAAGCGAAGCTCGATTAATCATATAGAAACCAAAAAAACCAAAAAACCAAACCTAAAGTAAATCAACAACCGAAACACCAAACCGACACAAAACCGAAACCGAATTGTTCCTAAAATCAAAAACCGAAATTTGTTGGTTCGGTTTTAGTTTTATACAAAAACCGAACCATGCTCACCCTTAGTTGTTTAAATGCATTTGTTTCATGTATCATTGTTGTAGGAATTTTGATTAATTAATGGTTGGTACAGAACTGACCATATTTAGTCGCATGTGCTTTTAATCGAATCATTTTGTTTTGATGAACCGACCCATAGGCGTTCATCCTCGTCATGTCATTTTGTTTTGGTGAACTGACCCATAGGCGTTCACCCAAACCCATGTCATTTTCGTTGTCATGCATTCATACAATGTTTCATGCATAAATTTTTTTCATGTTTATATGCATACATTTTTTTATGATTATAGATTATGTTCAATTCAATTTAATCATTGCATTTTGTTTTATACTGTCAGATGGGTTCTCACACGTGAACAAGAACAACTGAATGCAGCTGTCTAAGCTGCTATGCAATATATGCTTTCTCAACTGAGGAATGAGATTCGGGCTGAGGTACAAGCCACCAACAAACAACACCATCACCAAAGTCAGAATCCTCCTCCTCCACCTCCAGCTACCCTGATCACATGACTGAAGTGGTTCAATAAGCATCATCCGAAATCTTTCGAGTAGACTGACAGCCCCGCTGAGGCTGAGAGCTGGATAGCTCACATTGAGTAGATCTTTGACGCTATGGGATGCGACCCTGTCTTTAAGGCAAGGTTAGCTTGTTACAAGTTTGAAGGGAACGTGCTTGCATGGTGGAAGGCACTTAAGCTGTCGAATGGAGGCGACGATTGGGTGATTGGCTTGACTTGGGCGCAGTTCAAGCAGTTGGTTATGGGGAAGTTTTTCCTGAAAGCTGAGCAGGATAAGCTCAAGAGGGAGTATCATGGTACTAGGCAGAGAGCTGAGGAAAATAGCAATGAGTTTATGTAGAGGTTCGTTCGACTGGATGGATACCTTGGAGCAGCAGTCGGGACTGTAGAGGAGCAGGCCTATCAATTCGTTGGGCTCTTCACACATCTATCGCCAATAACTTGGTGTGTGCTACATTTAATACTGTGGCACAGGTGGCAGATGCAGCCCGCAAGTTGGAGATGCTGCAAGAGAGGGATGAGTTTGGAGAGGCATAAAGACCCGACAAGAGGTATATCTTCGTCATCATCGGTGATCATTTCATTTAATTCAGTACTATCCAAATATTTATCTTGCTCTATACAATTGCATCTTTCAGGCAGAAGACTGGGGACTCCCAACCGGCCACTCAATAGCAGAATCAGCCTAAGGGTAACGGTCAGACTCAGGACCGTTCTGCTTCAGACAGGCGTGGCGGTAATGACAATTAGCGTAACAAGGCCAACAACTCCAATGGCAGCATGTCCCTAAACTTACTCATTTCTATGTTATGTGCTTTAAAATTCTTAAATTCTGACACTTCAGCCTCTACTACCAAGAATAATGGCAACGGAGGGGAGCAGGACCGCAGAGGTTCACAGCCCAACCGTGCAGCTACATATGGTATTGCATCTCAGATTTTTTGCATTGTCCTGTTCGTACCCGATAACCATGTCTCACGTATACTTTCTGAAATAGGCTCCCAACCAGCTAGGGCACCTGTTGGAGGGTATACTCACCCAATTTGCCCCACGTGCAACCGCAGACACCCAGGACCATGTCGCCGTGCTAGTGATGCTTGGTTCAAGTGTGGCCAGCCAGGCCATCGCATGAAGGACTGCCGTAAGGGTGAGATTGAGGGCACTTCTAGACATGCTGACTCTAAGACACCTCATACTACTTGACGTGTGTACACTACCTCGTGTGACCAAGCCAACAAGTCATCAGGTACCATCACTGGAATCTTGTATATGTATGGTCAAGCTGCATGCATTTTATTTGACACGGGTGCTACTCATTCGGTCATATCCTCTGCTTATGTCAATCGTGTTAGGATATCCCCTATGACACTAGAAAATGTCTTAAACATTTCCACGCCCTTAGGAGACTCTATACGCATCACACATGGGTACAAAGATCATCCCCTTGAGTTTGACGACAAAATTCGTCCAGTTGACGCACTTCCATTGCACATGTGCGATTTCGACATGATATTAGGCACATACTGGTTATCTAAACACCACGTCACCAAAGA
The DNA here is from genome assembly GCA_025667525.1 of Glebionis coronaria. Classification (NCBI taxonomy): domain Eukaryota; kingdom Viridiplantae; phylum Streptophyta; class Magnoliopsida; order Asterales; family Asteraceae; genus Glebionis; species Glebionis coronaria. Next base: position 119,255 of record JANFOE010001076.1, on the reverse strand, counting down.
TTGGTATTCATATCGGGTCATTTTTGGTAATGTAAACGCGCCAGAGTACATTCACAACGATTTTATACCAGGAAGGTCAATACAAATAATTCAACCTTACAAGCACGTGCATTACTGTCACATGGTTGCGAGGGCTTCTTAGATACTATTCATGATATGGAGGCTGAATCTCCATCCATCCAGAATCAGCCTATCGTGTCAGAATTTCCCCACGTGCTTCTTGAAGAACTTCCGGGCATACCACCTGCTCGTGAGGTAGAGTTTAATAATGAGCTCATCCCAGGAGCTGAGCCAATTTATAAGGCTCCTTACTGCATGGCTCCCATCGAGCTTATGGAGTTAAAGGAACAAATACATGAAATTTTGGAGTGAGGTTTCATCCGACCTAGTGCATCTCCATGGGGTGCACCGGTTTTATTCGTGAAGAAGAAGGAAGACAGTATGCGACTCTGCATTGATTATCGTGAGCTTAATAAGATCACCAATTAATATCCTTTGCCACGCATTGATGATATGTTTGACCAACTACAAGGTGCCAAACATTTCTTTAAGATTGATCTAAGGTCTGGCTACCATCAGCTACGGGTGAAAGAGAAGGATATCGCCAAGACTGCTTTTCGTAAACGTTATGGACACTATGAATTTGTAGTCATGTCATTTGGCCTTATCAATGCTCCAACATTTTTCATGGACTTGATGAACCGTATCTTCGATGAGTTTCTGGACAAGTTTGTTATAGTCTTCAATGATGACATCCTGATTTTCTCAAAATTAAAGGAAGAACATGAAGACCATCTTCGTACAGTATTGTAGATACTTCGCCAGAAGCAGCTGTATGCCAAGTTCTCCAAATGTGAATTCTGGTTGAGTAAATTGGCGTTTCTAGGTCACATAGTATCCGCAGAGGGAATAACCATGGATCCTGCAAAGGTTGAGGCTATTACCAAGTGGCCAAGACCGACATCAGCAACTGAAGTTCGGCAGTTTTCTAGGCTTAGCTGGTTACTACCATAGGTTCGTAGAGAACTTTTCCCGATTAGCACAGCCATTGACCAAACTGATGCAGAAAGGGTAGAAATTCGTATGGACTGAAGAAAGAGAGAAGAGATTTGAAGACCTAAAGCATAGTCTGGTATCTACACCTATTCTTACTCTTCCATCTGGTAAAGGTAGATTTCAGATCTATAGTGATGCTTCAGGGAAGGGCCTTGGCTGTGTTTTTATTCAACATGGGAAAGTGATTGCTTACGCATCACGATAGCTTAAGCCTTATGAGGAGAACTATCCTACACATGACTTAGAACTGGCAGCTGTTGTGTTTGCACTAACGATTTGGAGGCATTACTTGTATGGTGAATCATGTGATATCTTCACAGATCACAAGAGCCTGAAATACATCTTCACTAAGCGTGAACTGAACATGAGGCAAAGAAGGTGGTTAGAGTTTTTGAAGGATTATGACATTAATCTATAGTATCATCCCGGAAAGGCGAATGTAGTGGCATATGCTCTTAGTACGATGTCGGGTATGATCAATGACATTAAGATAGAGGAAGAGATTATACGAGACTTAGAGCGACTTGATATTGAGTTTATGGTATGTGGACAGCATGGCTACTGGGCTAATCTTAGAGTGGAGCCTGACTTACTCTCTAGGATCAAGAAAGCTCAGAAGGATGATGGTGAAATCTGGGCGATTATTTAGAACCTAGAACAGCAGACGGAGTTTCGGGTAGATGACGACGGTATCTTATGGCAGGGCCCTAGACTTTGTGTTCCTGGTGATCTTACACTCAGGGAGGCGTTATTGGCTGAAGCTCATAGCTCCCCATTCTCTATTCATCCTGGTTTCCCCAAGATGTACCACGAAATCAAGCAGCATTTATGGTGGAGGGGTATGAAATAGGACGTTGCTACCTATGTCTCCAAATGTCTTACCTGCCAGCTGGTTAAGATCGAGCATCAGTGATCTAGTTGTCTACTACAACCACTAGACATTCTAGAGTCGAAGTGGGACAAGATCTCCATGGACTTTCTCACTGGACTTCCACAGACCAAGAGGAAGCATGATGCCATTTGGGTTATCGTTGATCGACTTACCAAGTCAGCTCATTTCTTACCGATCCGCAAGGATGACGCGGTTAGCAAACTCGCTGACCTATATTAGAAGGAGATCATGAGACTTCATGGTACTCCATGCAGTATCATCTCGGACAGATATCCTCGGTTTACTTCGCGATTTTGGAGGAGTCTACAGGAAGCTTGGGGCATCAAACTTAAGCTTAGCACGGCTTTTCATCCTCAAACAGACGGGCAGTCATAGCGTACCATTCGGACACTTGAGGAGATGCTACGAGCTTGTGCCTTGGAATGGACAAGAAGTTGGGACGACTATATCTGCTTGGTAGAATTTGCATACAACAACAGTTGGCACGCCTGTATCAAGTGTGCATCGTTTGAGATGTTGTATGGTAGGAAATATCGCGCCCCAATCTGCTGGGATCAGGTTGGTGAGAGAATTTTTGAAGGTCCAGAGATGATAGAGATGACCAACTAGAAAGTCGCCGTAGCTAGGGCAAAACTGTAAGAAGCTCGTGCACGTCAAAAGAGTTATGCCGACAAGCATCGTAGGGATTTGTATTTCAATGTGGTAGATCATGTCTTTCTCAAGGTATCACTGGCACGTGGAGTTAGGTGTTTTGGAATCAAAGGAAAAGTCAGTCCTCAATTCATTGGACCGTTTGATATCCTCGAACGAGTCGGTGAAGTATCGTATCATTTAGTGCTACCTCCGCAGCTTTCTCACGTTCATAACGTCTTTCATGTTTCCTTACTCAGAGGGTACAATTATCATCCCCTTCACATGGTTCAGTATCCATTCGAACAGATTCGTGAGGATTTTACCTTCTTTGAGGAGCCTGAACGAGTTCTTGATCGTCAAGAGCGAGTCATGAGGAAGAAGATTATTCTATTCGTCAAAATCCTTTGGAGGTATCATTCCGAGCGGGAAGCCACTTGGGAGACGGAGGAGTCTATCCGGACTTCTTACCGTCATTTCTAGTTTTGATTCGGGATGTTCCTCTTTCAACTTACGTTTCTATAATTCAGGGACGAATTATTCTTTTAAGGGGGGAAGAGTTGTAAAACCCGCATATAAATACCATGAATAGTACATCACGTAAACATACGAACCAATTAAAACTTTCCATTTACGTTATGTACACGTGTCACGGATATTAATTACGAGAAACTATGTACGTAATAATACACGAGAAGTATTAAGTACGTAATAATACACGATAATTATTAACTATAATAATTATAATCACGAACATATAATCACGAACAATGATACACACGATAATTATTAAGTATAATAATTATAACACGGCTATTAGAACACGACATACACGGAGTATAATTAAAATGAGTATTTAGACACGAACTAGAACGAATAATTAATACAAGTGCACACGAGAAATAGTTTAACATGAAGAAAAGCCCGGTTGACACTTGTGGGGCACTTGTGTCTGTGGCAACCAAAGGAGAAGGGGGCCCAAGCCCACTTTAAACTTAATTAATGTCAAACAAAAACCACAGGAGATCACTTCATATTTTTTTTAGAGAACAAAAACATAAAACCCTAGCTAGCAACCTTTATCTTTTCATCCTTTTATTTAATTACGAACACATGATTAGATCTTTAAAACAATTAAGATAAACATGTTATGATTTAAAATAAATCAAGGGGAGGGTTTTGTTTGGTTTGTTTGTTGGTTCGACAGCCCAACCAAGAGTCGTATGACTCTCGGTGCACCCTTACAAACACAGATGAGAACCCCATGGGGCTCGGTGGTTGGTGATCTCAAACAGTGGGAACCACCGGCTCATGCCGGTGGCTAGGTTGCTCGAGCAGGGGGAATGCAGGCGAGGGCAGGGGGTACACCACCGGCTGCAGCCGGTGGGGACCTTTGTTCTGGCAGTAGCAAGCCACGATGTAGCAGCAGCCAAGCTGCCGCCGTTGGCTGCGAAGCCACCAACCGCCACCACAGCCGTGACTGTGAGTGGTGGTTGGTGTTCGGGTTTTGGTTTTTATCTCGGGATTGTTTGCTAATTATTTTCTTTACAAGATTAATTAAATTATTTTGCATGCTTAACTAATTAATTTAATTAAAACATGACTTAGGTTATATTATTTTTATAAATAATACATGTTTTATCTTTAGTATATTTTGTCATTTAATGTTAGGCTATAGTTGTATTAATAATTATTTTAAACATGAACTTATAATTAATTAATAATGCATGACTAAGATTTATTAATTAAAATTATTAATACATGTTAACCTAAGTATTTTAGTTAGACTTAATTTAATTAAACCATGACTTAATTAAATTGTATAACTTATAGTTTATTAACTAACCATATTATGTTATTAATTAATAAACCATGTACTATCATTATTAATTAGTAATCAGATTTAACCTATAGTATTTAATAAATAAACTATGTAATACAAAGCTTTTGGCTAAGTATAAAATATTATCGTCCGATCTCTTCGAACTGATTATTGGTAGAAAGTGCGACTCAGTCGTTCTTGGTGGAAAAATAAAAGGGTTTGGTTTGGTTATCTAATTTAAACTAAAAGCAAATGATTGTCGTTGAGTAAAGTAGAAGCTTTTACAAACTTAAACTAAAAGTTATTTAGAAAAAACACTTAAAATATAAAACTATGTAAAACTTTTAAACTTAACAAACTTAATTAATCTAAATATAACAAGTCCTTTCTATCGGAATGCACCAAAAGTGGAACCATCGGAATGTTAATAAAACAAGTCATCGGAATAATATAAGTGAAAAGCCATCGGAATGTTCATCTAAACAAGCCATCGGAATAATCAAGGTCAAATCTGTCGCAATGTTGTCTGTCGGAATGTCCTAGATCGGAAAGTCCATATCGGAATGCAAGCTGTCGCAATATGATTCTGTCGGAATATAGTTAACAAAATTTGGGCAGCGTTTCGACTTAAGGCAACCTTAAATCCCGTCGGAATATGCGATCGCAATAAGCGATCGCAATCCAGATCGGAATAAGGGGGTACACTCCAAGTTATCGCAAAGTAGAACCCTTGATGGGTTATTGCGATAGACACAAGCAATCGATCGGAATGTGCAAATCCCCAATATTGCGATGAAAACAAACTTAATCCGAAATTGGTGGTAAGCTTAAAACTCAATAAGCACATACAATAAGCTACTTTATCCGAACCTTAAACAACTGAATAAGCATAAATTTTGCAAATTTCTAAACTCAACTTAGGCAAACTTAATAAATCGAATCTTTTAAAAACACTAAACTTTTAGAATAATCCGAAAATGCAATAAGCTAAAACATGAAATAAGCCAATAAGCATAAAGAGCTTATAGCCTATACGTATAAGAGCTTATGTAGGAACAAGAAAGATTAACATTTTAATCACGAAATCATCAAATCAAACGTGTGAAGTGTAATATTCGGATCAAAAACATTAAAGTAAACCAAGAAATGTAGAAAGAGATTCAAGAACAAAATACTTAAACTTGAATTTTGATTAATGAAATCCAAATACAAAAAGCTTAAACTTGAAAGATTAAAAGAAAGAAAAGATGAAAAACTTAGTGAGAGAAAGTTTGGAACTTCCTCTCTCTAAAAACTAGAAAGGAAAAATTAAAAATGAAACTAGCTAACCACCCTCCTAATGTGATTAGGAGGGTATTTATAGGGAAATGGGAAGTGCATGTGTGGTGTGCTTCCTTCTTTCTTTTCTTCTCGACTCGATTTAATTCTTTGTCTTTTCTCGACGTCGTCTCAGGATTTGAACTTGTCTTAATAATTTTCTTCTATAAGTTAGACTTGAGTTCTTCGACTTCATTAAACTTCCGTCTTTAGACTTTTTCTTCGATAAATCTTCAGAATAGGTCTTGAACATCCGTTCTTTAAGCACTCTTGATCTTTTGACTTCGTCTTTTCTTGTTTTCTTCGATAAAAGCCCGTGAAAGCCCGTGTTTTCTTCCTTTTGCATCTTTTGGTCCTAAAACACAATAAAAACACAAACCACACATAATTCCGACTTTTACGACATAAAATACACGTTTCGGTCATGTTATCATTAGAAATAAGTGGTAAAAGGATAAGTGTTTTCACACTTATTAAATCCCCTACACTTGACCATTGCAATGCCCTCATGCAATGCATTAATTTTAAAGCAGGGTTTACATTTTCCATCATAAATAACCCACCTTGGCCTTTATTAAATATTAAACTTTAAGGAAGATAAAAAGATAGAATCAAGTAAAGAAATCAAAGACTTACACTGGGTTTTGGCTGCCACGAACGTTTATCATTCTCAAGTTTCACGTTCCCCATACCAAGCTTAAAAACGAGATCATTGTTATTATAAGTTAGCAAACTAACACGAACTCATGTGGGCCAATTATTTACTTAGACTCCCTTATTCCTAGGTGTATCTCTTATATTTTATTTTTGTCTTGAATGATCATGAGGATGCATTGTTTGACTTATTTCGATAGTTATTTAGGCCGAAAATAAAGTGGAACGATTTAATCAATAGTTAGCTAAAGGACAAAATCTTTTAAAACTGCTTCTCAGGACCTCATAAAGTTTATATTTTGGCATAACTCGCTTCACGATTTGAGACCTTTCTCGGACCGATATTTGGCAGCGACTTCATACTTCAAATCTTTGAGAGACGTTCTTGAAATTATGGTCTTCTCTTCATAATAGGAATTTCTTCACTTGAAGTTTTGAGAGATTCTTCATACTTGGACCACGACTTCTTAATTTTTCTCCAATCTTTATTTTGGATTTTGATAAACAACGATCCGCCTCCTTTTAGGACTTTTATCTATTTATCCTCATACCTTTCTAGGGTCTTTTCGGATAGACTTCTCCATGATCTTTTGGGGAGTATTTGCTTTTCGTCGTGTGTCTTGATCCTTCATATTGATTTTTTATAAATGATTCTTCACATCACTTTTTGATCTTTAGCAACAAAATGTAGCCCTCATGCCTTGTTAGGGCCTTTTCGGACTCGCCAATCTTCGCATCCCGCTTCAATAAGTTATGCCTTGGCTATGAACTCTAATTAATACCGAGCAACTTTTAAACGATCTTGGGCTAGAAGCTAAGTAACTTTTCAAATCGTACAACCTTATTTATTGTAGATAAATTTATTAACAAGCGATGGGAGTATAGGCTCATAATTAACTCACATAAATTCACGAAAGAATACCAAACTTATAATTGACTCTATCATCTCTCGTTCTCCACAATTTAAAATCTCAAGGAATGAGACTCGTGGATGCTTAGCCAATTAAATCAAAGTTTTGGGTTTTCGAGTCGCTTATAGGATCTTGCATCTTCTTAGACTCTTTCAAGTTTAGAATTTGTGTTTTAAAGTTCCCTTGATAAACAACTCTCTAGGATCAATTATAGGAGCTTATGAAAAGTTCTTGTTCTTAACCCGTGAGAGTTAAGACTTTCGTGTTTTAAAGCTCCCTATATAAAAGCCTAGCAAAACTTGACTTAAACACGTTAAGGATACTAGCTAGAGTAAACTTAGATAAGTAAACTCGGGTTGAGTCAAAATATTCACGACTTTGAAAAATTTTAAAACCACTTTATTAAACTTTATTTTAGAAAAGAAAATAAATAACTATGACAAGGGGAAATACTACTAAACTACAAGGCCAAAATAGATTAAAAATTTTGAAAAATGTCGAAAAATCGAGTTTTCCGGTTAAAATGAGGGCAAATTCATGGAAAAGACCACTTACTTCGATAGAAGTCCCCCCTACACTTGATATAAACATTGTCCTCAATGTTTAAGCATGTGGGAGTAAACTCCCCTACACTTATGACATTGTGCACTTTGTTTAAGTCTTGCTAAGGAAAGGACAACTAGAGTGATTTCAGTGTGAACATATAAGATGTGAAATATTGAATCACGATAGTTTAGGATAGAACCAGGAAGATGGGAACACGGGATCACGGTTCGTCAAAAGTCATCGAGGTGCTCTTTGAAGGTTAAATCCCTGCACAAAATAAGAAACAAGACAACCAACACATACGGGGTTCCCCCTACACTTATTATGAAAACGGTAAAGGATAGATCACAGGTTGCCTCCCGAGAAGCGCTTGTTTTTTATAACCGAGTCACGAGCCTGACTCGACCCAAAACTAGTTCATGGGAAACGTGGTGAGGGATGGAATCATCTCATGAGAGATGTCCTCACCAAAGTACAACTTCAGGCGCTGGCCATTCACCTTGAAATTGGGCCCATTTGGCTGGGAAAGCTCAATGGTGCCATATGGAAAGACTTTGGCGACGGTGAATGGACCAGACCATCGGCTCTTCAACTTGCCCGAGAAGATCTTCAACCGAGAGTTAAAAAGTAAGACTTGATCACCAACGTGGAACTCTCGGTTCTTAATTCTTGCATCGTGGATGATTTTGGTCTTCTCTTTGTAGATCAATGAGTTCTCGTAAGCTTCATTCCTCAGTTCATTTAGCTCGTTGAGTTAAATCTTCCAAAGATCACCGGCTTTGTTGATGTCGAAGTTCGCCCACTTTAAGGCCCAGTACGCCTTGTGTTCCTGCTCGATAGGGAGGTGGCATGCTTTCCCGTACACAAGACGATAAGGTGTGCAACTAATCGGGGTCTTATATGTGGTATGGAAAGCCCACAAAGCATCGTCTAACTTATCGGCCCACGCGGCACGATGCTCTCCCACAGTACGTTCCAAAATTCGCTTCAATCCACGGTTGGAAATCTCAGCTTGACCATTGGTTTTGGGGATGATAGACGGTGGAAAGACGTTGATTGACACCATACTTAGCCATGACTCTTGCAAATTGATCATTGCAAAAATGAGTCCCGCGGTCACTGATGATAGCACGAGGAACACCGAATCGAGCAAAAAGTTGCTTTAAAAAGTTCACAACCACCCTTGCATCGTTCGTGGGGAGAGCCTTAGCTTCAACCCATTTGGAAACGTAGTCAACGGCTACGAGGATTTACTTGTTCCCTTTAGATGATGGAAACGGCCCCATAAAGTCGATGCCCCATACATCAAAGATTTCACATTCTTGTATGAAATTTTGAGGCATCTCATCTTTATGTGTGATCTTGCCTTGACGTTGGCAAGCATCACAATGCTTAACCATTTCGTGAGCGTCACGATAAATGGTGGGCCAATAGAATCCAGAGTCGAATACTTTCTTCGTGGTATAGTTGGGACCAAAGTGACAACCGGTGGGTCCTTTATGGCAAGCATCGAGGATTTGTAAAGCTGCCGGCTCATCAACACATCGACGAATGACAAGATCTGCACATTGTTTGAAAAGGTAAGGGTCGTCCCAGAAATAATGTTCAATATCTTTAAAGAACTTTTTCTTTTGTTGGGACCTTAACCCTTCCTTGAGAATTCCACCCGCTAAGTAGTTTGCAATGTCCGCAAACCACGGGGTGTCATCAAGATTTGGATTAATAGACATTAAGGCCTCAAGGGTAAAAGAGTCATTGATCTCTTGATTCAGATGATCCCCTTGATAAGGATCCTCAAGTCTACTTAGATGATCCGCGGCTAGGTTTTCGGCTCCCTTCTTGTCACGAATTTCAATGTTGAATTCTTGAAGGAGCAAAACCCAACGAAGAAGTCTTGGCTTAGAATCTTGTTTAGTCAACAAGTACTTCAACGCGGAATGATCGGTATATACGATGGTGGTAGAAAGGACAAGATAGGGGCGAAATTTTTCAAAAGCATACACTACAGCTAAAAGCTCTTTTTCGGTAGTGGTATAATGCAATTGAGCCCCCGTCATTGTCTTGCTAGCATAGTGGATTGGTTGGAAGTGTGTGTTCACTCTTTGGCCAAAACCGCTCCAATAGCAAAATCGCTAGCATCACACATCAACTCAAAAGGTAGCTCCCAATTAGGGGTAACCAAGACCGGTGCCTTAGTTAGCTTATCCTTAAGAAGATTGAAGGATTCAAGACACTCTTTGGAAAAAATAAAAGGAGTATCTTTTTCTAATAGGTGGGTCATCGGGCGAGCGATTTTAGAAAAATCTTGGATGAATCGACGATAGAAGCCCGCATGACCAAGGAAACTTCTCACACCTTCACGGTTGAAGGTGGAAGTAATTTGGCTATGACATCAACTTTAGCACGGTCCACTTCAAGACCGGCTTTGGAGATTTTATGTCCAAGCACAATGCCTTCTTTTACCATGAAATGGCATTTTTCCCAATTTAGAACAAGGCGAGTGTCTTCACACCGCTTAAGCATGCGTTCCAAATTGGCAAGGCAAGAAGAGAAAGAATCACCATAGACCGATAAATCATCCATGAAGACTTCCATGGTTTCTTCAACCATGTCATGGAAGATAGCCATCATACACCTTTGGAATGTCCCAGAAGCATTGCATAACCCGAAAGGCATTCTTTTATAAGCAAATGTTCCATAAGGGCAGGTGAATGTGGTTTTCTCTTGGTCTTTGGGATCGATGGGTATTTGAAAATAACCCGAGAAACCGTCTAAAAAGCAGTAATAGTCATTACTCGCTAGACGTTCAAGCATTTGGTCCATGAAAGGAAGGGGAAAATGATCCTTTCTCGTAGCATCATTGAGTTTGCGATAGTCTATACAAACTCTCCACCCTGTAACGAGACGAATAGGAATCAACTCGTTGTTTTCATTTAGAACAACGGTGATTCCGCCTTTCTTAGGCGCACAATGGACGAGACTAACCCATGGTGAATCCGAGATAGGGTAGATCATGCCCGCATCAAGAAGTTTGATAACCTCTTTTTTGATAATGTCATGGATCTTAGGATTCACCCTTCTTTCGCTTTGAATAGTGGGTTTAAAATCGTCCTCCATGAGAATTTTATGTGTGCAAAAGTGAGGATTAATTCCACGAATATCGGAGATTTTCCACGCAATAGCTTTCTTGTGGTTCTTCAGCACGGCGATAAGTCGGGATTTTTCTTCTTCTTTCAAGTCCTTTGCGATGATGACGGGTGACTTCTTGTTGTCTTCAAGGAAAACGTACTCGAGATGAGACGGTAAGTCCTTAAGCTCTAAATCCGGATGATTTTCGATGGAAGGCGTAGTCAAATTCGGTTCATCGATAGAGATATCCTTAAGAGATGGTGGAGAAATATGGTACTCATTGAGCAGTTTCTCAATGGTACGAATGTCTTCATCCCAATTGGAGGGAGAATCGTCATATTTTAAGTCAACATCTCCCAAAGTGGCTTCAAAGTCTTTCAAGAGAATATCACTTTCTCCAAAAGGAGTTAGTGAAGGAGAAATGGAGGAAACAGTCTCAAAAGTGGGTAGAGAAGAAGAACCACTTTTACAAGCGTCTTTGATGTGTTCTTGATATGTGTGTAAACACACATCTTTTCTACCACTTAATTACAATAATAACCGGACGAAAACGTGTATTTTATGTCTTTTATATCGGAATTATGTGTGGTTTGTGTTTTTGTTGTGATTTAGGACGAAATTGTGAAAAGTGGAGAAAACACGGATATTCACGGGCATTTACGGGCTTTTATTGAAGAAAAAGATGAAAGACGAAGTCAAGAAGTCAAGAATGCATAAAGAACGGAAGTCCAAGACCAATTCTGAAGATTTATCGAAGAAAAAGTCAAAAGACGGATGTTTACTTAAAGCCGAGAAACTCAAGTCTAATTTATTGAAGAAATTAAAGACGAGTTCAAAGAAATCCCAAGCCAAAAGTCCTTAAAGTCCAACTTTAAAGAAGATTAGAAGAATAAAGGACTAATGATGCAATTAATGAAGATTAAAAGAAGGAGGGACTTAATCTCGCAATTAAGAAGAAATGAAGGAGGGAGGAAGCTTCCTAATCCTCCCCTATATATAGTTTAGTTGTTAATCATTTTTAGATGTTGGCTAAGTGTGACAATTAGTCTTCCATTTTCTTCACCTTGCACCTTTAATTTTATGCACATTTAAATACTTGTCAAATTTAAATACCTTGTCTTGCACCTTAAATTCCTTTAATTTCAAGTAAGTTTCCATTTAATTCTTGTCAATCTTTATTTTATCTTGTTAAATCTCCTATCTACCTTTCTTGATCTTTGATTTTTATGTTTATGTTTGTGTTCATGTTCATGTTCTTATTTTGATCAAATGGGTTTTTGATTATTGTGGTTAAATTTGTTAGTTTTGTTGATATAGATCGTTTGTTTTTGATTGTTTGTTGATTCGTTATTAATTTGGTTAAATTGTTTGTTTGATTCTATTTAAATCTGTGGTAGATTAGTTGTTATTTTGATCCCTTGTTCTTCGGGGGAGTTTGTTTCTGTATCTTGTGATTCCCAGGAAAACTTCTGAACAAGCAAAAGTTCTGAACCAGAGGGTGTTCATTCGGAACATTCAAAAGTTCCGAATCAAGCTTCATCCGGAAGTGTTCTGGATCAAGAACTTCCGAGTCAAGGATTGCTCATTCGGGACTCCAAAGTTCCGAACCAAGGGACTTCATCCGGAACATTAAAAGTTCCGGATCAACACTTCAGAACCAAAGTTCCGACTCAAGCTAGCTTCATCCGGAAGTCTAAAAGTTCCGGATCAGCAAGGTTTCATTCGGAAGTATTAAAAGTTCCGGATCAACTCGAAAGTTCCGAACCAAGGGCAAAAGTTCCGGATCAAGAAGGTTTCACTCGGAAGTCTTCCGCGTCAAGGAGTTTCGGATCAAGAGTGCTTCATTCGGAAGTCAAGAAGTTCCGCCTCAAGCCAGTTCATTCGGAAGTTTTAAACTTCCGAATCAAGGGTTTCTTGTCAGGTTCTTTTTGGCTTTTCTTTTTAAATTTCTGTCTTTAATTTTTAAGCTTATTTTTCCCGCCTTTTTATTTTAACTGCACTTTAAGATTATTTGTCTTAGCTTAATTTTAGTCTTGCCTTAGTTTAAGTTTTAGTTACGTTTTAAGTTTGCCTTAGATAGATTTAAGTTTGCGTTATTTACTTTAAGTACCCTTAAATTTAAGTCACGTTTTAAATACTTGCACTTTATTTTAATTAGACTTAGATTTACTTTAATTGCACCTTTACTTTAATTGTTTTTGCACTTTAAATATACTACAACGACAACCTTTTTGATTCACCAAAATAAAACTGAGTCACACATTAAACACAAGTTTTTCAATACGAAGAGATTGGTACAACGAATCTTTTTAACCTGAGTAAATTCGAGTTATCAAATGGCGCCGCTGCCGGCTCTTTTCGTAAAGATTAATGGTTTTCTGTGAGAGACGCGTTGCTTTTTGGGATCCGTTCACTTGTGAGCGTTATTTTCTTGTTAAAAAATTCAAAAAATCATAAAAATTAAAAAATTCATAAAAATCCATAAAAATTAAAAATTTCAAAAATCCAAAAAGATTTTATCTTTATTGTGTATATATATTGTCTTTGTGTTTGGTTTCTTTTTCTTTTCCATTTTCAGGTGTATGCGTACTAGATCTTCTACTTATCAAGAGCCCGAGACTCAAGAAGATTTAAGTATGTCAGGTCAACAACAATAATATTCCACCGCACCTCAACAATAATAACAACAATGTTCTTCCACAGCCCGATCTTCGGACCATGGAGGAGCTTTGTCAACCTACCATATTTGGACGAGGAGGACCGATTGCGCCGATGCAAATCAACGCTCCTGAGTTTTCGTTGAAGCACCACATGATTCAGCAAGTGCAAACAAACCCATTCCGTGGATTGCCTGATGATGATGCCAACAAACACCTCGACAAGTTCATTACAATCACCCAAAGCATGAAGTTGGCTGGTGCCACAATGGATGAACTTCGCCTACAACTCTTTCCACATACTTTATTACATCATGCCGAGAAATGGTTTGATCGTCTCCCGAAGAATTCTATTCACACTTGGGATGACATGACTCAACGCTTTTTGTCGCGCTACTTTTCACCATCCATGGTCACGAGCCTTCGCAATCAAATCAGCGGTTTCATGCAAGATCCCGATGAATCTCTTTTTGATGCTTGGGAGAGATATAATGTCTTGATCGATAGATGTCCAAACCACAACATGCTACCTGTGACCCTAATTGATACTTTCTACAACGGTTTGACTTTTCGAGATCGTGATACGATTAATGCAGCCGCCGGTGGCACATTCATGAAAAGGAGACCCGAGGAGTGTAGAGAGTTAATAGAGAACATGACTACTCACCACAAAAACTAGGATTCCTCTGCTTCTTCAAGGAACAACCCGAGAGTCAATGTCTCCTCTACTTCAGCAAACCCTGATATGACCGAACTCTTGGCTTCAAACCAACAACAACAAGTTTAAGCTGTTGCTGCTCCTTGTGAAACATGCGGCGGTCCTCACTCATACACTGATTGTCCTTCGACACAAGGAAATCCGGAAAATGTGTATGCTGCTTATGGTAATTATTCACCGGAAAATTACCAAGCTCGACAACAAGGGGATAGAAATCTGCTGAGCTACCGGTCCAACAATTACCTTTCACCCGATTTCTCCTCAAAACCAAAACCCCGCCAACAACTACAATAGAAGCAACCAAATCCCACCAAGAGCTTCTAATCCTTATCAACCACCCACCCAACACACCCCACCTATTAACACCGATGTTGAAGCCATCATGAGAACACAAGGTAAGCAAATCAAGAATCTACATAGCCAAATAATCAATTTGAAAGGAGATATCACGAAGCAAGGACATGAGATAAGATCTGAAGTTCGCGATAATATTCAATCCTCCTTCAGCACTCAAACAAATGAATTAAAGAATATGTTGGCTAGTTTCTTACCCTCCACTCAACCTTCTACTTCCAGTTCTCTACCTTCAAACACCGTCACCAATCCGCAAGCCAATGTGAGTGCTATTACTACTCATAGTGGAGTCACCATCATAGGACCACCAATCCCACCCCCATCATCCACACCTACTCCACCACCATGTATCCCTACTCCTCCTACACCTAGTATTAGTACACCATTACCGCCTCCGCCTCGACGTGATGAAGTTTCCACGAATGACCCTTCAACATCTTAACCTTTACCACCTACACCTGCACCTTCACCACCCAAACCCAATATCCCTTATCCCTCTCATTTAGGCAAGACCAAAATGCTAACAAAGGAGGACTCCGACGTGACACGCTATGTGAAGATGATTTCTCAAATGAACTTCAGCATTAGTTTTCTTGAAGCACTTGTCCACATGCCCAAATTTGTTAAAGCATTTAAGGAATTGCTTAACAAGAAGGAGAAGCTGATTGAACTCGCCAACACACGCTTAAATGAAAACTGCTCTGCAGTTATTCTTAAAGAACTTCCGGAAAAGCTTGGAGATCCCGGTCGTTTTGTGTTGCCTTGCGTGTTCAACAAAACTGAAGAATTTACTGCCCTTGTTGATCTCGGGGCCAGTATTATTTTGATGCCACTGAGTGTTTGGAAAACACTATCATTGCCCGACCTCACTCCAACAAAGATGACTCTTGAAATTGCAAATCGCACTCTCGCTTACCCTGTTGGTATAGCCGAAGACGTGTTCATTAAAGTTGGCGCATTTACTTTCCCGGTCGATTTTGTCGTAGTTGATTATGAAATGGACCCTCGTATTCCTTTAATACTTGGTCGGCCATTCTTGAGAACCGAACGAGCTTTAGTGGATGTGGCCGAAGGTGACTTAATCTTAAGAGTCGGGAATGACTCACAAATTATCAAAATGGGGAAGCTTACAGGCAAATACTATGGACGCGAATCAGTGAATATGATTAATGTGCTCGATGACTTTACCGTCTATGACAATCCTCTATTCGATTCTTCCATCGATAATCCACTCTTTGACGATGATGTGGATGATTCTCGGTCCACTATGGCAGCTTCTCCCATTTATGATTCTCCACCGGTCTTCGATGCTTATGATGATGATGATGATTCTAGCTCAGATTTGGATGATTTTGATGATTGTACTTCTGAGTATCCCGAGATGCCCACTTTCGATGATTTTGATGAGGCCGATACTCTTTCTAGAGATTCTTCACATGATGAAGATCCTCCGCCATCACTCGATCCTACTTTGGACGATTACTCATTTGAGGAAGATTTCTCTGAATTTCTCAACACTTACTTCCCTCATGAGAGTGATGCTCCTCCTTATGATTTTGAAGATTATCGTCTTGATCCTAATTTGGATTTGAAGCACATTCTTTCAAAGGAGAAGAAACCCGTCGACGCTGAAATCCGCAGCACATATGACTTAACACCTCTTTGTCCCACTTTAGAGGACGAGGTTGTGCTTCTTCGCGGATCTTCTTCACACTCTGCTGAGCCTGAGTGCTATTTTCCCCTAAAGGAAAAGGTGTTCGATCCCGGTATTGCAATTTTTAAGCCATCTCAGTATCCACCTGAGGAAATAAAAGGAAATATCTTTGGAACTTATGGAAATCTGCTTGCACCACTTCAACCTTGCTTCCACCGTGCTCCATCGCTGCTTAAGGGAACCTTGCCTACTCTTATTTGGCTTGCCTTGTTCACCTTAAGCTTGTGCTATTTGATGGACGAAAACTATGTCTTTGATCCTGGTGGATATGTTTCACGCTTCTTCCGTTGATGATCAAGGTCGAGTCAGGCTCACGACTCGGTTAACAAAAACCAAGCGCTTCTTGGGAGGCAACCCATGCATCTATCTTTTCGCTTTCTTTACCATAAGTGTAGGGGAGACCCGTTGGTTTGCTATTTCCTCTCCTCACTTCTTAATCAGGGATTCGAGCTTCAATGATCCACTCTTGATGATTCTTGACGACCCGTGATTCCGTGTTCTACTTCTTCCCTGTTCTATCCTAAACTCTTTTCGATTCACTATTTTCTATTTTCTCAATATTAAAATAGGAATCTCTTTAGTTGTCTTTTCCTTAGCGAGATTTAAACAACGTGCACAATGTCCTAAGTGTAGGGGAGTTTACTCCCACATGCTTAAACATTGAGGACAATGTTTATCTTAAGTGTAGGGGGGACTTCTATCGAAGTTAATTGGCCTTTTCCTTGTATTTGTCCTCATTTTAACCGGAAAATCAATTTTTCGACATTTTTCAAAATTTTTGATCTATTTTAGCCTATTAGTTTTTCCCTTTGTATAGTTATTTTCTTTCTTTGCTAGAATAAATGTTTAATAAGTGGTTTTAATTTTCAAAACGTTGTGAATCTTTTGACTCAACCCGAGTTTACTTATCTAAGTTACTCTAGCTAGTATCCTTAACGTGTTTAAGTCAAGTTTTGCTAGGCTTTTATATAGGGAGCTATAAAACGCCAAAATCTTAACTCTCACGGGTTAAGAACAAGAACTTTTCGCAAGGTCCTATAATTGATCCTAGAGAGTCGTTTATCAAGGGAACTTTAAAATGCGATTTCGAAACTTGAAAAAGTCTAAGAGTTTGCAAGATCCTATAGGCGACTCGAAAACCCAAAACTTTGATTTAATAGGCTAAGCATCCACGAGTCTCATTACTTGAGCTTTTAAACTGTGGAGAACGAGAAATGATAGAGTCAATTATAAGTTCGATATTCTTTCGTGAATTTATGTGAGTTAATTATGAGCCTATTCTCCCATCGCTTGCTAATAATTTATCTGCTAATAAATAAGGTTGTACAATTTGAAAAGTTACTTAGCTTCTAGCCCAAGATCGTTTAAAAGTTGCTCGGTATGGATTAGAGTTCATAGCCAAGGCATAACTTATTGAAGCGGGATGCGAAGATTGGCGAGTCTGAAAAGGCCCTAACAAGGCATGAGGGCTATATATTGTTGCTAAAGATCCAAAAGTGATGTGAAGAATCATTTATCGAAAATCAATATGAAGGATCGAGACACACGACGAAAAGCAAATACTCCCCAAAAGTCATGGAGAAGTGTATCCGAAAAGACCCTAACAAGGTATGAGGATAAATAGATCCAAGTCATAAAAGGAGGCGGATCGTTGTATATCAATGTCCAAAATAAAGATTGGAGAAAAATGAAGAAGTCGTGGTCCAAGTATGAATCTCTCAAAACTTCAAGTGAAGAAATTCCTATTATGAAGAGAAGGCCATTATTTCATGAACGTCTCTCAAGGTTTGAAGTATGAAGTCGCTGCCAAATATCGGTCTGAGAAAGGTCTCAAATCACGAAGCGAGTTATGCCAAGATATGAACTTTATGAGGTCCCGAGAAGCAGTTTTAAAAGATTTTGTCCTTTAGCTAACTATTGATTAAATCGTTCACTTTATTTTCAGACTTAATAACTATCGAAATAAGTCAAAAATGCATCCTCGTGATCATTCAAGACAATAATAAAATATAAGAGATACACCTAGGAATAAGGGAGTCTAAGTGAGTAATTGGCCCGCATGAGTTCGTGATAGTTTACTAACTTATAATAACAATGATCTCGTTTTTAAGCTTGGTTTGGAGAAAGTGAAAACTTGAGGATGATGATTATTCATGACATTTCCAAAACCCAAGGTATGCTTTTGATTTCTTTATTTTGTATTTCTTTAATTTTCTATCTCTTTAATAAAGGCCAACGTTGATTAATTATGATGAAAAGTATAATCGTGCTTTGTAACTAATACATTGCATGAGGACATTGCAATGGTCAAGTGTAGGGGATTTGATATGTGTGTAAACACACATCTTTTCTACCACTTAATTACAATAATAACCGGACCAAAACGTGTATTTTATGTCTTTTATGTCGGAATTATGCGTGGTTTGTGTATTTGTTGTGATTTAGGACGAAATTGTGAGAAGTGGAGAAAACACGGATATTCACGGGCATTTACGGGCTTTTATTGAAGAAAAATATGAAAGACGAAGTCAAGAAGTCAAGAGTGCATAAAGAACGGAAGTCCAAGACCAATTCTGAAGATTTATCTAAGAAAAATTCAAAAGACGGAAGTTTACTTAAAGCCGAGAAACTCAAGTCTAATTTATTGAAGAAATTAAAGACGAGTTCAAAGAAATCCCAAGCCAATAGTCCTTAAAGTCCGACTTTAAAGAAGATTAGAAGAATAAAGGACTAATGATGCAATTAATGAAGATTAAAAGAAG
Organism: Glebionis coronaria; assembly: GCA_025667525.1. Taxonomy (NCBI): domain Eukaryota; kingdom Viridiplantae; phylum Streptophyta; class Magnoliopsida; order Asterales; family Asteraceae; genus Glebionis; species Glebionis coronaria. The sequence goes on along the minus strand of JANFOE010001076.1, from coordinate 100,093 downwards.
GAGGGACTTAATCTCGCAATTAAGAAGAAATGAAGGAGGGGAGGAAGCTTCCTAATCCTCCCCTATATATAGTTTAGTTGTTAATCATTTTTGGTTGTTGGCTAAGTGTGACAATTAGTCTTCCATTTTCTTTACATTGCACCTTTAATTTTATGCACATTTAAATACTTGTCAAATTTAAATACCTTGTCTTGCACCTTAAATTCCTTTAATTTCAAGTAAGTTTCCATTTAATTCTTGTCAATCTTTATTTTATCTTGTTAAATCTCCTATCTACCTTTCTTGATCTTTGATTTTTATGTTTATGTTTGTGTTCATGTTCATGTTCTTATTTTGATCAAATGGGTTTTTGATTATTGTGGTTAAATTTGTTAGTTTTGGTTATATAGATCGTTTGTTTTTTGTTGTTTGTTGATTCGTTATTAATTTGGTTAAATTGTTTGTTTGATTCTGTTTAAATCTGTGGTAGATTAGTTGTTATTTTGATCCCTTGTTCTTCGGGGGAGTTTGTTTCTGTATCTTGTGATTCCCAGGAAAACTTCTGAACAAGCAAAAGTTCTGAACCAGAGGGTGTTCATTCGGAACATTCAAAAGTTCCGAATCAAGCTTCATCCGAAAGTGTTCCGGATCAAGAACTTCCGAGTCAAGGATTGCTCATTCGGAACTCCAAAGTTCCGAACCAAGGGACTTCATCCGGAACATTAAAAGTTCCGGATCAACACTTCAGAACCAAAGTTCCGACTCAAGCTAGCTTCATCCAGAAGTCTAAAAGTTCCGGATCAGCTAAGTTTCATTCGGAAGTATTAAAAGTTCCGGATCAACTCGAAAGTTCCGAACCAAGGGCAAAAGTTCCGGATCAAGAAGGTTTCACTCGGAAGTCTTCCGAGTCAAGGAGTTTCGGATCAAGAGTGCTTCATTCGGAAGTCAAGAAGTTCCGCCTCAAGCCAGTTCATTCGGAAGTTTTAAACTTCCGAATCAAGGGTTTCTTGTCAGGTTCTTTTTGGTTTTTCTTTTTAAATTTCTGTCTTTAATTTTTAAGCTTATTTTTCCCGCCGTTTTATTTTAACTGCACTTTAAGATTATTTGTCTTAGCTTAATTTTAGTCTTGCCTTAGTTTAAGTTTTAGTTACGTTTTAAGTTTGTCTTAGATAGATTTAAGTTTGCGTTATTTACTTTAAGTGCCCTTAAATTTCAGTCACGTTTTAAATACTTGCACTTTATTTTAATTAGACTTAGATTTACTTTAATTGAACTTTTACTTTAAGGTTTCACACTTTTATTTAAAAACAACCCAAAAGATTTGTCTCACCAAGAACAACTGAGTCACCTAGAGAACCTAGATCAATTCGTTAAGATACCGAGAACAACAATTGAACCTAGCAAAATCCAGTTATCAGTTCTTCACAAGCCTCATCAAGAACGTCAATGAAATTAACGCTCTCTTTTTCAGAAGGCTGCTTAGAAAGTTTACCCATGTTCAAAACGATTTTATCGTCACCAACTCTCATGATTAATTCGCCAGCGGCTACATCAATGAGAGTGCGACCGGTCCTCAAGAATGGACGTCCAACGATTAATGGAACACGGGGGTCCATCTCGTAGTCAACGACAACAAAATCCGCTGGAAAGGTGAATTTGTCGACACCAACGAAGACGTCTTCGGCTATCCCCACTGGATAAGCAACCTTACGGTTAGCTAATTCCAAAGTCAACCGCGTGGGGACTAGCTCGGATAGATATAATTGTTTCCAAACACTTAATGGCCTTAAGTTTATACTAGCACCTAGATCGGCTAGGGCCATACAATTCTCTACCCCAGGGAAGTTGCAAGGAATCAAGAAACGACCCGGATCACCAAGTTTGGTGGGTAATTTCCTTAAGAGCACTGCAGAGCAATTCTCATTAAGTTGGGTCTGAGCAATATCGAGAAGTTTCTCCTTATCACTGAGAAGATCTTTAAACATTTTAGCATATTTGGGCATGTGAGGGAGAGCCTCAACAAAGGAGATATTGAAATTCAATTGTTTAAACATTTTTAGAAAGTTAGAAACTTGAATATCATCCTTGTTCTTTAATTTCTCTTTCCTCAACCTTGAAGGATAAGGTATATTGGGTTGAGATGAAGGCTTAGGAATGGAATTCTCACTCACATCCTTGGGTGGTGGAGGGGTAGAAGTAGAAGGTGGTGGAATTGGAGAAGTAGAAGTTGGAGGAATAGAAGATGGAGGATTTGGAGAAGGAGACTCGTTTTCCTTTGTCACAATCACTAGTGTAGGTGTAGGAAGCTCGAGTTCCTTTACACTTTTTCCACTGCGAGTGGTGATTGCTTTCATCTCCCCTCTTGGATTAGCAACGGTGTTACTCGGAAGAGAACCCGATCCAGAGGCTTGATTACTTGGGAAGAAACTAGCCATCATGTTCCTTAAGTCATTCGTTTGACTTGCCAAAGTGTTTCGCATATCAGCTCGAAGATCATTCCCTTGCTTCACCATATCTGCTTTCAGGTTGGCCATTTCCCGCTGAAGATTTTGCACGATCACATCATTAGTCCTCATGTAAGTTTCAACGTCTTGATGTAATGCGGTGGGTTGGTTGGGAGGAGGAGCATGGTAAGCAGGTGGTTGATAAGCGGGTTGTTGGTAAACTTGGTTGTTTCTTTGAGGTGGATATGGGTTTCTTTGGTTTTGATATGGAGTTGGAGCACGTGGTTGGTTTTGATTGTTACGATTGAGGTTGTTTGGGTTTTGTGGGGGAAAACCAGGAGGTGAAAGAAAGTTGTTTGAGCGATAGCTGAGCAAATTGCGGTCACCTTGAGGATGTGCTTGATATCCTCCTGTAGAATAGGTACCGTTGGCGGCATACACATTTTCCGGATTGTCATGAGTCGAAGGACAATCGGTGTATGAGTGAGATCCCCCGCAAATTTCACATAATTGAGTCAAAGCACTAGCTTGGGCAGTGATAGCTTTGGTATTGTTGGCGGCTTGGAGAGCAAGTGATTCAACAAGCGAAGTAAGCTTATCAATTCGCTTGTCGCTCTCATTAGTGCTAGCACTAGCCACATTGGTCCGAACACTCTTGGTTTGCACTCTAGACTTGTTCTGAATAATATCCCAAGCGGCATTAGAGACATAACCAAAAGATTACCCCCCCCCCCCCCCCCCCCCCCGAGGCACTATTTAGTGAATCTTGGTCATTCATGCTTAAACCATTGTAAAAATTATTAATTTGATGTACTTTTGTTAAACCATGTTGTGGACACTTTCTTAAAAGTTCCTTAAAACGGTCCCAAGATTCACTAAATGTCTCACCGTACTTTTGTTCATAAGTAATGATTTCATTCCGCAAAGAGGTAGTACGTGAGGGTGGGAAAAGTAGTTGATAAATTTGGTCTCTAAATCCGTCCACGTAAGAGTACTTTGTGGCGGTTCCTTATCAAGCCAATGTCGGGCTTGTCCCTCTAAAGAGAAAGGAAAATGTTGCAAGCGAATTACCTCTTGTGAAACCCCATTATACTTAACCGTATTAGTGAGTTGAAGAAACCTCTTAATATGGTCATGAGGATCATCAATTGAACACCCCAAGAATGGTTGAGCAGAGACCATTTGAATGAAGCCGGATTTGAGCTCAAAGTTGTTGGCTCCAATCGCGGGTATGACAATAGCATCGTTGTTGCCCTCTACATGTGCTTGAAAAAGTTCTATCATTGGACGATTGTCCGGTAGAGGTTCATCGTTGTTATTATTCATGTTGGGTTGAGGTGGATTATTATTAATGTTGTGTACACCGGCCATGTCTAAGTTATCGAGAGTCTCGGGCTCGGGATAAGACGTTGATCGAGTGCGCATACACCTGCAAAAGAAATAACAAAGCAGAAATATTTTTGGTTTTTTATGTTTTTTTAATTTTTTTTGTATTTTTGAAAATTTTATATTTTTTTTAAGGATTTTTGAAAATTTTAAAACAAGGAAAATAACGTTCAAAGATGAACGGATCCCAAAATCCAACGCGTCTCTCACTAAGAACCGTTAATCTTAACGAAAAGAGCCGGCAGCGACGCCATTTAATACAAAGCTTATGGCTAAGTATAAAATATTATCGTCTGATATCTTCGAATTGATTATTGGTAGAAAGTGCGATTCAGTCGTTCTTGGTGGAAAAATAAAAGGGTTTGGTTTGGTTATCTAATTTAAACTAAAAGCAAATGATTGTCGTTGAGTAAAGTAGAAGCTTTTACAAACTTAAACTAAAAGTTATTTAGAAAAAACACTTAAAATATAAAACTATGTAAAACTTTTAAACTTAACAAACTTAATTAATCTAAATATAACAAGTCCTTTCTATCGAAATGCACCAAAAGTGGAACCATTGGAATGTTATTAAAACAAGTCATCGGAATAATATAAGTGAAAAGCCATCGGAATGTTCATCTAAACAAGCCATCGGAATAATCAAGGTCAAATCTATCGCAATGTTGTCTGTCAGAATGTCCTAGATCGGAAAGTCCAGATTGGAATGCAAGCTGTCGTAATATGATTCTGTCGGAATATAGTTTACAAAATTTGGGCAGCGTTTCGACTTAAGGCAACCTTAAATCCCGTCGGAATATGCGATCGCAATAAGCTATCGTAATCTAGATCGGAATAAGGGGGTAAACTCCAAGTTATCGCAAAGTAGAACCCTTGATGGGTTATTGCGATAGACACAAGCAATCGATCGGAATGTGCAAATCCCAAATATTGTGATGAAAACAAACTTAATCCGAAATTGGTGGTAAGCTTAAAACTCAATAAGCACATACAATAAGCAACTTTATCCGAACCTTAAACAACTCAATAAGCATAAATTTTGCAACTTTCAAAACTCAACTTAGGCAAACTTAATAAATCGAATCTTTTAAAAACACTAAACTTTTTAAATAATCCGAAAATGCAAAAAGCTAAAACATGAAATAAGCCAATAAGCATAAAGAGCTTATATCCTATACGTATAAGAGCTTATGTAGGAACAAAAAAGATTAACCTTTTAATCACGAAATCATCAAATCAAATGTGTGAAGTGTAATATTCGGATCAAAAATTTAAAGTAAACCAAGAAATGTAGAAAGAGATTAAAGAACAAAATACTTAAACTTGAATTTTGATTAATGAAATCCAAATACAAAAAGCTTAAACTTGAAAGATTAAAAGAAAGAAAAGATGAAAAACTTAGTGAGAGAAAGTTTGGAACTTTCTCTCTCTAAAAACTAGAAAGGAAAAAATAAAAATGAAACTAGCTAACCACCCTCCTAATGTGATTAGGAGGGTATTTATAGGGAAATGGGAAGTGCATGTGTGGTGTGCTTCCTTCTTTCTTTTCTTCTCGACTCGATATAATTCTTTGTCTTTTCTCGACGTCGTCTCGGGATTTGAACTTGTCTTAATAATTTTCTTCTATAATTTAGACTTGAGTTCTTCGACTTCATTAAACTTCCGTCTTTAGACTTTTTCTTCGATAAATCTTCAGAATAGGTCTTGAACATCCGTTCTTTAAGCACTCTTGATCTTTTGACTTCGCCTTTTCTCGTTTTCTTCGATAAAAGCCCGTGAAAGCCCGTGTTTTCTTCCTTTTGCATCTTTTATTCCTAAAACACAATAAAAACACAAACCACGCATAATTCCGACTTTTATGACATAAAATACACGTTTCGGTCATGTTATTATTGGAAATAAGTGGTAAAAGGATAAGTGTTTTCACACTTATTACTATGCTATTAGTTCCATAACTTATAACTTTTAACAGTTAACACTAGCTTATATTATTAGTTTATTAACCCAACTTATTTCTAAACTATGTAAACTTTTTATTTCAGGAAACTTACTATTTTTAGAAACTTTCTATTTTTTAGAACCTGATTTATTTTTAGAAACTTTCTATTTTTGGAAACTTTCTATTTTTGGAAACCTGCTATTTTTAGAAAGTTATTTATTATTACACTACAAGTATAATAATACAAGAATACAAGATAATACTTAATCATAAGACACGAAATACATGAATAATACAGTATATCATTTGAAACTGTAAAATAAGACAAGAACATATAAAACAAGTTAAGATCATATAAGAACCAGTAACACACTTAGATATCAGACAACTCATGCGTCCCTTATTCATGTAGCAATAGTGGGGTCGGAGTAGGACTTTTCATCCTTTCATCTTTCATCGTTCACATGACATAAGGTACGGATTTTCCGTCCTTCAGTATGGACATTCTTTCCCTTATTAGGATTCCCCGTTTGCAGCTAACTGTTTTCCCAAGTATTTGTTTTATATGTTTTGATAGCTTATGTTTAGTTTTAAATGCCTAAGACATATACATGCATGACCATGTAACCTAGTTATGGAGGTACCATAACCATAACACAAGAGACACCAGTGTTATGACTTCCCCACAGCAGATTGATTGCTCATGGCGTCCCTTTACAGTTTTGGACATATATTTATATTATCATGTGGGGCGTATGGTTGCATCCTAGTTACATGTTTTTACAGGATTTTCATGGTGAATGTGGTGTGTGCCTTGCATCCTTCACAAGGAGTTGATCCCTCATACCCAGACTAATTAATTAGAGGCATCCTGATGTGTCATGGATAGTATAATGATAATTTGGATACGTTATAGGGTAAATTAGACAATTACCTTTAGGAAAAAGTAATAATCTAATAATACCAATGACGAATTCAATTAAACACGTGAGTGAGTCGAGTTCGTTGTACACGAAGATCTTATGAATTTGAGACGTTTTGCTTTGATTTGGACAATAGATTTGAATTGGTTTGTGGTTTTTAAACTACAATTAAAATCTAAAAATTTTATGCTATTTAGAATTAACCTAAAGTGCATGAATCGTAAACCCCGCCTATTTTAAAATAAGATCTACAAACAATTAATTACTTAAAATATAAAACTAATTAAAATTTAAACTATTTTAGTTATCTAGAAAAATTAATCTATTTAAAATGATAACTTTTAATCTATTAAAAATCTAAATAAACTTTTAAAACTAGTTTACTTTATCTCAAATTTCTTAAAAACAAATCTAATTTAAAAACTATTTTTATTTCAATCTAAAATTAAAATAAATCTATTTAATTAAACAGATTAAACTTTTTAAATAAAAAACATTTTTTTATTATTATTATTTTATTTTTAAACTACTTTTTACTAAAAATTTACTTTAATTAAAATTTTAATTAAAAGTTATATAAAAAGAATAAAAACGTGACAAAAACAATTAGACTCAAAACAAAAGCTGCAAAAAATAATAACACTATATTAATGGAATAAGAGAAACTAATATCAAAAAGGCCTCTAGCCCAAGTGGTTATCACTCTAAGCCTGTGACCAGGAGGTCACAGGTTCGAACCTGATGATGGACATATTTTTTTGAATTAATTTCCTTTTTAGACAGATTACTAAAAAGAAACCTTAGGAAAGGCTTTTGAGCTTATTTGTTTAAGCTGATTAGGAAAACAGCTTATATGAGACTTATAAGAAAAGTGAATCTGATAAGCCTTAAACCAAAACAATATAGCAGATAGATCAAGATGCAATATCAGTTATAAAATAACAGTATCAAATAAGCAACATGTTATATTCAGCAAATCTATAACAGATTCAAGCAAAATCAACATTCAGCACAATTCAGACATTACTGATCATATAAATCAGTTAAACTAGACAAGAAAAATCAGAAAAAATAACACTATGCAACCGATTAAAACCACCAATCCAAACCAAATCAGGCAGATTAAACGTTCTAAGATTTAACAACTTATAAAATCAGTACAAAACTCTAAAGCACAACTTCAATGTACCAATCTTAAACACGCTTCCAAATCACAGTTACAAAACATAGTAAACCGATCTAAAAACTCATTTTAAGATAGAATCTAGACAACTCAGTAACCTAAACAACTCCTAAATAAAGTCTGAAACACATTACTTATTCAACTGAATCATTCAGCAAACAAGATAATTAATAACAATCTCATACTTCTCAGCTTAACATCAACATCACAGAAATCAAACACTCACAATCCTCAAACTAAGGTTTTACTTCTAAATATGCAGTTAAAACAAAACTTTAAAGTTGAGCAATAATTAAAACGCAAGCTAGAAACAAATAGTTAACTATTTCAGTACAAATTAAGAAGTAACTCATCTAGCATCAATCATGAACATAAATTTCAAAATCACGAATTAAACAAAGATTAAATTGACTCGTACCTTTTATAGAATCCATTGGGCAGTAGGAATGTGCTGAACATCCTAATAATCCAAAACTAGTCTCCATTAACCACCAATAATCAACATTCGAACCATAATCTCAAACATCATCAAACCGAGCAGATTTTATTCACTTTTCCAGTGGGGAAAAATGTTATCCAAACTTCTCTTTATACATTAAACATAAGATATTGAAAAGCTTATATTTAATACTCAAACATTATTATATAAAATATTAATTAAGGCTGATTCGCATAACAATTTTTAGCAGTAAAGTAAATTTAGGAGAAACGATTGAACAAAAACCAACTGCTCTTTTATTAATCTCAGATATATTACAAGACTTTAATAAAAAGAAATACAAATTACCCTAAAATAAATTCTACATAATAACTTTAAAGAAAAAGTAAAGGATAAAATTACACAAGAAATTGGGGGTATTTATAGCCCCCCCAAGGGCATCCTTGTGCGGATATTCGCATTCTCTAAAGAATATTCCTTTCGATTCTGAGCCTTCGATCTTCAATCTCCTTATTCTCTCTCTTGTTGGATGTTTGTGATGATTCCAAATAGCACACGGATTGCCAACGTGACATCCGTGTGCTAGTTGTGCTTCTTTCTTGATCTATGATTGGTGGAAAAGGAGTTGTGAGGTGTCTCGTCCAGTACTATTCGGCCACGTAGCATCCCCTCTCCATCTTTTCTCTTCCTTAAACCAAGGGGGTTTTATTCCCCTTGGTGTGAATTAATAGAATAAATGGAAAGCCCTTTGTAACTCTTATTATTTACCCATCTAGGGTTAATGAACAGTAGATTTTTTAGCAGGTTTTTAGGGTGGGGAAGATGAAGTACATAGTTTATAACAAAAAGTAAATGGGACGTTTTAAAAAGATGAATGGCTGTGGGATGGGTGAAAGTATTTAATGAATGGGTAGGTGACGTGTAAGTGAAAAACGGGTTTATTTATGTGTGGGATTAAACGTGTAAGTGAAAACCTAAAGTCCCATGTAAATTTTTTATCAAATTTGTTTATTTTAATTGAGGCAGTTGGGCTTGGGCCCAGATCAAAAACAAACGTCCATTTTATTTGTATTTGGGCTATATACGGCTATTTTTTTGTAAAAAACAAGTATTCATTGTCCCATAAATGGGCCTTCAAGCCCATTAAGCAGCCGTGGGTCCCACCTGGCTCGTTTTCTTGATAAATGATTAAATCTTCCAAAGTCGAGCTCAATTTTGGCTTCCTCGATCTTTTTCTTCAAACTCGTGCCGGTTTTTGTCGATTTTCGTGAACTTGGTACCTACACACATGAAAACAAGAAACAAACATATCCAAGGCATTTTTGATATAAATCATGCATAATTTTATTGTTTTAATCTACAAATGATATGAGTAAATACACTCATATCAAATTCCCCCATGCTAAGCAATTGCCGTGTCCTCACGCAATGATAAAACTATATCTACACCATTATTCAACTAAAATAACATAAAGGATCATAAAAACTCAAATAGATTCATCGTCCTCGACTTTTCACTTTTCCATGCCAAGTGCAAAAACAAGATCATTGTTATTATAAGTTGGTAGACTAACACGAACTCATGTGGGCCAATTATTCACTTAGACTCCCTTATTCCTAAGTGTATCTCTTATATTTTATTGTTGTCTTAAATGATCACGAGGATGCATTATTGACTTATTTCGATAATTTATTAGGCCGAAAATAAAGTGAACGATTTAATCAATAGTTAGCTAAAGGACAAAATCTTTTAAAATTGCTTTTCGAAATTTCATAAACTTCATATCTTGGCATAACTTGTTTCGCGATTTTGCGACCTTTCTCGGATCGATATTTGGCAATGACTTATACTTCCAACCTTGAGAGACGTTCACGAAATAATGGTCTTCTCTTCATAATATTTCTTCACTTGAAGTTTTGAGAGATTCATACTTGGACCACGACTTCTTCATTTTTCTCCAATCTTTACTTGGGATTTTGATTAACAACGATCCGCCTCCTTTTTGGACTTGGCTTCATTTATCCTCATACCTTATTTTGGTCTTTTTGGATATACTTCTCCATGACTTTTTGGGAGTATTTTGCTTTTCGTCGTGTGTCTCGATCCTTCATATTGATTTTTGATAAATGATTCTTCACATCACTTGAGATCTTTAGCAATAAAACATAGCCCTCATGTCTTGTTAGGACCTTTTTGGACTCGCCAATCTCCGCATCCCGCTTCAATAAGTTATGCCTTGGCTATGAACTCTAATCCATACCGAGCAACTTTTAAACGATCTTGGGCTAGAAGCTAAGTAACTTTTCAAATCGTTCAACCTTATTTATTGCAATTAAATTTATTAACAAGTGATGGGAGAATAGGCTCATAATTAACTCACATAATTTCTCGAAAGAATACCGAACTTATAATTGGCTCTATCATCTCTTGTTCTCCATGTTGTAAAATTCCAAGAATGAAATCAATGGATACTTAGCCTATTAAATCAAAGTTTTGGGTTTTCAAGTCATCTATAGGATCTTGCAACTTCTTATACTTTTGCAAGTTTTAGAATTTGCGTTTTAAAGTTCCCTTGATAAACGACTTTCTAGGATCAATTATAGGAGCTTGCGAAAAGTTCTTGTTCTTAACTCGTATGAATTAAGACTTTCGCGTTTTAAAGCTCCCTCTATAATAGCCTAGCGAAACTTAATTCAAATACGTTAAGGAAAAGCTAAGGTTAAAAACCAAGTCGAGTCAAAAACTATTCTTATTAAAAGCCAACATTTGTGTCAAAAACACTTATTTTATTTATTAAAACTTAAAAATAACACAAAAAATTTAAAATTTTATTGAAAAATTAGAAAAACCACGTTTGGACACGACAAAAGCAATTGCAAGCGATTATATCGATTGACTCCCCCATGCTAAAACCAAACATTGTCCTCAATGTTTCTTAGCTCAAGAGTGACACCCCCTTGCTAAGACACGAAGAGTCTAATGCAAATTCCTAGCATGGAAAGAGTACGCAAATCTATAAGCCGTTTATTAATTATGCCTCAAGATAAAACGTTAGTCGATAAAAATCAAGGGTAAAGAAAATGTGTCCCTTTTTGGCATTCAAAGAATGGAAGATCAAGTGGACCGGCAAAAACCGAACACGAGAGTCTTCAATAATAAGGGTCGTACCTAAGATCACAACACAACAAATCACGAACACGAGCTTGAAAGATCAAGCCTTATTAGTGTTAGAAAATAGAAAGAAGATAGAATGTACTCGTTTTTGTTCACCGAGTCATGAGCTCGACTCGATCCCCGCATTCATTGGTCCTTAGGGAAAGTGGTGCAAACCGGCATATTGGAATAAAAACCAACATAAAGCACGATGCCGGGGTCAAAGATCTCATCCTCGTTGTCGGATGACAAATGAAAGGATAAAACTCCAACACTAATCTCTAACAAGAGATGGTATTCACAAACAATCGTATGGATGTAGCATGCTCCACGAGATAGACTCGCACAAAGATGATTAAAAAGTCTTTCAATTATTGCATCGGTGAAAGGCCGAGATTTCCCTAATCAATGATTCCGGGATCGAATACCTCGGCCTCGGTGGAGAAAGGAATAGACAACAAGGTGTCGTCCCCCCATGCTAATCCTAAATCATATAAAGCACATGGTAATGGTGGAACAAAAGTCTCAACCATAGTGGTTTCAACTTGTATGACTTTATTGACCTTTTCACTCTTTTGAATGTGAATAAAGGGGTCATGGTACTCAAAACGAGTCGCATGAAAAACCCGCACATTAAGATCAACGCGAGTGGGAGGGAGATTGGGAATAATGTAAATTTCTCCATCCGAGTCGACATACTCATCATCACAAAAGGTGTGATCATCATCACAAACCTCATCAACCTCCATCATAAGAAGATCATCATCACAAAGGTTGTGAGATGTAGGAGGTGGGATGCTCTCAAAATCCTCTTGAAACAATGGATTATTGTTCAATGAAACTTCAAATAGAGGATTTGAGTAAGTCACGAAAGTGTCGTCATTCTCATCATCACAAGAAATTTCCGACAAAGTATCGAGTGTGTCACACTCGGATACAAGATCATCATTCTCATTTAAAGGCAATTCATCGGCGAATTCCTCGAGAATGGTAGGTAAAACACAAGAATCACGTTCGATCTCGAGATCGGAAACGTCTTCACTTCCCCGTGGAAATGGATCAATGATAGCAAAAAGTTCATCGACGAACTTATCCAACGAATAGTCACTAACCCCACTCGGTGTGAAGCTAGGAATCAAAGGCTCTTCAATTGAAGATTGTGCCTTAGAAACATCAACATGATCCATAGAAGAGAGTAAAAATGAGTCCATCTTCAAAGATTGTTCAATTAAAGCAATATCACTCTCGGGATCAAAATTCTCATTAACAAACTCACTAGCATCGAATGGCTCACTCAAGTAATCATCAATTTGTTTTTCAATCTTATCATCCTCGTGTGAAGTGAGTATAGATGAGGTAACATTACAACATGATTCAACAAAATTAGGTTTATCAATTTCTTTACTTTCCAATTTCTTTACTTTCCAATTTCTTAGGAACCAATCTTGAAATTTTTTCCGGTTTGAAAATCATATGTTTATCCCCATGAAACAATTTAAGCTCTCCTTCTTTCATATCAACTAAAACACCGGCCGTACACAAAAATGGTCGTCCTAAAATTATAGGCGCACGAGGATTCGGCTCATAATCAATGATAGCAAAATCGGCTAGGTAAACGAACTCCCCCACTTTAACAATGACATTTTCCGCTATACCAACCGGTCGAGTGGTGGTTCCATTAGCAAGCTCAATGATCATTCGAGTGGGCATAAGTCGCAAATAGTCAAGAGTTTTCCAAATGGACAAGGGCATTACGTTAATACTAGCTCCTAGATCGGCTAGAGCTTTGTATTCCCCAAGCTCATCAAAAACACAAGGTATCAAGAAGTGACCCAGATCATTATACTTCTTAGGAAAGAGATCAATGAAATCCGAGGTACTAATCACATTTAAAGTAGCCTTGGTGACATTCCAAAAGGTTTCTTTAGGTGGCACAATAAGCTCAAGCTTCCTTTCTAAATTATCATAAGCGGTGATAGCCTTAAGCTCTCCCCTCGGGTTAGGAACGGTATTACTAGGTAAGCAACCCGAAGAAGTAGATGGTTTAGACATGAATCCCTCAAGCATCGAAAGCAATTTATTTTGACCTTGTTCCAAACTTTGTTGCATACGATTTTGGTTTTGCTCTAGCCTTTGTTCAAAACGGGTTTGGTTTTGTTCAAGTCTTTGTTGATTAAGCTCAATCTTGTTATTTTGCCCTTTAATCGTATTTTGAAACTCATTTTTCAAAGTTGCCATTTGTCCTTAAATGTTATTTTGCAAAGCTTTCAAATTTGCCTCATTCGATTTATTGTAACTTGACAAATCATTTTGATTATTCCCTTGAAAACCTTGATTGTTTTGATTAGCATTAAACCCATTTCCTTGATTAAAATTCCCTTGGTTACCACGGTTAAAATTATTTCCATTATTCCCATTGTTGTACCTATTTTGAACCGGTGGAAAACCCGGTGGAGCAACATGATTTTGACGAGGAACTTGACCGTTGGAGCCATAAGTTCCCCTCACGGCAAAAGCACTAGCTTGATCAAACCCCGCGTTTAAACAAGCATAATTAGGATGTGCTCCACCACATGATACACAAACATTCTCAATCATATTAATCGATCCATGAGGATTCTTCCTAATCTCACTCAAAATCATGTCAATCTTAAAGTCCAATCTAGCAATCTCGTGATTAGATGAATTCACATTGGAAACAACCGGTGTGTTTCGTGAATATTGTGCTCTAGACTTATCCTCAATTATTCTCCATGCGTCTCTCGGTGTTTTTCTTAAAAGATTACCACCCGCGGCGGCATTTAAAGAATCTCGTTCAATCATATTAAGCCCATTATAGAAAGTATTTATTTGATGCAATTCCGAGAAACCGTGGTGTGGACATTGTCTCAACACATCTTTAAATCTTTCCCAAGCAACCCCAAACGATTCATGCACTTTTTGTTCAAACCTAGTGATCTCGTTTTTAAAGTGTGTTGTCTTAGATGGTGGAAAGAAATAATTCATGAACTTTGACACTAAATCATCCCAAGTTAAAATCGAACCCGGTGGTTCTTTCTCATACCAAAGCTTAGCATTACCCTCGAGCGAGTACGGAAAAAGCATGAGCTTAATCACGTCATTCGGCACATCTCTAAACTTGAGAGTCGAGGTAATTCGATTAAAATTCCGAATGTGAGAATGCGGGCTATCGGTCTCATTGCCACGAAATTGGTGGGCACGAATGAGCGATAAAAGACCCGTCTTAATCTCAAAATGATCCGCCAAAATAGCCGGCACAACGATTGCTTCCCCATACCCTTCGGTGGGTGCACGGAGCAATTCCTCCATTGTTCGGTTATCGGCCATCTCTACAACAATAGGTGGAATCTCGGGTTCCACTATTCGTTGTTGACGATTTCTATTTCTACGAGGAATATTTTCAAGCCTATTAAAATCTATCACAAGACGAGAAGAACGTAATTGCATACACTACAAAGACGAGAATTTAGAGGATTGAAGAAAAGAAACTAGACAAGAAGAAGATTATTTTTGGTATTTTTATTTTTGGTATTGCTCAATCAATAATGATCGATGAAAACAAGGAATAAGGATAACTACTATGGAAGTAAACTACCCTCGGTCGACTTTGAAATGATAGGTGAAAACCTAAACGTCTCGAGGTTCAATAAGTAAACAACAAAAAATAAGATTTATTACTACTTGAGTCGGCAAACCAATAATAGGTTGTCCCTCTCAATATACGCACAAGCAAGCGGGGAAACGAGGTGGCACAAAGCACTTAAAAACCTTTTTCCTTAGACGGCCTTTTATAGCACGTCGCCTTATACCCACCTTATAGTTTGTATAAATCGAGTTCAAACTTCTTATTAGTATTTATCTATTTTGCCTTTATTTTTGTTTTGGGTTCGAATACAATAGCTAGGTGATGAAATCCTAACTAAGGCTTATTTGAAAAGTATTTAAAATTATTGTTCTACGTAATACAATATATTATTCACAAAAAAACGAGAAAAACGATACATACTACGTAATAGAAAAATAACAAACTTTCCGAGGACGGAAAGGGTCTTCAAATCCACGATCAACAAATCTCCACAAAGACGAATCGTACACAAGATCCCCGGCAGCGGCGCCAAAATTTTTGATGTGTCGTGGATAGTATAGTGATAATTTGGATACGTTATAGGGTAAATTAGACAATTACCGTTAGGAAAAAGTAATAATCTAATAATACCAATGACGAATTCAATTAAACACGTGAGTGAGTCGAGTTCGTTGTACACGAAGATCTTATGAATTTGAGACGTTTTGCTTAGATTTGGACAATCGATTTGAATTGGTTTGTGGTTTTTAAACTACAATTAAAATCTACAAATTTTATGCTATTTAAAATTAACCTAAAGTGCATGAATCGTAAACCCCGCCTATTTTAAAATAAGATCTACAAACAATTAATTACTTAAAATATAAAACTAATTTAAATTTAAACTATTTTAGTTATCTATAAAAATTAATCTATTTAAAAATGATAACTTTTAATCTATTAAAAATCTAAATAAACTTTTAAAACTAATTTACTTTATCTCAAATTTCTTAAAAACAAATCTAATTTAAAAACTATTTTTATTTGAATCTAAAATTAAAATAAATCTTTTTAATTAAACTGATTAAACTTTTTAAATAAAAAACATTTTTTTATTATTATTTTATTTTTAAACTACTTTTTATTAAAAATTTACTTTAATTAAAATTTTAATTAAAAGTTATATAAAAAGAATAAAAACGTGACAAAAACAATTAGACTCAAAACAAAAGCTGCCAAAAATAATAACACTATATTAATGGAATAAGAGAAACTAAAATCAAAAAGGCCTCTAGCCCAAGTGGTTATCACTCTAAGCCTGTGACCAGGAGGTCACAGGTTCGAACCTGATGATGGACATATTTTGTTGAATTAATTTCCTTTTTAGACAGATTACTAAAAAGAAAACTTAGGAAAGGCTTTTGAGCTTATTTGTTTAAGCTGATTAGGAAAACAGCTTATATGAGACTTATCAGAAAAGTGAATCTGATAAGCCT
Organism: Glebionis coronaria; assembly: GCA_025667525.1. Lineage (NCBI taxonomy): Eukaryota > Viridiplantae > Streptophyta > Magnoliopsida > Asterales > Asteraceae > Glebionis > Glebionis coronaria. The sequence continues at coordinate 83,564 of JANFOE010001076.1, read as the reverse complement.
TAAACCAAAACAATATAGCAGATAGATCAAGATGCAATATCAGTTATACAATAACAGTATCAAATAAGCAACATGTTATATTCAGCAAATCTATAACAGATTCAAGCAAAATCAACATTCAGCACAATTCAGACATTACTGATCATATAAATCAGTTAAACTAGACAAGAAAAATAAGAAAAAATAACACTATGCCGATTAAAACCACCAATCCAAACCAAATCAGGCAGATTAAACGTTCTAAGATTTAACAACTTATAAAATCAGTACAAAACTCTAAAGCACAACTTCAATGAACCAATCTTAAACACGCTGCCAAATCACAGTTACAAAACATAGTAAACCGATCTAAAAACTCATTTTAAGATAGAATCTAGACAACTCAGTAACCTAAACAACTCCTAAATAAAGTCCGAAACACATTACTTATTCAACTGAATCATTCAGCAAACAAGATAATTAATAACAATCTCATACTTCTCAGCTTAACATCAACATCACAGAAATCAAACACTCACAATCCTCAAACTAAGGTTTTACTTCTAAATATGCAGTTAAAACAAAACTTTAAAGTTGAGCAATAATTAAAACGCAAGCTAGAAACAAATAGTTAACTATTTCAGTACAAATTAAGCAGTAACTCATCTAGCATCAATCATGAACATAAATTTCAAAATCACGAATTAGTTCTCCCTCTGCCACATCTATTAAAGTACGACCCGTTCTTAAAAACGGTCTACCAACAATCAAAGGAACTTTAGGGTCCATGTCATAATCAACCACTACAAAGTCGGCCGGAAAGGTAAACTTATCCACACCTATAAACACATCCTCCGTGATACCTACGGGGTAAGTTATGGTACGGTTGGCTAACTCAAGTGTCATCCTAGTGGGAGTGAGTTCGGGAAGAGAGATTTTTTTCCAAACTGATAAAGGCATGAGGTTTATGCTTGCCCCTAGATCCGCCAAAGCCGTGCAATTTTCCACCCAGGGAAAATTACAAGGTATCAAAAAGCGCCCCGGATCTCCAAGTTTAGTTGGCAAGGTTTTGAGTAACACGGCGGAACAATTTTCATTAAGGGATGTGTTAGGCAAATCAACCAATTTTTCCTTGTTAGAGAGTAGATCCTTGAACATCTTAGCAAATTTTGGCATGTAAGCAAGAGCTTCCGCAAAGGAGATGTTTATTTTGAGTTGCTTGAACATCCTTAAGAAATTTGAGACTTGTATATCATCCTTGTTCTTTAACTTGTCCTTTTTCAATCTTGAAGGGTAAGGAAGATTTGGTTTAGGTGTAGGTGTTGTATGTGTTGTAGTGGAAGATTTGTCTTTGTTAGCTTCTTCATTGGGAGTTGTGGAAGGTAAAGGAGAAGTGGGAATAGGTTGAGAAGGTGTGGTTGATGGAGTAGGAGCATTTGGAGGTGGTGAAGTAGATGTAGAAGGCTTGTCACATGTAGGAACAAAAGTGGGTTTAACAATAGAAGGTGTAGGAGGTGAAGGATCATTTGTTGTTTTTCCACTTCTAGTTGTAATAGCATTGACATTTACCCTTGGGTTTGTTTGTGTGTTAGATGGAAAATCCCCTTGTTGTCTTTGATTGAATGCTATCAAAAGCCTCTTAGTTTGCTCCTCCATTGAAAGTTTCATTTGGTCATTCATTATTTTCTCACTTTCACGAATTCTCGTCTTAACATACTCATGAGTCTCTTGTAGCCCATATCCTTGATTTTGAAGTTGATGGTAACCTTGATTTGGGATTTGAGGGTATCCTTGATTTGTGAAGGGTGGGAATGGTGGATTAAATCCTTGATTTGGTGGATAAAAAGTATTTCCTTGATTTTGAAAATTGTTAGGTACCTTGTAGTTATTCCCTTGGTATGGTGGTCTTGGACCTTGGTTTCTTTGTAACAATTGAGGAGGATTTTGTTGAGTTTGGGTGGGTGGTTGGGGTGGGAATCCCAGTGGAGTAAGGTAATTTTGAGACTTGTAAGAAAGGTTGTTTGGATTGATGTTTGTCTTGAAATGTTCACGATGTTCCTCTTGGTAAGTATAACATTACCCTTGATAAACTTGCACCTTATCACATTGTTGATAGGAATAAGGACCTCCACAAGTCTCACATGAAAGAGTAATATCATGCACATCATTTGTGGAATGATTGCCCATAGAAAGTTTCATAAAGTCATTCATCATGGTTTGTTGCATCTTTTTAGTATTTTGCATGATTGTTTGACTTTCCTTTTGAGCTTGAGTCAATTCTTGAATGCATGAAATGAGTTGAGTCTCCAATAGTTTAGAACCTCCTTCTTGAATGACATGTACTCTTTCATCAAATTGTATGTTAGTTTGAACCATTGCTTTGGTCTTAATAATATCCTAAGCTTCTTGAATGGATTTAAGAAGAATATTTCCTCCCGCGGAAGCATTGAGTGAGTCTTGGTGATGAGGTTTAAGGACATTGTAGAAAGTATTGATTTGGTGAACTTCATCCAATCCATGGTTAGGGCATCTTCTCAATAACTCTCTATACTCCTCCCAAGCATCACTAAATGTTTGACTAGGTTTTTGTTGAAAGCCTATAATTAAGTTCTTTAAAGCCGTGGTCTTAGATAGGGGAAAGAACTTGTTCAAAAACTTCTTAGTGAAACCATCCCATGTGGTAATGCTCTCGGGTGGTTGTGTATCTAACCAATGCTTAGCGGGACCCTCTAGTGAAAATTGAACCAATATAAACTTAATGGCATCATGGGGAACTCCATTGTACTTAATGGTGTTGCAAAGAGCAAGAAATTTCTTAAGGTGATCATGTGGATTATCATTCTTGTTCCTATAAAATGCTGTATTTGAAACCAAGTTAATCATGGATGTTTTTAGCTCAAATGTGGTGTTTGCGGGAATATTGGGTATCTTGATAGCATCGACATATCCTTGCACATTAGATTGCAAGTGCTCCATCAAAGGTCGAGTATCAACTCCGGCCATGGCTTCTTGTTGTGGATGGATCAAAGCACGATTCTCGAGATCGGCTTGATGGACGGTGGTGTTCCTACTCTTTCTCTTTTTCATCCTTTTCGGAGGAAGGGGTTGTACACCAATCGGTATTTGCACACGCCCGCGAGTGAGCATGCAACTCAATACGAGGAATGAGAGAGAAGTTCTCGTGTGACTTTGAAGAGAAAAGGATTATCCTCTTCGAGTTTCAATATAAAATATCCACAAGAAAGTATAATATACGTATGTACTACTTGGGTGCAAGACCCCTAATGAAGCCTTCATTCTTAGAATAATCACTAGTGAACGGGGGGTTAGGTGGGGTGAAGCATTTAAGTACCTATTGACCCTTAGATGGCATTTTATAGCACATCGCCTTTCTATTCACTTTGAAGTTTGTATTCTTCGAATTATTACTTATTGGAAGTATTTATCTATTCTTGCTTTATTGAGTTTGATCGATACGCGTGTCAAGGACAGATCGCCCCTCAACACGGTGTATTGCCTTGGCAATACTTATGGAGAATATTTGTATTGGTTGTTCTTATACGTATACGTATTTACTTATAATAATATATAGAAAATATTTTTGTATTTATGGGGTTTTTAGAGAAAATACTATATGTACATAAAAACCGAGGGAATCCAATAATATATATTTTTGGGTGCAATCTCTTAGGAAAAAGATTGCTTTTTGGATTTTTTTAATTTGTTTGGTCAATTCTTTAGGAAAAGAATTGTTTTTGTTATTTTTTAGCTTTTATATTTCTATATTTTTGATTTTTTTATTGTTTTTTATTTATGATACGTAAAAATAACGTTCACTAGGTGAACGGATCCCAAAAGCCAATGAAAACCTTCAATCGATGGTCTATCATAAAGTCAAAGAAAATCGGGTTACATGCGAAAATTTGCTAAGATGTTCAAGGATCTACTCTCCAACAAGGAAAAACTGGTTGATTTTCCTAACACATCCCTTAATGAAAATTGTTCCGCCGTGTTACTCAAAACCTTGCCAACTAAACTTGGAGATCCGGGGCGCTTTTTGATACCTTGTAACTTTCCCGGGGTGGAAAATTGCATGGCTTTAGCGGATCTAGGGGCAAGCATAAACCTCATGCCTTTATCGGTTTGGAAAAAACTCTCTCTTCCCGAGCTCACTCCCACTAGGATGACACTTGAGTTAGCCAACCGTACAATAGCTTACCCCGTAGGTATCGCCGAGGATTTGTTTGTAGGTGTGGATAAGTTTATCTTTTCGGCCGACTTTGTAGTGGTTGATTATGACATGGACCCTAGAGTTCTTTTGATTGTTGGTAGACCGTTTTTGAGAACGGGTCGTACTTTAATAGATGTAGCGGAGGGAGAACTAATTATGAGAGTTGAGGATGAGAAAGTGGTGTTTAAGCTAGGGAAAGTTTGTGATAGGAAAGAGATTAAGGAGTCTAAACCTTGTGAGACCATTAACATAGTTGATGTGCTAGATGAGGTGTGTGATGAGCATTTTCATGACGTTTGCAAGAGTAATAGTGAGGATATGCCCTATGTTGAAACCGTGGCCTCAATTGCTCCCTTTCCTCTTGGAGGACTTTGAGTCCAACTTTCTTGGTAATGATGATTCTCCCATCAATTGGGAAGAAGATATTCTTACTATCCAAAAGTTGCTCAATGAGGACCACATTCCTTCACCCATTCCACAAGAAGTAACCAATGATGATCCATCCATAGTTAAACCCTCCATAGAAATTCCACCTCCACTTGAACTTAAGGATCTTCCATCCCACCTAGAGTATGCTTTCTTAGAGGGCAAAGACCAATTACCCGTGATCATTGCTAAAGAATTGAAAGAGGATGAGAAAGAGAAACTCATAGAAGTCCTTAAGAAACATAAGGAAGCCTTAGCATGGAAAATATCCGACATAAAGGGAATTGATCCACATTTTTGTACACACAACATCCATATGGAGGATGATTACAAACTCGCTATTCAAAGCCAACGAAGGGTTAACCCAAAAATCCATGAGGTCATTAAAAAGGAAGTTATCAAACTCCTTGATGCGGGCATGATTTACCCCATTTATGACTCTCCATGGGTTAGCCCGGTACATTGTGTTCCAAAAAAGGGTGGAATCACCGAGTACCCAATGAGAACAATGAGCTTATTCCTACGAGACTTGTTACCGGTTGGAGAGTTTGTTATTGATTATAGGAAGCTCAATGAGACTACTAGGAAAGATCACTTCCCATTACCTTTTATGGACCAAATGCTTGAACGCTTAGCGGGAAATGAATACTATTGATTTCTTGATGGATTTTCGGCTAATTTTCAAATACCCATTGATCCTAAGGATCAAGAAAAGACCACATTCACTTGTCCCTACGGTACATTTGCTTACAAGAGAATGCCATTTGGCTTGTGTAATGCACCGGGAACATTTCAAAGGTGTATGATGGCAATTTTCCATGATGTGATAGAGCAAACTATGGAGGTTTTCATGGATGACTTCTCCGTCTTTGGAGATTCATTTACCTCTTGTCTCGCCAATTTAGAACGAATGCTTAAGCGGTGTGAGGAAACACGTTTAGTTCTTAATTGGGAGAAATGTCATTTTATGGTGAAAAAGGGAATTGTTAGGGACACAAGATATCCAATAAGGGAATAGAAGTGGATCGAGCTAAAATTGATGTGATTGCTAAGCTTCCCCCACCCACTACGGTTAAAGGTGTAAGGAGTTTCTTAGGTCATGCGGGGTTTTATAGACGCTTTATACAAGATTTTTCTAAGATAACAAGACCGATGACTCACCTCTTAGAAAAAGAGGCTCCTTTCATTTTCAACCAAGAGTGTTTGGATTCGTTTGAGACTCTTAAGGAGAAATTGACAAAGGCTCCCGTTTTGGTTTCTCCAAATTGGGAATTACCTTTTGAGCTTATGTGTGATGCTAGTGATTATGCGATGGGGTTCGTGTTAGGAAAAAGAGTGAATAAGCATTTTCAACCTATACATTACCATGACCGGTGCACAACTTCATTATACTACCACGGAAAAAGAGTTTCTTGCTATAGTTTATGCCTTTGAGAAATTTAGACCATACCTTGTGCTATCCAAAACCATAGTGTATACGGATCATTCTGATTTCAAGTACCTCATGACAAAGCAAGATGCTAAGCCTAGGCTTTTGAGATGGGTTTTATTGCTTCAAGAGTTTAAGATAGAGATTCGAGATAAAAAAGGAGCCGAAAATTTAGCGGCGGATCACTTGAGTTGAATTGAGCATCCTTTTCAAGGAGATTTTCCTAATAAAGAAATCAATGAATCCTTTCCATTAGAGGAGCTCGTGTCTATCCCTTCTCAAGAGGATGCCACCCCTTGGTTTGCGGATATTGCAAACTATCTTATGGGGAATGTGCTTATAGAGGGTCTTACTTCCCAACAAAAGAAGAAATTTTTAAAGGATGTAAAGTACTACTTTTGGGATGATCCTTACCTCTTTAGGAAATGTGCGGACCAAATCATTAGACGGTGTGTAGATGGGCCCGAGGCATTTAAGATTTTAGAAGCTTGTCATAAGGGACCTACGGGTAGACATTTTGGGCCCAACTATACCGCCTAGAAAGTCTTTGATTCGGGTTACTATTGGCCTTCCATCTACAAAGATGCCCAAGAGATGGTGAAATTTTGTGATGTATGTCAAAGACAAGGAAAAATTACACAACGTGATGAGATGCCACAAAACTTCATTCAAGAGTGTGAGATTTTTGATTTGTGGGGCATAGATTTTATGGGACCTTTTCCATCTTAAAGGGAAATAAGTATATAGTCGTAGCGGTGGATTATGTGTCAAAATGGGTTGAGGCCAAAGCCTTACCTACTAATGATGCTAGAGTTGTTGTAAAGTTTTTGAAGCAATTGTTTGCTAGATTTGGTGTACCTCGGGCCATCATAAGTGATCGTGGTACGCACTTTTGTAATGATCAATTTACGAGAGTTATGAAGAAATATGGAGTTAATCATACACTTTCTACCGCGTATCACCCTCAAACCAATGGTCAAACTGAGGTCACAAATCGTGGTTTAAAGAGAATTTTGGAGAGAACGGTGGGAGAGCATCGAGCTTCTTGATCGGATAAGCTTGATGATGCTTTGTGGGCTTTTAGGAAGGCTTTTATGACACCAATTGGTTGTACCCCTTATAGGCTTGTCTATGGAAAGCATGCCACCTCCCATTCGAGTTAGAACACAAGGCTTCTTGGGCTCTCAAGTGGGCTAACTTTGATTTAAACCAAGCCGGTTCACATAGAAAGGATCAACTTAATGAAATGGATGAATTGAGAGCCAATGCCTATGAGAACTCTTTGCTTTATAAGGAGAAACCTAAGAAATTACATGATGCCAAGATCAAGAACCGTGAGTTTAAAGTGGGAGAGTCGGTTCTCCTCTTTAACTCAAGGTTGAAACTTTTTGCGGGCAAGCTTAAGTCGAGATGGTCCGGTCCATTCACTATTTCTCAAGTATTACCATATGGAACTATTGAGTTGTCACAACCCGATGGTCCAAATTTTAAAGTGAATGGTCACCGTGTGAAGCACTATTTTGGGGAGGACATTTCCGTTGAAATGGTCTAAGAGATCCCCATTTTCCCGATGAATTAATTCATTGTGGGAAGAGTCAAGCTAGAGACTCCTTAAATCAAGCTTGAATAACTAGGTTTAGAGTTGTTAGATCTAGAGTGTTGTAGGTTAGAAATAAGGATAGCAAATTGATGAGAAGTGTTGGGGAGACCTTCTTTTGTCTTCATGATGTTTGTAGGGTTGCTCACTCATCACGTGATTTGGTGCTTATGGAGGAGGCCCTTGTATCCGGTTCACTTCGTTACTATTGTGATTTTTCATAGACACCTTGTGCTTTAAAAATGAATTCACTATAGTTGATCTTTCCTTAACTTGGGTTAAGCAAAGTCTATTAATTGTCATAAGTGTAGGGGAAGTTTTATACTTCCATGCTCTTAAACATTGAGGACAATGTTTAACTTAAGTGTTAGGGGGTCTTCTATCGAAGTGACCTTACCTAGAACTTGTCATTGACCTTCATGATAACTTGGAAAATTAATTTTTCAAACATTTTTCAAATTTTTGATCTACTTTGGCCACCAAAAATATGCATTCATAATTTTTGCATCAATCATTTTTTATTTGCATAACACATTTGCATTGTATATATTCTTCTTTTGTTTTTCATTAAAAATATATAAAAAAGAAAAAAAATATAATAAGAACATGGTTTAACAAATTTAGATTCTTTGACATATTAGGCTCGCCATGGATATTTTGACTCAACCCAAGTTTGCTTATCCAAGCACTATCTAGCTAGTATCCTTAACCATGTAGTCCTTCATTGGTCTATTAGGCTAAGCATCCACCACTCTCATTATTTGAGATTTTAAATTTGTGGAGAATGTGAAATGATAGAGTTGAAGCAAGTATAAAAGGTCTAGATAAACTTCATGATAATTACTTTTGGCTAAACCCTTCTCTTCTTTACCTCTAATTTCTTCGCATGTATATATGCTAATAAATAATCAAGAACGGTTTTAATCGGTTTGTAATCTCTTATGCATTTTTGTCTAATCATTCATGGTTGGTATAAGTACGTCTTAAGATTCTAAGTTAGAACGTTTTATGTGTACTATACTTATGTCATGCTTAATACTTAGCGGGTGTTTTTCCTTTTATTCTTTTCAACTTTCTTTGTGAGGAATAAAGAAAAATAAGAGCGGCTTACAAAAAAATGAGTGGCTAGAAAAAAGAAAAAGAAAAAAAAAAGGAAAAAAAAAATTCTACAAGACTCCCAAGAGGGGCAGTGAAGTGTTAATTATATTAACTATTAGATTCCAATATTACCTTGACGGGTTGCGGGGATTTAATAGTTGCTCCAATCCAATATTACCTTGACGGGTTGCGGGATTGAAGATCCAAAGTCTCAAAAAGGCGGCGGATGTAAATTATTGCGTGAGTTTTATTTTTCTTTCCTTAGCGAGTGTGTATCTACTTATTAATGCATGACATGAGGATTTTACACATAAGGTGAATGACTTATTACTCTTGAAACGGACTTATATTAATTGTGAGCGGTTTTTCAAGTAATGAATGAGAGGATTACTTAGGTCTAAAACCGTGCTTCCTTATTTTTGGATTTTGCATTTCTTATACTTCACGCTTTAAATAATGACAAATTTTCCCAAAAGCAATTTGCTCAAATAATAACCGGTTCCACATTTAATTGTCATGAATAAGTTGATGCACCTTTTTACTTCTGAATGCAATGATCCTATTTTTAAGCTTGGTATGGGGAAAGTGAAACTTGAGGGTGATAAGTGTCCATGGTACCAAAGCCCTAATTTAAGTCATTGACTTCTTTATGAGTTTTACCATCAAAGCCATTTTAAGAAAAATCCAAAAAGATATAAATAGAATTGTTTCCTAACAAAATCGGGTTTATAATCGTTTTTGGTTGATAGGGTTATTTGGATTTTCTATGTCTAATTGAACAATCAAGTAAAAATGTGCAAAATATTAACTACGTATCCGTAAAACATTTAGCAATTACCAAATTTTTATTCAAATAAGGACAAAAATGTAAATCTATGTAATTAAAGTGCTAAAAATGTAAAAGCTTGAAACTATGATGCTTGAAATGTAAAATCAAAAACTATGAGGACTAACTATGCAAATTTTACCAAACTACTAACTAATTGTAACAAACTTTAAAACTGATTAACTAAATTTGACAAGTTTTGAAAAGTAAAGGACTGATTAATAGCAAAATCTAATTACTTGGAATATTAGCAAACAATTCACACAGTTCCAAACTTGGAGGACTATAGTGCAAATAAAGGGAACTTTTCAACAAAAACGGGCTAGTAAGATCAATAAGCTCGTTCAAGCTCTACAATGAACCAAATAAGCTCAAACCAATTGCAAACAGCTTAAAATCCAATTTTACTTAGGCTTGTAAAAGGAATAAGCTTAAAACTAAGTAAAACTCAAATAAGCCAATATTGATAAGCCACAAATAAGCTATCTAAAAAGCCAGACTTGCACAAATGGATTTTTTTGCTAAATCTTGTTTATCAGTCCATTGAGAGTCTAGAATGTCTTTTGAAAATGAAAATGATCAAGTAATGAATCAGGAAAATGAAAATAAGCTAAAACTAGCTTATTTGACCAAAGTTGACCAAAGTTGACCAAATTTTGAAAAAACTTGAAAACTTCTAGATCTACTCAAGAACACATTCTAAACAGGAATGTGAAAGAAAATGGGAAGATTTATGAAGTAGATTTGCTGGAATGAGAAATCAGTAAGCGCTTATATTATAAAAACTCTCATTTTCTATTCAGCTTATGAAAATGCTTATTTCTCACTTGAAATGTTAAACTGTGCAATTTCCTTATTAACACTCAATATTCAGATATTAATGGACAAGTGTGAGCTGGTTTGAAGAAATTTCAACAAGAAATGAGTAATTGGCAAGCAAATGAAATCAGTCACTTTTTATGAACTTTTAAAGGCTAAAACTGACCCATACTTTTTCACAACCAATTGCCTTTTTGACTTGCTAATTGACTTTATAACTACTAAAACTTGTTCACAATGGCTAAATGAATGTAAATGTACTAAAGTTGACCACTTAACAACACTAGACTTCAATTTGACAGCTAAAACCAAACACTAGTTAACTGAATTTTAACAACTTTTGTGAAGGAAATTTGAGCAATTGGTTATATTGAACTAAATGTGATATCAAACCAAGTTTTTAAACCAAAATGAAGTACAAAAGAACCAATAACAAGCATTTAAACCAGCAAGAACTCAAAATGAACAAGCAAGCTAATATGACTGATAAAATGAAATCAGTAACAAGAATTAAGCAAGTTACAAGTATCAAACTACTATAAACTTATCTAATCAGCAAAAATCAACACAAGCACAAGCTAAACACACTTAATCATGTCAGCAAGTAGAATTTAGACTAGAATTGAGCATGCCATTACTGTTTAGAGGAATCAAAATCAGAAAACATGAAACCTTTATGCATAGGCCTCTACTAATGGAGTAGGTAGGCGTTGAGCCTCCTAGATAGTGTTAACCACCACCTTAAAACTATTTACCACTTAATCAACTTGCTACAATCATCATCATCACCATTTTTTGTACAATCTGCTTCAAAATCAACTAGTACAGCTACTGGATGAACAGAACAAGTTTAAATAGCAACAATCTTCAACAATAGCTTCTCATGATCAATGGTGATCACAAGTAGCTTATATCAGCACTAGGATAACAGGAATGCAAGAGATGAACAGTAGATTGAGGAAAAGGAAGGAGATTTTATTGATTGAAGGTGAAAGTTAGTTACAAATGCTGGTAAAGTAGTTACAACTACTATAACTAACTCAAGAGCTTGTCAGACTCTTGAGGTCGTTATGCTATCAACTACAAACTAAGATTGAGAGAGATAAAAATTAAGTGTGTGAAAATTTCATACTTAAGCTACAATGACAAATGAGGGATCCTATCACTATTTATAGACAAACAATGAGAGTGATTTGGAGTTGATGACGCATCCCTACCAATAATAAGCTGCCAGGTGTCCTGAATTGTCCATTGAAAATCCTTGTGTTCTTCATGAATTGGGGGTTTTTTATTCTTTGAGTTTGAGCTTGATTAAAGGTTCCCAATGTGTTCCTCTCTTGAAAACGATCAGGTTTCATGTATAAATCTTTTCTTGAAATTCAGTGTAGCTCAAAAATGGTTCTGGGCTCGTTGTTGAAGAAGATGCCACGTGGAAGATCCTGGTTGGATGAGAAATGGTCACACGGATCATAATCCGTTTTTGGATAAAATGAATATGGGTTGGCATTCTCTGATTTGGTAAAATTATGTAAGTGGAATTTTATTGTTGCTTTGCGGCTAATAAATGAGATGGTGAGGTGTACACATTAGCTGGTGATCCGTGTGCCACATTTCTTGCATTCCTATTTGCTTATTAACATGTCACAAGGATTAAGCTTATTATAACTTTGAAAAATGGCAAATTAAGCCCTTGAACTTAGGCAGATTATCCAAATGAGCTAGGAACTTCATTATAATGGCAATTTTTGTCCTTCCATTTGCATTCTTGTTAAGTTTGACCCTTTGACTTGGTTGACTAAAGAGTTGACCATGTTTGACTTTTATCTTGACTTTAGAAAATTTACACTTTGAGTCCTTCAACTTTAGAGTGTTGTCAAGATAGGTCCCTTATCTTCAAAGTCTTGTCATCTTTGATCCTTCATTGTCTTTTTCATCCAGATAAGCTTGATTTCTTCTTGTTTGCTTGAAAATGTATCCTTCTTACCTATTTATACACAAACATAAAACATACCACATAATTCTGCTTTATAGCACAAAAGTTAGGTATTTTCCTTGTGTTTTAGGGTGATTTGTTGATTAATTGATATGACTTTTTGCTCATATCAATGACCTATATGGGCTATTGGGTAATTAAATATAGTTTTCATATAAAAACATAAGTCTTTTAAACTATAAAACCAGTTTTGTGAACATGTTCCAAGTTATCTAGGACTTATACATTTCCCCTGCTATTAGTCTTATTATGCTTATGTCATTTCATGCTATGCTTGTATATACGTTCACTGGGCGTTATGCTCAGCCGTTTCCCTTTCATGTTCCCAAGGGGCAGGTACTCAGGGACGTAACTAGGACTTAAGATACGTGCATATGGATGGAAGCTATCTAGCCTTCATTTCTTTTTGCATTTTCCATACATTACATTACTTCATGTCTTTGGACATTGTTTAGTCGTTTTCCATTTCAGTACTTATATTCATGTGTGTGAGCTTATGTTGGACTACTCATGTTTGATTCCAGTATTCCCTTTTATGGTCATTGAATGTTTTTAGACATTTACCTTGCAAGCTTTGATGACACGCCATAATTATCTTGTGATATTCCATTTATCAAAATGGGGTGTTACAATTTTTTACTAGAGTATGAGCCTCCTTAAAAATTGTTGGCCAATAGAAACCATCATCAAAGACTTTTTTCGCGGTGGTGGAAGGACCATAATGTCCCCCAGTAGGGCCATGATGACATTCATCAAGGATCTTTCTTATTTCCGCACCATATACACATCTCCTAATCATGCCATCAGGGCATACCTTGAAAAGATAGGGATCTTCCCAGAAATAGTGTTTGAGATCAGAAAAGAATTTACATCGTTGGTGATAGGTTAAACCTTTTTTTAGGATTCTTCGAACGATGTAATTTTCAAAATCTGCAAACCATGGAGATTCATCTGTAGATATTTTCATATGAGTTTCATCGAGAAAATAATCATTGATATCTTCGTCCCTTAACTCTTCCATGTTTAGATTTTCAAGTCGCGACAAATGACCGGCTGCGACGTTTTCTGATCCTTTCTTATTTTGAATTTCAATGTAAAATTCTTGGAGTAGTAAAAACCATCTAATAAGACGCGTCTTAGCATCTTGTTTAGAGAATAAGTATTTCAACGCGGAATGATCGATGAATACAATCGTTTTTTACAACACGAGATAGGATCGAAATTTGATGAAAGCAAAACTACGGCAAGTAGTTCTTTCTTAGTGATTGTATAGTTGAGCTGCGCACTATTTAGAGTTTTGCTCGCAAAGTGTATAGGACAGAAATGCTTTCCTTCGCGTTTTCCTAATACGGCTCCTACAACGAATTGCATCACACATAAGTTCAAACGGCCGCGACCAATCTGGTGAAACCATGATCGGTGCATTCGTTAACTTGTCTTTAAGCTTGTCGAATGCCTTTATGCATTCACCGTAGAAATAAAGACTATGTCTTTTTCAAGGAGTTTGGTCATCGGTCTAGCGATTTTGCAAAAGTCCTTTATAAATCGGTGGTAGAATCCCACATGCTCTAGAAAACTTATAATTGCTTTAAGGTTAGTGGGAGGTGGTAATTTGGATATTACTTTGATCTTGGCCTTGTCTACCTCCAATCCGGCTCCGGAGTCTTTGTGTCCAAGCACAATTCCTTCAGTCACCATGAAGTGACATTTCTCCCAATTGAGCATGGGATGAGCTTGTTTGCATCAGATGAGCATGTGCTCTAGATTAAAAAGGCAAGACACGAATGAGTTTCCGAAGACTGAGAAATCATCCATGAAAACTTCCATGGATACTTCAAGCATGTCTTGAAAGACCGCGATCATACACCTTTGAAAAGTCGCAGGCGCATTGCAAAGACCAAATGGCATACGCCTATAAGCAAACGTTCCAAAAGGACACGTAAAGGTGGTCTTTTCTTGATCGGATGGTTTGATAGGTATTTGGAATAATCCGGAAAATCCATCGAGAAAAAAAAGAATTTGTTCCCCGCAAGTCTTTCCAACATTTGGTCCATGAAGGGTAAAGGAAAATGATCTTTTCGTGTTGCATCATTCAATTTGCGGTAATCAATAGACACACGCCAAGCGGTAACGGTTCTTGTAGGAACAAGTTCGTTATGTTCGTTGTTCACAACAGTCATTCCTCCTTTCTTAGGATCGCAATGGATATGACTAACCCAAGGACTATCTTCTATAGCATAGATGATTCCTGCCTCAAGAAGTTTAAGTATTTCGGCTTTTACAACCTCCTTCATGTTTGGGTTAAGTCGACGTTGCCTCTGAATAATGGGCTTGGCATCGTCTTCAAGATTTATTTTGTGTTTGTAGGAATTTGGGCTAATACCCGGTATATCGGATGTTTTCCAAGCAAACGCTTCTTTGTGGTTCTTGAGCATCGAAACGAGGCGTTTCTTCTCATCTTCCTCGAGTGAGGCTGAGATAAGCACTGGAAGGAGTGAATCCTTCTCTAGATAAGCGTACTCGAGATGTTCAGGAAGAGGTTTCAATTCAAGATCCATCGGTGGGTCTTGAATGGATTTTGGAACTACAAAGTTCGCTTTCGAAGGCAAACTTTAAAGGTTTTGTTTGTATCTTCCTCTTCTTCGAGAGTTACTCCATCGATAACATCCACGCGGAAGCATGTGTCATCATTAGAATGGGAATCTTGCGTAGCTTTATCGACTGAGAATGTTACTCGATCGTCACCAACTCCAAGGTTGAGTTCTTTATTCTTCACACGAATGATAGCATCGACGGTGTGCCAGAATGGTCGTCCTAAAATGAGAGGGACTTGATGGTCTTCCTCCATTTCAAGGATTACGAAGTCGGCAAGAAATATGAATTTGCCAACTTGAACACGCATGTTCTCGGATATCCCAATAGGATATTGGTATGTATGGTTAACCAAACGTATACTCATACTTGTAGGTTTCAAAGTATTATTTGAAATATCCTTTTATATTGAGTATGTCATAAGATTGATACTCACGCCTAGATCGGCCAAGGCGTGACATTCAAAATTGTTGGCTAGTGTGTATGGTATGAGAAAGCTTCCCGGATCTCCGAGCTTTGGTGGAAGTTTGATTTGCAAGGCTACAAAACATTCTTCATTTAGAAATGCAGTAGAGATTTGCTCCATTTTGCTATGATTGCTCACAAGATCTTTGAGGAATTTCTCGTAGTTGGGCATGCCGATTAAGATATCAACAAGGGGAACGTTAATCTTAACTTCTTTGATCATCTTTAAGAATTTGGCATTACGAGCCTCCATCTTTTCTTTTCTTAGGCGTTGAGGGTATGGAATTTTTGAGGTATACGCCTTTGGTGTTGGTGCTGGTATGGGCATGGTTTGTTTTGGTTTGGGTTTGGAAGGAGAAACGATTTCTTCCTTCTCGAGCTCATCGACTTCATCTTCACTTTCATCGGTGAAAGTGGAAGTATTGGCGTTTGGGTTTGGTGGTGGATCATAACTCAACCCACTCCTTGTGAATACGGCATTCACGTTTTCATTACGGTAGGATGGTGGGCGGTATGATTTATCCATAGATGGTTTTGGGTTTGTTTGAGTGTTGCTTGGCAGTGAACCACTCGGTCGATTGGCTAGTTAGTCGGAGATTCGACCAAACTTGGTTTCAAGATCATTGATAGAGGCGGTGTGGTGTCTTTTTCCTCTTTCAACATTGGTTTTAAGATCGAAGAATTGGTTCTTAATGAACATGTTTGTTGCTTTTTGAGATTCTATGAAGGCTAGCAACATTTTCTCTAAGTTTGATTCTTTGGGTTTCTTTTCATTTGATGGAACAGAATTATCGTTCTCACGAGGTTGTGAGTTATGATTTTCATTTTTGGGGTACTCACACCAAATGCCCAAGTTTCTACCGTAGTAGTTACCTCGATAACCACCTCCTCGATATCCTCATTGGGCGTATTTTGCTTCTTGTGGTGGCTCCCTTATCGGTGTGTCATCACACTCCGTAGATGGGTGTGGTCCTCCACAAAGAGTACATTCGCCTCACATTTCTTTCATTTCATCTTTGCTAGTTTTGAATTGCGAGTCGAATTTAGATGTGAGAGCGTCCATCTTTTCCATGAGTTTAGAATTTTCGCTACTTTCAACGAAAGCAACGGTTTTCTTGAAGGGTTTGGAACGGTTATCTTTGGACCAATCGAGTTTTAATAGAACTCGGTCCTCAAGCAATTGGTATGCTTCGTTGAGTTTCTTATAAAGAGAGAGTCCACCGGCGACAAGGATTGCTTGCGTTGGTTCATTGACACCATGATAAAAAATTTGGATGATGGTTCCTTTTAAAAAACCATGTCCATGACAACTACGAAGTAGGTCTTTCATTCAGTTCCATGCATCAATAAGTGTCTTATTTGGAATTTGGGCAAAAACTCATATTTCTCCCATGAGTCTTTCGTACATGGCGGGTGGAAAGAAACGGCTAACAAAAGCGGTTCTCATTTGTTCCTATGTTTCTATGGTACCGGGTGTCAGCTCATTATACGAAACTCTTGCATCTCTGGTTAGAGATGATGGGAAGAGTTTTAGTTTAATAGCGTCTACATTGGCATTGGCTCCATATCGAAACATGCCAAATATTTCTACGAATGTGGCTATGTGCTTATGCGGATCGGCCCGTGCACGACCGTCAAATTGGCGGTCTTTGATCATTGAAAGGTGATGACCTTTCACGGTGAAGTTGTCTCCAAGCTCAACTTGAACAATATCAGCCTCGGGGGTAGGTGGTACTACTCGGTTGGCGACCCACATGGATTGATCGTCAGACATTGGAAATGGTAGATCATTAAACGTGTTATAGACAACAAGTGCGTCTAAGAGATTATCAAATGGTGGGTTTTTGGTTCTAGGAATTTGGTTTTCGGAAGACACAAAAGATTGCTTCTTGCGGTTTTTCTTTCAAGATTGATGAATAAAACGTTCGGGATCGGTGTATGGACTAAGTGGTTCTTGACAGGAAGAAGGTGTGTTCATTCAAGTCTAGAAACACTTTCGAAAAAGATCACAAGTAACAAAAATAAAAACAAACAAAATATTACTAATAAGAAAATAAGTAGATAAGAAATTAAATATATTAAACAAGATAACGATAATATATATATATATATATATATATATATATATATATATATATATATATATATATATATATATATATATATATATATATATATATATATATATATATATATATATATATATATATATATATATATATATATATATATATATATATATATATATATATTTATTTATTTATTTATTTATTTATTTTACCAGATCAAGATTTGCCGGTCGGCAAAATCGATTCTGTGAAAAAGTTGGAACGGTTATCGGCGGCAAGATCTTTCTGTCGGCGGCAAATGGGGGTACGTGGGACTCTGCCGGTCGGCAAAAGGACTTGCCGGGTGGCAAAAGTGGTTATGTGGTGACTTTGTCGGTCGGCAAAATGGGTTCTATGAGATTTTTTTTGGATTTTGGCAACAAGAAACGCTACAATGGGTTTGATTATAGGATGATTTTAGAACTAAGAGCACAATCCAATCCCCGTAAACGACGCCAAAAACTTGATGCGTTTCGGTGTGGTTGGATTAAAACAAGTTTTAAATTTATAAACACGAATTACCGGAATGACTAAAAACGCACGGGCAAGTATGATCCTTTCGTTTGTGTATAGCTTTTATGTGGTAATACCGAGATCGTTCACGGGGATTTGGAAAACCTATGATCATTCAATAATCTACTATAATCTTATGATTGTAGCAATTGTAGACAAATAAATAACAAGTAATATGATGAGATTAAAAATAAAACTAAAGGCAACACTTGGTAAAGACTAGTTTGGGCATCCGTTGTGGTATTATTGTGAAGACATGACAACATATATATGATTATGATAATTAGATGGTTAATTCAATCTATTGTTTTCAAAAGCTTCAATCTTCTTCAAGACTTTGGTTAAAGAAAACAGGCATTAGACTCAATCATTCAATTCAAGACTTGATCCAATTTCAACTCATTTGATTCATGGTCGTTTCACGAATTTGCTAACACTTGTAATTATGTTTCTTGATAATCAAAACTTCTTAAGAAATTATCAACACAAAAGATAGCCAATCATAGACAAACCGGCTATGACTTGTTGATAGAAAATAACCCTTTCGACCTATGAAATCTTTATCAACAAATTAAGTTTTGACAACAAATGTCACATGAAATATAAGTACCAATGGTTCAAAGGAAAGCTTGAAATTGAAATAAACATAAATCACAATCACAGCCACTACTTCATACCACAAACAGCATCCTACCAAGTGTAGAATGAGATCTAGCTACTCATAATGAACAATGAAATAAACTCAGAAATAATAGTTTTACAAGTCATAATCAAGAGTCTTAAAAAGTGGAAATATAGTACTAATGGTTAGGGTAATGATCCCTAAGAGTTTCGTGATGTTAACTTTGCTTTTCGGACTCCAAAAGTGACTTTTCTTGCACCACCTTGCTCAAATCCGGGAATGATGTTTTGGACAAGGTTGAGAGAGTTTATGTGATGGTATAATAACCAGAGTGATGGTTATGAAAGAGTAATGAAAGTGCATATGGTTACATGACCCCAAGGATCTTATTTATGGTGAAATTCAAGGCATGAACTTCAATGCTTGCCTTGTTGGTAAAGGCTTATGCTTGAAGCCAAAGGAAGTCTAGAAACTTCTTGTGTATTCTTTTATCATCTTTTAGAAGCCTCAAAGTTGCATGTATATAGTCAGAATCCGCCAACATGAAAGTACGTGGTAACTTTGGATTCCGCCAGTGGCAACTTTTAGAAATGTTGGTGGCAACTTCCATGCTAAGTGACTTGTACACTTCTTGAAAACACTTGTTCTTGCACCCGAAATAGATTTTAAAAGGCTTGTAACTCGTACACGGGTCTTGAACCTGACTAGGATTCTTCGTACTCGTACTAATCTTCATATTTGCATTGATTTATGCGTCATTCCTGCAATTGGCTACACAAGATTTGCAAACACATTTTGGCACAAATATGCACAAAATCATTATAGAAATAACCAATATACAGGTACAATAGTACGGATAACGCTCCCAAAAACATGTTGGATATGGGCATTATCAAGCTTCTACTTGTTGAGAGATAAGAGTTTCCATTCTTTTGTCTATTTTAGATACAAAGAAATCATTTTCTTTTTGCCATTCCTAGACGATCATTGTTTAATGTATCTTCCATCTTGTGTAGACGCTCTTTCAGCTCTGTTGTAGCTGCCTCTTGTATGCCCATTCATTCTTTATAATAAAACATAGATGCAAAGTCGACCGGGAGTGGTTGAGCTAGATCAGGAATAGATTCGGAGGTGGATGGTACTTATTGTTCGGTGAGTAGAGGAGTAGTTGTTGTATAATTTTTGTTGGTGGAATCACCGATGTAAGAGTGAAGGGTTGAGGTCTTCTATATCTCCGAAGCCATAGTAATTAGAACATTGAGCAACAAAGGTGCTGGGTCAGTGTTCATTTCTTCGTCAATGTTGTTTGGACCTGATGGATTAAGATTTGATTCATAAAGTCCGGACCTGATGTAGATTGACTTGGAACTTTTGCTGTCGGAGTCACTATGGTGTGCATCTTCATGGGAAATGAGAACTTCATGTGTTGAGGTAACCACTTCATTGATCCTGTTGACATCTATATGTACTATCTCTGTATATATATCCATGTCCTCAGCCCCACCTTTACCATCCCTTATCTCTATTTCTATATTCTCTAACTGTATCTCTTCTTGTTGAGGAACATCAAGGTTTAACTCCTCATGATCAGAAAGTTATTCAGAATTGGAGCCTTCTTCATCAAATTCTTCCTTTTCAGAATGATCATCGTCAGCTTGAACTTATTCGTCTACTACATCCTAGTTTTCTTCATCTTCGTCATCTTGATCCTCATTGTCAGATTCATCAGGTTTTTCTGATTAAGATTTTTCATTTATATCCTTCTTTGATTGTTGAGGCTCATCTTCTTCCTCTGATGTAACACCACCATCTTTACCTTAACGCAGCAGAACATTGATTTGGGGTATTAGTTTATAGAACACAAGTCATAATGATAGAAAACAACTCAAAAGAGTGATTAAATCAACTTTATTTATATATCATTTAAAAACAAGAGTTTTATAATATAAGGTTCCCAAAATCTAGAATAATAATTTCAAGTTTGTGCCTCTTCATACCATCCTCATGCTGGTCCATGCTAACAATCTTTAACACCTGAGATATATGCTTAAAATCAACACAATGGTTGAGTGAATTCATAGGTTTGAAATCATTTTGAATACAAGATCCTTTTCCTGAGCTACCTTGTTATTCGATCACATAAAATAATCAACTATTATTGCACTACCTCATGCACCGCTACTTGACATAAATAGAAACCGACAAATTGCCCTCATGCAGGTAGTTTGTCGGACTCCTGAGTACAACAAAATAATGTGTATCCGTTTAGCCTAGGTAGGAACCTGTCGGCATTCCAGCAAGTGCGACTTGCCCAGATAGGGGATGTTAGTCCCCAAATAGTACTATTCACAATATTAGTGCTCATTTCTGATTAACGGTCACGATTAAAAAGGGACTTAATGGCAATAAGTAAACGTACTTTTAATAATCATATCTGGCAGCATACAAAACACTTGTATTCCAGTTTAGCATATATCCCCCTCACGGGTTTCCAAATCATTTGAAAGTAGTTAACTTTAGTGATGCTATGAACTCAGTGGAATCCATAAGGTCTCAACTATATAAGATATATTTCATTCATAGATAAACAGCTTGGCTACACAAACCACAACTTGATCTCACACAAACTTGGATTAACATATTTTGATAGTATCAAGTCTTTGATCTTAATTTCAATATTTTTAAGTATTAGTTATGTATTATATAATTAATATTTTGTTGTAAGTATAGCATCATTGTTCGGGCCATCATACTTAGTAGCTATTCTATAAACGTTTGAGGAGCGAGGGCACTTTAAATCGTAAACCCAACCACTCAGTCAGAACGTAATATCGAGATGGAACATCTTTGTACAAAGCTCCCTACTAGCATGATACCTTCATTACTTTCTTATATTTATAATTTATCTTCTATTCTTTCAAAATTGGCAAAATAGCCCTTTTTGTTATACTTTATCTTAATTACACTTTTAACCCCTAAAGTATATAGTTTTATTCTTTACATTTTAAACCCTCAAACATTAACCTTAGGGCCTCAAACTTTACATACTTATTATTATAGTTTTAAATTTCACAAAATGACATTTTTGGCCCAAAATGTTTATAGTTATAAAAATGATAGTTTTAGTCCTTATACTTGTTAAAAATCACATAACAACCTCAAAAATGTATCAAATGATCTAGGATTTTAGAAAAAAGTTTCAAAACACATTCATAATCATAACAAAAGCATTTCTTCAGAATTATTGCTTTTGAAATGGGTTTTTGCTCATTATTTCATATAAATTAAAAAAACTAGGGTTTTAAGACATCTTTAACTTATAACTTTCATTCTAAATGATCATATGAACTAATTTCTATTAGATTATATTTATAACATCCTATTGATATTATAACAAGTCTAAGAATACATCATAACAAGATCAAATCTTAGTTAACATAGAGATTACCTAGGTAGCTCTAAAAGGGCTCCTTATGGCTTCCTATGAACAATACTTGCTATCAAAGCTTCAAGAGCTTTAATGGCTTGCTTATAGACCTTGTTTATGGTCTTCTAAGAGTCCTAGAACTTTTGTAGAAGTGGATTTAAGAATGGGTATGGAGATATAAGAGAAACGGGGTACAAGTTTTAAAGAATGAAGTTCGCCCTATTTATAATCTTTCCAACCCTTAGGCTCCAAGTTTAGCTTGTAAACATGTAACTTAGATATATTAGTGACTAAGGAGAGCTAGGAAAGATATAGGTAAGTTTGTAAACTACAAGTAGGTGATCCACCTACTATAAAATATCCCAAAATCCTATTGATCTGATTCTAAGTTTAAATGTATTTTTGGAGGAAAAACCTAGTCGGATTCAATTTGTTGGGAATAAATTAAGGCGAGATCACTTGAGCGCTGTCAAGAGTAAAACAAGCGTTGACAAGAGCAAAACAAGCGCTGACAGCTCAAGCGTTGACAAGACAAAGTCAAGCGTTGATACATTGAAGACAAGCACTGATGGGAAGATATACTCTACGCGTTTATTGTATTCTAGATTACTTCTAGTAAAGATAGGAACAACAATGTATTTTCTATATTTATCTTTACCTAGAATAGCTGATACGTAGATTATTGTACAAGGCTTCTTATGTCTATAAAAGAAGACCTTTAGGTTAAAGTTTTATATAAGTTTTCATTCGTAAACTACTTTCATTATAAGCAAGTTTGATATCATTAATCAAAGTGAAAGTTTGTTTATATCTTGTGTGTTCTTGTTTAAGTGTTAATTCCGCATAACACTTAGACTATTATAAACATATACAAAGGTTTCTCTAAGTGTATTACTTGATCTAATCTCGTATACATAAAGCTAAATCGATCTACATTTGGGATCAACAAGTGGTATCAGAGCTTGTTGAGGAACTTTTGATCTTCAAGAACACAAGAACCCTAAAAATCACCAAAACCCTAATTTTCTCAAAAAAACCTAACAACATCATGTCAGAAACAATAACCTCCTCCTCCTCACCTTTACCAAACATCAAGATTCCCATGCTTGATGCAACCAACTTTGAATTGTGGAAATTCAATTTTGAACAATATCTAGGGATCTATGACTACACACTCTAGGAGATCATTGAATATGGAAACACATTCGATAAAGCCCAAAAGATTGCTGATGCTATTACTCAAAGATCAGCTGTTGCTGGATGTTCTGAAGAAGATAAGAAAGAAAAACCTGAAGATGGTAGAGCTGTGTCTGCTGATGACATAGCAAAGAAAAGGGTTGACATGAAAACCCTAAATATTCTGAAACTCTCGTTGGGACAAGAGAACCAGCATAAATATAGAGGTTATGATTCTGCTAAGCATCTTTGGGCAGCTCTTGAAGTTACATATGGTGGTAATGCAGATACTAGGGAAGAAAAGAAGAAACAACTTATGCATGATTATGCTGTTTTTAAAGCACAACCCAATGAGAAGCTGAGTAGTGTGAGAAGCAGATTGCTTGACATTACAAGCAAATTGTCCTTCATGGGGACACAAGTTGGTGATGTTGACATCAATGCTACTTTTCTTAAAAGTCTTGGTGAGGTGTGGAAGATTGAGGAAAGATTCATTCTTGCCAATAATACTTACAAAAGTTCCACGTTTGATGACATTTACAACAAACTGAGGCTGTTGGAAGATGAAACTCTTTTAGAGCATGGAAACAAGTCTACCAACAGTAATATGGCATTCTTCTCTCATAGTGAAGGTCAATTCAATCAGAAGGACTCTTAGATGCATCCAGTTACTGGATCATCATGTGTCAGCGCTGGAACAAGTCATGTCAACGTCTCCTTTTCAGACGCTGACACATTCAAAAGTGACTCCCCAAGAGTTAAACCTGCTGGTTTAGATATGGATACTGTATGTGCTTATATTGCTTCTTTGCCAAATGGTTCAGTGATTACATATAAGGACCTTGAGCAGATAAGTGATGAGCACTTGGAAGAGATGGACATTAAGTGGAACATAGCTCTTGCTAGTATAAGAGCAAACAGGTGGAACAGAAGGTTTAAGAAGAATATGACCTTCAATGCAAAAGACATAGCTGGATTTGATAAATCCAAAGTTGAATGCTACAACTGTCATCGTATGGGACACTTCATGAGGGAATGCAGATCTCCTAGAAGATCTGATGCTGGTAAACCCTCAAGTCAAGTTGTTAAAGTTCAAGATCCTAAAGCCATGGTTGCAGTTCAAGGAATTGATGGTATGGGATGGGTTGGAGCTATCTGGCTAAGAATGTGGAAGAGGATAAAGCTTTGGTTGCTGAGGTTGAAGAAGAAGAGCATGTTGAATATGCTCTCATGGCACACTCCTCCTCTTCATTTGATAATGAGGTATACAATGATGCTTTTTGTAGTAAAGGTTGTAGGTTAAACACTGAGAAACTTAACAAAGAGGTGTTAAGATTATTAAGTGATGTGAGTACTGAAAAGTGCAAACTGTCTAATTACCAACTAGCTCTCACTCAAACTGAGAAAACAGTTTCTGAATACAAGAAAATGGAATTTGACTTAAAAGATAAAATAAATATCTTAAAACATGAGTTAAATGCTAGTATGGATATTAGAAACATCATGGAAAGGGTTAATGGTGAGTTATCGACTAAGCTAGATGAGGCCATTAAGAATAAGGATTTAGATTTGATAGAGCCACTCAAACCCTAGGAGACTGTGTGGGTAAACAAAGGGATCCTAAGGACATGACTAGGATTGGGATGAATGATTACTCTTTGGTTCCACCACCAGCTGGTGACTTCTATGGTGTCCAACAAAAGGACCTATCTTGGACTGGTTTGCCAGAATTCCAAGAGGAGGAATTCATTCCTCCACCAAGAGTTGTCACTCCAGTTGAAGAGTACCAACAAAAGTTTACTGACCTGAATGAATGGAAGAAAGCTAACCCTACTTTATTTATTAAGGGTGGCTTGCTATGTGAAAGTCCCAATGAGTCAACTCCAATTAAGGTTAACTCCAATTAAGGTTACAAACCCAGTCACTGGTAAAGCTGTTGACCTAGGCTCAAACACTGATAGAAAACCTAGCATTAAATATGCAGAGATGTATAGGAATACTAGGTCACCCAAGAGCTAAGTTAGCAATAATGGAACAGGCTTCTTCTCTTCTAGACCTAAGGTTGTGTCTAGAAAAGCTTGTTACACTTGTGGTAGCTTTTCACACTTGGCATACAAGTGTGTCAACGCTCCCAAAGCCAGCGCTGACAGGAACAAATTCAGCGCTGACCGGAACAAAGTCAACGTTGTTAGAAAGTCAAACGTTGTCAGACCCAAACCTTGTGTGCAGCAAAGTCCACAAGTTGTTAGACCTGCCCCATTCTTCACTAGAGGGTCTAACACTCATGGACAAAGACCATTTCAAAAGACAAACACCTGGTCGAATAGGCAATGGATTTCTGCAGCAAACCCTAGGTTCAACGCTGACAAGGGTAATTTCAGCGTTGACAAGACCAATTCCAACGCTGACAGAAACGTGACCAGACCTAAATATTTGCAACCACAGGGTAAGGGGTCCAAAGCTTCTTCAAGCTTAACATGGAGACCCAAGAAAGATCAAAACCCTAATGATAATGGGATTTCAATGACCTGCAACAGAATTAATTACATTTCAAAGGTCATTACAAAACCTATTGGGGTTAATTGGGTATTTCATCCTAAGAAGGATGAGAATGGGGTTGTTGTGAGAACTAAGTCTGTTCTTATTGAACAACCAGATGAATCCAAGTCTTCTAAGGCTTGGGTTCCCAAAGAAAACTAATTTGTTTTCTTTATGTGTAGGGCATTCAAAAACAGGTCAATGATTATGGATATTAGGACAGTGGATGCTCAACGCACATGACAGGGAAGGAAGACTATCTAATGAACTTCACTCCCATTAAGGATGGTGATAAGATCTACTTTGGAGGCGGATATGGTACTATCACATGCAAAGGAACCCTTCTCACCAAGAACTTGCGTTTTGAAAACGTATTTTTGATAAAAGAACTTGATTACAATCTTTTTAGTGTATCACAAGTTTGTGATAACAAAAATAAAGTTCTGTTTACTGATCCTGAGTGTTTGGTGTTAAGCAAGGATTATAAGATCCCTGATGAGAAATATATTGAGTATAGAACACCTAGGCATAAAGATGTATACAATGTGAATCTGAATGGGATTAAAATGAATAATAATATGTCTTGTTTTTATGCTAAAGCCTCAGTAGATGAGAGTAATTTGTGGCACAGGAGACTAGGGCACATAAATTTTAAAATTATAAATAGGCTTGTGAGACTTGGCTTGGTTGATGGTTTGCCAGAGAAGGCCTTCCACAATGACCACTCTTGTGTTGCATGTCTTAAAGGCAAGCAGCACAAGGTCTCATTCAAGTCCAAACAGGTGCATACTAGTTCTAGACCTCTTCATTTACTACACATGGACCTCTTTGGTCCAACCAATATAGAAAGTTTGAATGGTAAGTCAGATTGCTTTGTCATCACAGATGACTTTTCTAGGTTTACTTGGACATTCTTTCTGGCTATGAAGAGTGACACAGCTGATATTCTAATTGATTTTATCACTCAGATTGAGAAGAGGTCTGGCAATGAAGTTAAAATGCTTAGGAGTGATAATGGTGGTGAATTTAGGAATAAGAAGCTAGATGATTTCTGTGCCAGGAAAGGAATTACCAGGCAATTTAGTATTGCTAGAACCCCACAGCAAAATGGGGTTGCTGAGAGGAAAAATAGAACCCTAATTGAAGCAGCCAGAACAATGTTGGCTGATGCTCATTTTCCTATAGCCTTTTGGGCTGAGGCTGTTAATACAGCTTGTTATGTTCAAAATAGAGCATTGGTTAACAAAATTCAGAACAAAACACCTTATGAGTTACTTTGGGGAAGAAAACCTAATATTGGTTTTCTCAGACCTTTTGGTTGTCATGTAGTAGTTTTAGATACTAGTGATGCCTTAGGGAAATTTAATGCAAAAGGTGATGAAGGCTACTTCATGGGGTATTCAGTGCAGAGCAAGGGATATAGGGTTTATCTTAAAGAAGAAAAACGTATACTTGAAAGAGTACATGTTAGGTTTTTAGAAAATAAACCTAGTGATCCTGAAAGTGGTCCTAATTGGTTGTTTGACTTGGAACCTTTATCTAGAACTTTAAATTATATGCCTGTCACTAATCTAGACATTGTGAAGGTCACTTCAAATGTTGTGGAGGAACAAGTTTTTGATGTTTTAGGTACACAGGTTCATGAAAAGGATGGATCACAAGCAGAAAAGACATCTCCTATACAAGAATATGTTACAATTCCCATTTGGACAGATGCTTTTGCTGATGCTGCTGCTGGTAAAGACAATGGTGGTTCCCAAGTACCACCAGATACAAACATGCATGGTCCTTCAGGCGCTGACAAAGGCAAATCTAGCGCTGACAAGACCAATTTAGACGTTGATGGTTCAGACGTTGACAACAACAGTTCAAGCGTTGTTAGCCCAAGCGCTGACAAACAAGGTTCAGGCGTTGACAACACTTCTGCACATCTTTTCTCTTCCATTTTTGAACAAGGTGAACCTTCTAATATATATGAAGAGGTTCATCCTCATGTTGATGAAAGAGAGTCTGATGAAGAAGATATTGGCAACATGGAGAATGAGGTTGAGGACACCAGACTT
The DNA here is from genome assembly GCA_025667525.1 of Glebionis coronaria. Taxonomy (NCBI): domain Eukaryota; kingdom Viridiplantae; phylum Streptophyta; class Magnoliopsida; order Asterales; family Asteraceae; genus Glebionis; species Glebionis coronaria. Next base: position 55,662 of record JANFOE010001076.1, on the reverse strand, counting down.
TTTGAAGGAGGAGTTCTCACTTCCACTATGAAGAATCACCTCACTTCTCAAATCATTGGTGATATTATGACTCCAGTTCAGACTAGAAGATCTCATCAAGGTCTTGGTGGGTTTATTGCCAATATACACAAGAAGGTTGATACCCCTCTTGTGCAAGCATGTTTGTTTGCCTGTTTTCTGTCACAACAGGAACCCAAGAAAATATTTGATGCTCTCAAAGAACCAAGTTGGGTGGAAGCAATGCAGGATGAGCTTCACCAATTTGCAATTCAGGATGTTTGGGAGCTGGTTGATTGTCCCAGATATGTCAGACCTATAGGGACAAGATGGGTTCTAAGGAACAAGAGAGATGAAAGAGGCATTGTGGTCAGAAACAAGGCAAGGTTAGTGGCTCAGGGATATACATAAGAGGAGGGGATAGACTATGAGGAAGTCTTTGCACCAGTTGCAAGGATTGAAGCTATCAGGATCTTTTTAGCCTATGCATCCTGCATGGGCTTCACTGTCTATCAAATGGATGTCAAGAGTGCCTTCCTCTATGGAACTATTGTTGAGGAGGTATATGTGATGCAGTCTCCAGGCTTTGAGGACCCGGAGAATTCAGATAAAGTGTATAGAGTCAAGAAGGCTATGTATGGACTTCATCAAGCCCCTAAAGCATGGTATGGTACTTTGTCTACCTATTTGGTGGACAATGGATTCAAAAGGGGCACCATAGATCAGACACTATTTACAAAGAAGAAAGGCAAGGATGTATTACTTGTCCAAGTATATGTTGATGACATCATTTTTGGGTCTACTGATCCAAAGATGAGTGAGGATTTCTCCAAGCTTATGACAGACAAATTCAAGATGAGTGTTATGGGGGAGATGAACTTCTTTCTTGGTTTACAAGTTCAGCAGAAAGAAGATGGTATTTTCATCTCCCAGGATAAATATGTGGCTGAAATCTTAAAGAAGTTTGGCTTTTCTCCACATGAAAAGAGGGCTACTACTCCTATGGATAGAGAACACCCTTGGGGAAAGATTGGAGATGGGAAAGATGTTGATGTCAGGCACTATAGATCCATGATTGGATCCTTGATGTATCTTACAGCCTCCAGACCTGATATCATGTTTGTTGTGTGTGCTTGTGCACGCCATCAAGTGACTCCCAAAGAATGTCACCTTTATGATGTGAAGAGGATCTTTAGGCACCTAAGGTGTTATCCTAGTCTTGGTTTGTGGTACCAAAAGGATTCACCATTGGAGCTGATTGCATATTCAGATAGTGACTATAGAGGTGATAAATTTGATAGGAAATCCACAACTGGTGGATGTCAGTTTCTTGGGAGCAAGTTGATATCTTGGCAGTGCAAGAAACAAACAGTGGTGGCTAATTATACAACTGAAGCTGAGTATGTTGCTGCAGCTTCTTGTTGTGGACAAGTTTTGTGGATTCAGAACCAGATGTTGGACTATGGGTATAATTTCATGCATACCAAGATATTTGTTGACAATAACAACACTTTATGCATCATTAAGAATCCTATACATCATTCTAAAACTAAACACATAGAAATTAGACACCATTTTATAAGAGATTGTTTTGAAAAAGGTTTAATACAACCAGATAGGGTTGACACTGAGGAAAATGTGTCAGATTTACTAACTAAATCTTTTGATGCTGGGAGGTTTCAATACTTGGTAACAAGTATTGGAATGATCAATCTCACATAATATGTGTTTTGGAGTCTTTTTGTAAAAGTACGTACAGGATGATGCATTGTTATTAGTCTTATTGATGATTTAGATTTTCCACTATATTTTTCCAACACTAACAAAGGTTACTTGAACGCTGATAAGTGTTTTTGTAACGTTGTCAGCAATATAACTGTCTAACGCTGACAAAGCTTCCCTCAACGCTGTCATGTGTTATCGGGGCGTTGTCAGCAACAATGTTAGTTTTGTGGTTTTCAATCTAAATGTGCAGATGGTGTTAGCAGTATACCATTGGATACAGAGTTGCTTATGGATCATTGGAGAAGCATTTGGACAAGTTTTTATTTATGGATGATGGTTGGAATTTTTCAATTCCTATCTTGACATAAAAATTTTTATGTTCATGCATATTTTTGGCAACTTATGTATCATAGTTTAAGGGGAGGTTTTAGGAACCTTTAGGATGTTTGGGTATCCATATGATACTCTTATCACGATTCTAGATTGTGTCCACAGGTGAGTATGAGTTAGTTTTACTAAATCATGAGGCACTGTAGCATGCAAAGTTGATATACTATGCATGTTGCCAAGACATTTTTGGCCTAGAATTGGTTGTGGTCTGTTGGGAGACTTGGGAATAATTTTGTTATGGGATTTACCTGGGAGTAACAAGGAATTTTATAAGGTAACTTGGTTGTTAAGAGTTTTGGTTAGAAAGGGACACTAGAGGACTGTTATGTCTATCTTGCTTAAGCAAGTGTGCATAACTGGACAGTGCTTGCCGTCCTATAATAATTATCAGCTTTTTGGTTATCTTCTCTAGGATAAATTACTTTGTTAAGGTCATTTTTCATTTTTAAACATTTTTATTTTTGGACGCTGACAAGTATATTTCCAAGCGTTGTTGTGACCAATTTAGACGTTGACATGGCTATAGGCAAACGTTGACAAGATTATAGCCATTGGGCGTTGATATGTTATTTTTGACCGTTAACACTTAAGGGGTCCTACCCAGTTGTTACTTTTTGACATATTTTTAGGCCGTAATTTTGGGAGTTGTTACCTTTCATTTAATGCATGAGATAAACTTATACTTTTTCAATATTTTCATGATTGTGTTTTTGAAAATACTTGCCTATTTTTGGGCCAATCACATGCATTTTCTTCTCCTATAAATTTGGCTCCTATTTTTAAAAAGGGTATTGATAACTAGGTTTTGCTTAGTTAAAAAGTTCTTTAATGTGTGTCTAATCGAATTGATTTCCGGCTTAAAGTATGACTCTATTATTTTTGGTGAAACAAATATTTTTTGGTTGATTTTAAATTAAAAGTGCAAAGACGTAAATCTAAATGACGTTAAAGTAAAATTGACGTTAAAATAAAGGACGTTAAATAAATCTAAATCTAATTAAAATAAAGGGTGCAATATTAAAACTTTGAAAAGTAAAATAACGAGAAATTAAGTGACTTAAAATTAAAGCGTGACAAGAATTAAAATATGACAAAGTATTAAAATGTGAACTTAAAAATTAAACAAGACAAAAATATAAAAACAAACTCACCGTCGGAATATATTCCGATCAGACCTCAATCGGAATGTACACAAACCTCTCAATCGGAATGTTGATCGGAATGTACTTACCTTTTGATCGGAATGATGGAGTAGACTCCTGATCGGAATAACAAACAACCTTAGATCGGAATAAGCAAAGGACCCTGGTCGGAATGTCGATCGGAACCCCTAATCAGAATACTGTCACCTCTCCTGATCGGAATAACCAAACGAACACCTCGATCGGAATGAGGAGTGGACTCAGATCGGAATAATTGTCACTTACCTGATCGGAATAACCAAACTCACCTTGATCGGAATACCAAATCCCTTACCGGAATGAGCAAGACACCCCCAATCGGAATGTCAATAGGAATATCAAAACCCTTATCCGATCACTCCAATCGGAATGATAAACCCTTTTCCGACCTGTATGGTCGGAATACTGTAGAAAAAGCACAAATTAAGCTAGAAAAATAAGCTACTAATCAAATAAGCACACACCTAAAATCCTAAGTAAACACGTATAAGAAAAAGCTAATAAGCTGAAATTTAAAGACTTTTAAAACACGAAAAGAAAAAGGTTTACGCAAAAACAAACTTTTATATAAAAAATAACTTTTATACAAACTTAAGAAACTTAAAATAAACACAAATAATCTATAAGAATCAATGATCCAAAACAATCAAAAGCATAAAAACACAATCTTTAATCAAATAAGCAAGACAATAAGCATGTAAACAAAGATTAAATCATAGAAAGAAAGGTAGAATGAGAAATTTAAAACGAGAAAATTAAAGAACACTTACTTGGAAATTAAAGGTATTAAAAGTGAAAGACAAGTATTTAAATGTGCAATAAAGTAAATGTGCAAGTAATTAAAAGGTGGAAGAACTAGTATTACTCTAGCCAACAAAGAAAAAATGAAACTAGATGATCCTATTTATAGTAGATTAGGGAGATGGTTAGAGGAAGCTTCCTCCCCTCCTTCCTTTCTTCTTAATTGCACCATTAAGTCCTTCCCTTCTTAATCTTTTGTTAATCTTGGACTTTAATGACTTATGGCTCGGGATTTCTTTAAACTCGTCTTTTAATTCTTCAATAAATTAGACTTGAGTTCTTCGGCTTTTTGATAAACTTCCGTCTTTCGACTTTTTCTTCGATAAATCTTCAGAATTGGTCTTGGACTTCCGTTCTTTTTGCACTCTTGACTTCTTGACTTCGTATTTTGTCTTTTTCTTCAATAAAAGCCCGTAAATGCCGTGTTTTCTCCACTTTTCACAATTTCGTCCTAAATCACAACAAAAACACAAACCACGCATAATTCCGACATAAAAGACATAAAATACACGTTTTGGCTCGGTTATTATTGTAATTAAGTGGTAAAAAGAATGGGTGTTTACACACCTATCAAATCCCCTACACTTAACCATTGCAATGTCCTCATGCAATGCATTAGTTACAAAGCACGTTTACATTTTTCATCATAGTCAATCCACATTGGCCTTTATTAAAGAGATAGAAAACTATAAACATTCAAAGTAAAGAAATCAAAAGCATACCTTGGGTTTTGAAAATGTCATGAACAATCATCATCCTCAAGTTTTCACTTTTTCTAAACCAAGCTTAAAAATGAGATCATTGTTATTATAAGTTAGTAAACTAACACGAACTCATGTGGGCCAATTATTTACTTAGACTCCCTTATTCCTAGGTGTATCTCTTATATTTTATTGTCGTCTTGAATGATCACGAGGATGCATTTTGACTTATTTCGATAGTTATTTAGTCCAAAAATAAAGTGAACGATTTAATCAATAGTTAGCTAAAAGACAAAATCTTTTAAAACTGCTTCTCGGGACCTCATAAAGTTCATATCTTGGCATAACTCGCTTCGCGATTTGAGACCTTTCTCAGACCGATATTTGGCAGCGACTTCATACTTCAAACCTTGAGAGACGTTCATGAAATTATGGTCTTCTCTTCATAATGGAATTTCTTCACTTGAAGTTTTGAGAGATTCATACTTGGACCACGACTTCTTCATTTTTCTCCAATCTTTATTTTGGACTTTGATATACAACGATCCGCCTCCTTTTATGACTTGGATCTATTTATCCTCATACCTTGCTAGGGTCTTTTCGGATACACTTCTCCATGACTTTTGGGGAGTTTTTGCTTTTCGTCGTGTGACTCGATCCTAATATTGATTTTCGATAAATGATTCTTCACATCACTTTGGATCTTTAGCAACAAAATATAGCCCTCATGCCTTGTTAGGACCTTTTTGGACTCACCAATCTTCGCATCCCGCTTCAATAAGTTATGCCTTGGCTATGAACTCTAATCCATACCGAGCAACTTTTAAACGATCTTGGGCTAGAAGCTAAGTAACTTTTCAAATCGTACAACCTTATTTATTGCAGATAAATTTATTAGCAAGCGATGGGAGAATAGGCTTATAATTAACTCACATAAATTCCCGACAGAATACCGAACTTATAATTGGCTCTATCATCTCTCGTTCTCCACAGTTTAAAATCTCAAGGAATGAGACTCGTGGATGCTTAGCCTATTAAATCAAAGTTTTGGGTTTTCGAGTCGCCTATAGGATCTTGCAAACTGTTAGACTTTTTCAAGTTTAGAAATCGCGTTGTAAAGTTCCCTTAATAAACGACTCTCTAGGATCAATTATAGGAACTTGCGAAAAGTTCTTGTTCTTAACCCGTGAGAGTTAAGACTTTCGCGTTTTATAGCTCCCTATATAAAAGCCTAGCAAAACTTGACTTAAACACGTTATGGATACTAGCTAGAGTAACTTAGATAAGTAAACTCGGGTTGAGTCAAAAGATTCACAACATTTTGAAAATTAAAACCACTTTATTAAGCATTTATTCTAATAAGGAAAGAAAATAACTATACAAAGGGCAAAACTAATAGGCCAAAATAGATAAATTTTGAAAAATGTCGAAAAATTGATTTTCCGGTTAAAATGAGGACAAATACAAGGAAAAGAGCCACTTAACTTTGATAGAATTTCCCCCTACACTTATGATAAACATTGTCCTCAATGTTTAAGCATGTGGGAGTAAACTCCCCTACACTTAGGACATTGTGCACTTTGTTTAAATCTCGCTAAAGAAGAGACAACTAAAGAGATTCCTATTTTAATATTGAGAAAATATAAAATAGTGAATCGAAAAGAGTTTAGGATAGAACCGGGAAAATGGAACACGGAATCACGGGTCGTCAAGAATCATCAAGAGTGGATCATTGAGCGCTCGAATCCCTGATTAAGAGAGGAGAGCAAATACCAAACCAACGGGTCTCCCCTACACTTAGGATAAAGAAAGTGAAAAGATAGATACATGGGTTGCCTCCCAAGAAGCACTTGATTTTTGTTAACCGAGTCGTGAGCCTGACTCGACCTTGATTATCCTAGGAAGAAGCATGAAACATATCCACCGGGATCAAAGACATAGTTTTTGTCCATCAAATAGCAGAGGCTTAAGGCGAACAAGGCAAGCCAAAGAAGAATAGGCAAGGTTCCCTTAAGCAGCGATGGAGCACGGTGGGAGCAAGGGTGAAGTGGTGCAAGCAGATTTCCATAAGTTCCAAAGATATTTCCTTTTATTTCATCAGGTGGATACTGAGATGGCTGCAGAATATCGATATCGGGGTCGAACACCTTTTCCTTTAAGGGAAAATAGCACTCAGGTTCAGCAGAATGGGAAGAAGATCCTCGAAGAAGCACAACCTCGTCCTCAGAAGGGGGACAAAGAGGTGTTAATTCATACGTGCTGCGGATGTTGGTGTCGACCGGTTTCTTCTCCTTTGAAAGAATGTTCTTCAAATCTAAAGTAAGATCAAGACGATAATCTTCAAAATCATAAGGAGGAGCATCACTCTCATGAGGGAAGTAGGTATTTAGAAAAGTTGAAAAGTCTTCCTCAAATGAGTAATCGTCCAAAGTAGGATCGAGTGATGGCAGAGGATCTTCATCGTGAGAAGAATCGCTCGAAAGAGTATCGGCCTCATCGAAATCATCATACGTGGGCAGGTCGGGATACTCGGAAGTAAGGTCATCATAATCATCCGAATCTGAGCTACAATCATCATCATAAACATCAAAGATCGGTGGAGAGTGATAAATGGGAGAAGGTTCCAAATTGGACAGGGAATCATCCAAATCATCTTGAAAGAGTGGATTATCAATGCAAGAGTCGAATAGCGGATTGTTGTAGATGGTAAAATCATCTAGCACATTAATCATATTCACTGATTCTCGGCCTCCAAAGGATGTACTTGTAAGCTTCCCCATTTTAAAAACTTGTGAATCATTCCCGACTCGTAATATTAACTCACCTTCGGCAACATCGACAAGAGCTCGTCCGGTTCTCAAGAATGGCCGACCAAGTATTGAAGGAATACGAGGGTCCATTTCATAATCAACAACGACAAAGTCGACCGGGAAAGTAAATGTGCCAACTTTAATGAACACATCTTCGGCAATACCAACGGGGTAAGCGAGAGTGCAATTTGAAAGTTCGAGAGTCATCTTCGTTTGAGTGAGGTCGGGTAATGATAGTGTTTTCCAAACACTCAAAGGCATAAGATTAATACTGGCCCCGAGATCAGCAAGGGCAGTAAATTCTTCAGTTTTGTTGAAAACGCAAGGCAACACAAAACGACCGGGATCTCCAAGCTTTTCCGAAAGTTCTTTAAGAATAACTGCAGAACAATTTTCACTTAAGCGTGTGTTGGCGAGCTCAATCAACTTCTCCTTCTTGTTAAGCAATTCCTTGAATGCTTTGACAAATTTCGGCATGTGGATAAGTGCTTCGAGAAAGCTAATGTTGAAGTTCATTTGAGAGATCATCTTCACATAGCTCGACACTTCAGAGTCATCCTTGGTTAGCATTTTGGTCTTGCCTAAACGAGAGGGATAAGGGATATTGGGTTTGGGTGGTGAAGGTGCAGGTGTAGGTAAAGGTTGAGATGTTGAAGGGTCCTTCCTAGGAACATCGTCATGACGAGGCGGAGACGGTAATGGTGCACTAATACTAGGTGTAGGAGGAGTAGGGATACATGGTGGTGGAGGAGGTGTAGATGATGGGGGCGGGATCGCTGGATCGACAATGGTAATTCCACTACGAGTAGTAATAGCACTCACATTTCTCGCGGATTGGTGATGGTGTTAGAAGGTAGAGAACTTGAAGTAGAAGGTTGAGCTGTGGGCAAGAAACTAGCAAGCATATTCTTCAAATCATTGGTTTGATTGCTGAAGGAGGATTGAATATTATCTCGAAGCTCGGATCTTATCTCATTTCCTTGCTTGGTAATATCTCCTTTAAGATTGACAATTTGGCTCTACAGATTCTTGATTTTCTCACCTCGGGTTCTCATGATGGCTTCAACATCGGGGTTAATGGGTGGGGTGGGTGATAAGGATTAGAAGCTCTTGGTGGGATTTGGTTGCTTCTAGTATAGTTGTTGACGGGGTTTTGGTTTTGAGGAGAAAAACCGGGTGAAAGGTAGTTGTTTGATCGGTAACTCAGCAGATTTCTATCCCCTTGTTGTCGAGCTTGGTAATTTTCTGGTGAATAATAACCATAAGCTGCATACACATTTTCCGGATTTCCTTGTGTAGAAGGACAATCGGTGTATGAGTGAGGACCGCCGCATGTTTCACAAGGATTAGCAACCGCTTTAACTTGTTGTTGTTGTTGGTTTGAAGCGAGAAGCGTGATACTTTTACTCATTTCAGTCATCATGCGGGTGAGTTCGGTCATATCAGGGTTTGCTGAAGTGGAAGAGACATTGACTCTCGGGTTGTTCCTTGAAGAAGCGGAGGAATCCCAGTTTTTGTGGTGAGTAGTCATGTTCTCAATAAGCTCTCTACACTCCTCGGGTCTCCTTTTCATGAATGTGCCACCGGCGGCTGCATTAATCGTATCACGATCTCGAAAAGTCAAACCGTTGTAGAAAGTATCAATCAATGTGACTGGAAGCATGTTGTGGTTTGGACAACGATCAATCAAGACATTATATCTTTCCCAAGCATCAAAAAGAGATTCATCAGGGTCTTGCATGAAACCGCTGATTTGATTGCGAAGGCTCGTGACCATGGATGGTGGAAAGTAGCGCGACAAAAAGCGTTGAGTCATGTCATCCCAAGTGTGAATAGAATTCTTCGGGAGACGGTCAAACCATTTCTCGGCATGATGTGATAAAGTATGTGGGAAGAGTTGTAGGCGAAGAACATCCATTGTGGCACCAGGCAACTTCATGCTTTGGGTGATTGTAATGAACTTGTCGAGGTGTTTGTTGGCATCATCATCAGGCAATCCATGGAATGGGTTAGTTTGCACATGCTGAATCATGTGGTGCTTCAACGAAAACTCCATAGCGTTGATTTGCATCGGCGCAATCGGTCCTCCTCGTCCAAACATGGTAGGTTGACAAAGCTCCTCCATCGTCCGAAGATCGGGCTGTGGAAGAACATTGTTGTTATTGTTGAGGTGCGGTGGATTATTGTTGTTGTTAACACCTGACATACTTAAATCTTCTCGAGTCTCGGGCTCTTGATAATTAGAAGATCTAGTACGCATACACCTACAAAGACAAAAGAAAACAATACCAAATGCAAAGACAATATATATATATACAATAAAGATAAAATCTTTTTGGATTTTTGAAATTTTTAATTTTTATGGATTTTTACCAATTTTTTAAGACAAGAAAATAACTCTCACAAGTGAACGGATCCCAAAAAGCAACGCGTCTTTCACAGAAAACTGTTAATCTTTACGAAAAGAGCCGGCAGCGGCGCTATTTGATAACTAGGTTTGCTTAGTTAAAAAGTTCTTTGATGTGTGTCTAATCGAATTGATTTCCAGCTTAAAGTATGACTCTATTGTTTTAGGTGAAAGAAATATTTTATGGTTGATTTTAAATTAAAAGTGCAAAGACGTAAATGTAAATGACGTTAAAGTAAAATTGACGTTAAAATAAAGGACGTTAAATAAATCTAAATCTAATTAAAATAAAGGGTGCAATATTAAAACTTTGAAAAGTAAAATAACGAGAAATTAAGTGACTTAAAATTAAAGCGTGACGAGAATTAAAATATGACAAAGTATTAAAATGTGAACTTAAAAATTAAACAAGACAAAAATATAAAAACAAACTCACCGTCGGAATATATTCCGATCAGACCTCAATCGGAATGTACACAAACCTCTCAATCGGAATGTTGATCGGAATATACTTACCTTTTGATCGGAATGATGGAGTAGACTCCTGATCGGAATAACAAACAACCTCAGATCGGAATAAGCAAAGGACCCTGGTCGGAATGTCGATCGGAACCCCTAATCGGAATACTGTCACCTCTCCTGATCGGAATAACCAAACGAACACCTCGATCGGAATGAGGAGTGGACTCAGATCGGAATAATTGTCACTTACCTGATCGGAATAACCAAACTCACCTTGATCGGAATACCAAAGCCCTTATCGGAATGAGCAAGACACCCCCAATCGGAATGTCAATAGGAATATCAAAACCCTTATCCGATCACTCCAATCGGAATGATAAACCCTTTTCTGACCTGTATGGTCGGAATACCGTAGAAAAGCACAAATTAAGCTAGAAAAATAAGCTACTAATCAAATAAGCACACACCTAAAATCCTAAGTAAACACGTATAAGAAAAAGCTAATAAGCTGAAATTTAAAGACTTTTAAAACACGAAAAGAAAAAGGTTTACGAAAAAACAAACTTTTATATAAAAAATAACTTTTATACAAACTTAAGAAACTTAAAATAAACACAAATAAGCTATAAGAATCAATGATCCAAAACAATCAAAAGCATAAAAACACAATCTTTAATCAAATAAGCAAGACAATAAGCATGTAAACAAAGATTAAAGCATAGAAAGAAAGGTAGAATGAGAAATTTAAAACAAGAAAATTAAAGAACACTTACTTGGAAATTAAAGGTATTAAAAGTACAAGACAAGTATTTAAATGTGCAATAAAGTAAATGTGCAAGTAATTAAAAGGTGGAAGAACTAGTGTCACTCTAGCAAACAAAGAAAAAATGAAACTAGATGATCCTATTTATAGTAGATTAGGGAGATGGTTAGAGGAAGCTTCCTTCCCTCCTTCCTTTCTTCTTAATTGCACCATTAAGTCCTTCCCTTCTTAATCTTTTGTTAATCTTGGACTTTAATGACTTATGGCTCGGGATTTCTTTAAACTCGTCTTTTAATTCTTCAATAAAATAGACTTGAGTTCTTCGGCTTTTTGATAAACTTCCGTCTTTCGACTTTTTCTTTGATAAATCTTCAGAATTGGTCTTGGACTTCAGTTCTTTTTGCACTCTTGACTTCTTGACTTCGCCTTTTGTCTTTTTCTTCAATAAAAGCCCCTAAATGTCGTGTTTTCTCCACTTTTCACAATTTCGTCCTAAATCACAACAAAAACACAAACCACGCATAATTCCGATATAAAAGACATAAAATACACGTTTTGGCTCGGTTATTATTGTAATTAAGTGGTAAAAAGGATGGGTGTTTACACACCTATCAGGTATCTATACTTCTTGTCTAACACAATTTTCTCTTATCAACTTCATCTTCATCAATCAATTTTAACAGCTTTCAACAATGGCACCAAAGTTTAAACCATCAGAATTAGAATTGGGGTTCAGAAGTCAACACAACATGATCACGTATCTTGAAGCTGATGATACTCTGTTTCCCCAATACACACAAACGGTGGCGTATTTGAATGCATCCCCTCTAAGGTATGCTCTTTCTTATGCACCACTCATTCCTGTCACACATATTAAACAGTTTTGGAACACTGTTAGTTCCTCAATAGTTAATAGAGTGACTACATTGACTTCTATTGTTCATGGGAGACCTTGGGTGGTTACTGAGGCTTTGGTACGCCAAGCCTTGCATCTTGATGATGCTGATGGTATAGCCATCCTTCCCATTAATGAAATAGAACAAGGACTAAGGGCTTTGGGATATCCTTTTCCTGATGAAGGTACTTTAAACAAGTATCATAAACAGGAGTTTCCCCCAGCCTGGAAGTACCTCATACATGTCCTCCTTCAATGTTTGAGTCCCAAATGCACTACACACAATGAGATCAATAGATCTATTGCAAGTGCTATTGTGTGTATTGCAACTGGGCAAAAATTTAATTATTCTAAAATGATTTTTGAGGGCATGTGTAAAAATAAGGGGAACAAAATGACTTTAGCTTATCCCCGATTTTTACAAATGGTTTTTGATGTTCAAGGATACAGTACAAGGGATCATAATGAATTTTATGAGATCCTTGTGTAAAAGAAAGCTATTTTTATGAAGATGAACTCACCCCCCCCCCCCCCCCCATCGTGACCTACCCTTAACCCAAGCTATGCTTGCTGTCATTGCAGTAGCTCAACCCCAACCAGACCCCCAACCACAAATTGACCCAATACCTGAACCATTACCTTCCCCTGACCATATGCAAATTGACCAAGAACCCTTCAACGCTGACACATTAAATGTTGGCGTTGATGTGCCTATTTCCAACGTTGACAAACAACCTTCACAAACCCAAACACCCCTTAACCAACCCACATCCACCGAATCTTCCACACCATATTCCACACCCCCTGAATATAGGTTGATGAAACGCCAAAGGACTGTGTTCTCCTCTGGTGGTCCTAGCCATGTAGCAGAGAGAACCACCACCACAAGTGTGGCTGGTGATATGGATGAGGCTGAGACTATTGGTTCTGGCTTAGATGCTGGCCAAGGCAGTCCCACCATCATTAAGTCCTCATCCATGCCCAATGAATCTGACTTGGGAGGTCAAATCCCCATTTTAGAAGAGGGTAGATTGGAACCAATGACCCTACTTGAATTGACGGCAGTCTGCATGAGCTTGCAAAAGCAAAATGCAGACTTGGTACAAGTTGTCAGCTCACAAGGCCTTGAACTCAAGCAATTAAGGGAGAGGATTGTTGTTTTGGAGACTGCAAGTGCAAGAAGAGGTATGGAGGAATCTTTCAAAGGGGAAAAAGATCCAATAAATCTGAGTGATAAGGGCAGCCATGATGGTCAATCTTTGGATGTTGCTGAGGCCCTTACAAGTTTGAAGAAACAGACAGGTTTTGATACGTCCTTAGTCTCTCCTACCAACTTGAATTTATCATTTACAGCCATGTTGGAAGAGACTGCAAAAGGCACTGAGGCAGGAAAATTGGGCGTTGACAAGGAGAATTTGGACGCTGACATAAATATTTTGGGCGCTGACACAGGAAAATTGGGCGTTGACAGACCTGCACATGAAGGTGATGTATCCCAGTCATCATCCATCATCAAGGAGGTTTCTTTTCAGGTATCACCATCTACCTTACCAACAATTGCTCCATTAGATAAGGGTAAGGGTATTATGGTAAAAGAGGTTGTTCCAAAGGATGCAGCTCAAGTTGAGTTTGATAGAAGATTGGTTGCACAAATCATGGAACAAGACAGAAATGAGGTGAAAGAGTCACTATTTGTTGTTACTTCAGAAGAAGGAAGTGATGAAGCTAGCTCAGACTCAAGTGTTATGATTATAGAACCAGAAAGACTTGAGTATGGAGATGAGTTGGCCAAGGAGAAATTGAGAGAATAGAAATTGCAGGTTGACTTTGATATGCCAAAGGTGGTTCAAATGTATAATGCTTGGGAAGAAAGATGTATAGAGAATCCACACTTGACCACTTCAGATCAAATATGGGGTTTGAAAATTCTCCTCAGAGTTCAAAAGGATTGCCAGGTAATTTTGAAACACAAGGCAAGCAATATTCTCTCAGAATTGAAAAGGGATAGAAGGGAGTTATACTGCATGTTGCTCAGATGTCATGGAGTAGGATGGACTTATCATAAATTGAGGGCTTTGACATTTGATGAGTTGGAATGCAAGACTTATCCCATTTGGGTGAGAGTGCAGGAAGTAAACACTCTCAGACTTCTTTCTGATGAAAGAAAAGAAGAACTTGTAGAAGAAATGGAGCTCAAGAAAGCAATGTTTTTTCCCAGACCAGTGAAAAAGGGAATTTCTCTTGAGTTTCCCAAAGATATGGATCCACTATATCCAAGTGAAGCTGTCATAAGAAAGAGCCTCAAGCTCTCACCATTAGAAGCTTCAGATATTGTGCAAGTGTTACCACTAGATTCCAGAAACCCAATTGTGAGCTATGAAGAAGATGAATGTGGGTTTTGGAAAATTGGCAGGTATGGCAAAGAGGTACACACTTTTACCACTCTCATATCTTTATTTGCAAGTTGTGATAGAGAAGACTTGGTAGACCTATTGAGGTTGCTAGAGACCAAGTATGAGGCTGAAGCACCAACTTCAGCTAATGGAATAAAACTGTGGTCCACATTCAAGAGAATGTGTGGACCAAAAGATGAGGATCCTGCTATTTGGAAGGATCTTGAAGATGACCTCAGTGGTCTTCAATGGAGATTATATTCAGCTGCTGGTGTTTACCATTTGAGTTCTATAAAGTTTGCTGAGTATCTACTTGTGGATGGTCAGTATTTCATATCCAAGGCTATCTTGGAGAAGATGCAGAACACTCAGCTGGAAATTGATTATTCAAATGACGTGGCAAAAGACTTGATCAGATTTATTTATTACCAATGTGAGAAGGTTTGTAAGATTCCTCCTAGTCCTTAATGCTTATTTAGAAACTTGATCATAAGAGTGGATATCAAGTTTAGGGGAGGATTGTTGGGAATAAATTAAGGCCAGATCACTTGAGCGCTGACAAGAGTAAAACAAGCGTTGACAAGAGCAAAACAAGCGTTGACAAGACAAAGTCAAGTGTTGATACATTGAAGACAAGCACTGATGGGAAGATATACTCTACGCGTTTATTGTATTCTAGATTACTTCTAGTAAAGGTAGGAACAACAATGTATTTTCTATATTTATCTTTACCTAGAATAGCTGATACGTAGATTATTGTACAAGGCTTCTTATGTCTATAAAAGAAGACCTTTAGGTTAAAGTTTTATATAATTTTTCATTCGTAAACTACTTTCATTATAAGCAAGTTTGATATCATTAATCAAAGTGAAAGTTTGTTTATATCTTGTGTCTTCTTGTTTAAGTGTTAATTCCGCATAACACTTAGATTATTATAAACATATACAAAGGTTTCTCTAATTGTATTACTTGATCTAATCTCGTATACATAAAGCTAAATCGATCTAAGTTTGGGATCAACACAATTATAGGGCTTGCAACTTTTTAAATTTGTAATTCTTGTAATAGATTAGGGTGTAATTAGGGTTTTGGAATTGTAATTAAGAAGTTTGGATCTTTGGTTTGAAGCTTAACAAAGGTTTAAGGCAAAACTGGGAAGAAAACCTACGTAGGTTAGGGTTTCTAATGATCTAGGGCTTAATCCTTGTTAAACTCATTATCCTTTATTTAGATAGTGATGTAAACTCAATTTATACCTCCTACATTGTCCTCAATGTGTTCATGAAGACTCTACATTGGTTTTACTAAGTTATTTTAAGTAAACATGTCCAAAGGGTGAAAATACCTATTTTGACCTAATTTACAAGTCATGCATTGAAATCTTGTACCTTGTGGGGTACTTGTACATTGTCTTAATATATTCTTATTACCTTAATTTAATGATATAAGTGGTTTTAGACTTGTTATAAAAGATTAGGTATTGATTCTAAGTGAAATGCTTAATATAAGAGTTTTTAGGTCACTAATTCTAATGACTTTCTATCTTGAGTAATTAGTGTTTATATCATAATGTAAACTTATTCTAGGTCTTATATAGTATGTTTATGACTTCTAGGGATTCTACATTCTTATTTTAAGGGTTCATATAAGGTAATCATATCTTAGGTACTATAAAATTAGCTTATAGTTCTATGCTTTAATAACTTGTACATTGTGCTTTATTAATTTGTAACTTAGCTTGAAATAAATGTAAAATCTTAATATGATACTTAGTTGAGTTTTATATTTAGTTGCAAGAGATTAGATCTTAACTCAATGTGAAATGGAGTTTAGGTGCTAATCTAGGTTACTAGGTATTATACTTGTAATTGGATTTAGATTAGTGAATATTAGTGTTTTGTGATCAATTACCTTTCCTTTATATGATAGATCATAATTAGTATATTGTATTTGATATTTATACATAGATATTATGTAGTTATATTTCTTGAAACATTGTTTACCAAGGATTTCTACGATATGATCTAGACTATTATATACATTTACTTGTACTTAGCTTTGTATAGTTTGTTCATACCATTCTTAGGTATGATTATGTCTTCAAAGTATAGTTTACAACTTGTTTATAATCCTGGATTACTTGTTCATATGTATTTTCCATTCACAGTTTACCATTCTTGAGTTTACAACTCATTTAAAGGGATTCTAAGGTTTCTAAGTGAATTTAGGGCATGAGATGTTCTTATCAATATTGAACTTATATGATTAATTTTGGGACTTATACTTGATATATACATTGTATTTACAACAAATTTGAATATGTTGATATGGGAGTTCAGGTTGTGAGAAACAATTCATCTTACCAGGTAAGGCATAAAAGCAAAATTTTCTACTCAAATTTTCATATTCATATAATCATAGCACATAGCATAGATGTGAAATTTATGGGTTGTCATAGCCTCCCCTCTTAAAGAAATCTCGTCCCGAGATTATAACAGTAAGATAGCATATCAAAGGCGAATATAGATCTCACGTTCTTAAATTCTTTCTTAGAATTCTATTCATATATCAAGAATACAGATTTACAGTTGGTATTTACTTTCAAATCAATCTCTTCTATAAGAATTATTATCCAAATGGGTATACATGAAGCATCATTCATATCTTAGCGATCAAAATCATAATATTACCTCATATTAATTTAATTCATCACCAAACGATATATAAAAAACATATCATTTAATCAAATAAATCTTCCTTAGATTCCGAAATACGAAAAGGATTGTGATTATTACTAAGTTCTTTGGAAAACTCAAGTCAATATGTCATAGCTCAATTCAAAATCTCGAATTTATTATCGCATTTTTCAAAATCAATTCGGGTAATTGATAGAGAAAAGATCCTTCTCAACTAGATACTGTTTAATATGGTGTGGTTTCTCATTTATCATTAGAAAATTTTATCAAAATAATCTCTAGGATTATTTTAAATTACCATTATAATCCAGCAGAAACTTAAATGTTACTACTCAACGTACTACGAAGCTCTATTCTAATTTAATCTTTGTTGGTATTTATTTCAATGGTAAGTGTACTTTCAAATAACATAATGCATACGTGGAGCATGTAGTTTAGTATCTAGATAAATTCTCTCACTTAGCCCATTTGTATTAAGGATAATATTCTTCTTAATGTATTCAAAATAATAGATATAGGTTCTATACGTCGACAGATCAGGTATAACCGTGTCAGAGTTTCCATATCATTGATGAAATAAAGTTGACAATGATCTAGATAGTGTCATGTCTTATCTTAAGAAATTCTAAATGAATTTTATTACTTTTTCTTTCCTATTTCCATAAATAAAATTCAGGTTGAACCTTCGTAATTTAGATCTCAAAATATCGTTAAGATATAAGTTGAATATGTAGTCAAAAGGTTATGAATCGTATTATTCTAAGTTCTTATATATATATATATATATATATATATATATATATATATATATATATATATATATATATATATATATATATGTGTGTGTGTGTGTGTGTGTGTGTGTGTGTGTGTGTGTAACACCCCCAATTTCGGTCATAGCAGCGAAAGGGTCCGTGGGTGTTACTATCATGGTTCAATCTCATAATCATAGAAAACGGCTCAAAACAAGTCGTTTTAATAAACATCCATTCATTTTCATTCAATAAAAGTATATTTTCATACACGGTCTCAGATAACTTCAAGTTTACAAAAGTTAGTAATTGGTAAAAATTATTTGAATGGATATAATTTATAAAAGCGGGCCAAAACATTTCAAATAAGCAAGCTTCACGAAACCGCCTTCCTCGAGTGCCTTCCCAATGGACCTGAGATAAAACATGCTAAAAAGTCAGCAAAATTTGCCGTGTGAATCTATAGAGTTTAATTTAAATAAAGAGAACACAAGTATTCAAAATAACCTACCATGGTTAATAATTTATCAAAGACAATTATGTTGTATGGACATAATTATCGTGTCATTACATAAGTCTCGTGACATTGAACGTTAACATATATTATTTCAGCCCAACACACCTAGCCAAGTGCGTATATTTCTCTTATACAATGCATCCGATGTTTCATTACTAGTGCATCACAACACCACGCGAGAGCTAGTCGTGACCGGACTGGGCGTCACCCCGATAGATCTATCCATAGCATTAGCGTTACTTCGATTAACAATTCACGATTCATGGGTCTTTTAAGGCTAAACAAACATATGTAATAACTTTCATCTAAACATACAATTAAGTTCCTTGTGTTCAATTTTAAAACAATCATGAGTTTACCACAACTTGTAGTTGTACCTTTAAATTTCAATGAATACTTTTCAAGTATATAGGGTTCCCACAACTTCTCGTTGCACCCATTAATAGGATTTCCACAACTTCTCGTTGTACCCTTTATTTTAATAAAACAAGCATGTTATCCCCCTCGCGGGTTTTATAAAACAAGTAAACATGTTAAAAGCGAGGCTATAGACTCACCTTAGCCAATAGTGGTAATGAGACGATCGTCGACGATTAGTGATGCCCGTTTAAACACAAAAACCGCAACCTACCAAATAAGGCGCGTTCGTTAATAATTGACTTAAGTATAAATCATACTTAAATAATATAAAAAATCAAAATTACAAAACCAAGACAATCCCGAAAAATTTAATAATACAAGTGTTATTACTATACCCTTTTATTCAACACTATTTTTATAAACAATTGCACTCTCGATATTGACCCGTCATATGACGCCAAGTCAAGGCACGTCAACTTATCATTTTACTTCTCTCTGACCAGTAGCTAAGTCATTTATATAATGACTTAACACTTGAGTAAATCACCATTCCCAATGGCGAATACCCAACTCACGCCACATAATTATTGAACTACGTGTCCAAAATACCAATCAACATGTACACTCCAAATGTACACACCAATCTACCCTATCTACACTTGTCCGATTTCGACGAAAATTGGTGATAAACTCAAATATAATATGAATAAGACTCAGTTTAAGTTTCATTCAAAAATATTACTTCTAAGACCTTCTGCCCGACACACCTTTGTGTTATAAAACCGGACAGTTTTACGCCTTTTACTTGTAAAACCATTTTGACATATCTAAACAACTCCATTTATAAAACCGACCCTCGTGTTTGAAAATAGACTCATGACCTGAGGTTTAGAAACTTATATCAGTACATGAACATTTTTATAACTCATTCTATAGTCCCCGAGATTCGATCCAAATATCGACAACAATTATTGGATTGTGCCGATACTCGTCTCCCGGTACACGAATACTAAAATTGTTGTAACTTCGCACTCGTTTGGAGTTGAAAGTCCTACTTTATATCAAATCGAAGCTAACGAAATTCTCTACGACCCTATCTCATTAGTTTAACAAGATTATTTCAGTAAGTAATTCAAAAATGCTCTTTAAGTTACTGCCCAAAATTAGCTCTTTAAAGTCATACTAAAACAATTTTTTAACCTATTTTAACAATTTATACACTCCTAATATCATCCTAATATCATCCTCATCCATATATCTAACCTATATCATACTTGAATAATCATCCAAAAATTACCCACTCAAAAATAATGCACATACAACCAACAATACTTGAATATAATAATAATAACACCTACATACCATCATAAAAATGGATCAAACACTACTAGTTCATCAAGAAAAATAAAATTTTGAAAAAGTTAATGCATGTGTATAAAAATCATACCAATATGATGGGTAGCTCAAGATTAAGATGGGTCTTAATTTTGTTTTCTTGAATTCAAGCTTGATTTTGAAAAATTAAGGTGTTTGTGTGGTGTTTTTGGACGGAAAAAGGGGAGGAGAAAACAAGGTTGATGATTTTTATTTTAAAAATAAGTTAGTGGAAAGTTATGTGTAAAAATTTTCCTTTTATAGTAGGTAGTTAGTTGAGGGTAGTTTTTGTAAATTGTTCATTCTTTTGGACTAAAAATCAATTAAGAAACTTGAAGGGTAGAAAATTACTATTAGTCAAATTTAAAAATATTTACGGGACTCGAGTTTCATAAAAATACTTTATAAAAGTTAAAACGCTTCTTAAATATAATAATATAACTTCGACACGACTTAAAACGTAATTAAATCGAAAACGTCGAAAATATTAAATATTGAGACAATCGATAATAAAACGTAAATTTTTGGGCATCCGTTGGTATCGTGATCATTAATAGTTCTCGTCATTCGTTAAAACGGAAAACACTAGAAATAAAGATTAAATATAATAAATATAATAAAATCATTCATATGATAATTTGAGAATATAATATCGATACTTAATGTTTTTCCTGTCCGTTGTCATTTAAACAACATTCTTACGTTAAGTTTCAAACTATAACCTTCTCGGTTAGCCGATAATTTAAAATTCTCACTAAAGTAAACATATAATATATAATAGTCGAGATTAAAATAACGACCTGAAATTGACGGATTGTCACATTATCCCCACAAAATTCGGATCTTCGTCCCGAAGATCAACTTGCATTTTTCCTCGATCGCTCGTTGAAAACAAAGAGTTAAACGTATTTTGGTCCTCGTCTTGAGTTCCATCACACATGACTATAGGAATTCGACTTTGTTTCAGTTGCCTAACTTCCTTATCGATTATATCAACAAGTACTTTGATGAAATGCAACTTACTGTCGATTCATACTTCATCAAGAGGATTAAAAATAAGATCTTCGTCAGGAAAAAATTTTCTTAGGTTCGACATATGAAAAGTATTGTGAATTCCTTGTAATTATCGAGGTAATTTAAATTTCATGCCACCGGACCTACTCTCGATATCATCTCGAATGGTCCATACTAACGCGGACTTAACTTCCCACGTTTTCCAAAATATATATGACACCTTTTCATGGTGATAGCTTTGGCATAACTTTTCCACCTACCTCGATTTCCAAAGGTGTTCGCTTCACATCATCATAACTTCTATGTCTACTACGAGCAGTTAACAAACGATTCTTAATTAGCACGATCGACTTATTTATCAGAATAAAATGAGCAGAGTCAATCGGTCAACATTGGCACAAATCGAGTCATATTCAGGCTGAGTTTCAAGAGCTTAACAATGAATCCATTGTAAGTTGCTCATACCTCACGAATGATAACGAATAACACAATCGTAATCACTTAAAGGCTTATTTACCTCTTTTATTCCAAAATAAGTTGTAGGCTTTTACTATTGGTGGATACCGTACATTTAGTGCCATACAATTAATGTCTCAATAGACGAAGAGTAAAATCATCGCACCCAATTACAAGTCCTGGGTTGTGCAGTTTCCTCATTCTTCCTAGGTTTCCTACAAGCATACACAAATCAAAACAACCCCAAATCATATAGGAGTTTCATCCCAATAAACAAAAAAATCTTCACTCCCTTCGAGTAATGATGAGATCAGCGTGCTGCAGAGTTTTCGTTTCATGGTTTGAAAAAATTTCTCTTCATCAATGCCACACACATACGGTTCATTCTCTGAGTTAGCTTAGTTATTGGTTTTGATATCAAAGAGAATCCTTCAATAAACCTTCAGTAATAACCTACCAAACCTAGAATTTGTCGTACTTCAGTTGGAATAGTTGGAACATTAAAATTTTTGATGGCTTTGATATTTGAAGGAGCGACAAGTACCCCACTTTTATCAATCACATGTCAGAGAAATCGTACGGAACTAATCAAAAGATTACACTTTGAGATTTTCGCATAAAATTTTCTTTCTTTAACATGTTCGAGATAGTCCTTAAGTGTTTGGCATGTTCCTTCCTCGCTCTAGAGCAGATTAGAATATCATCAAAGAAAACGATTACGAATTTATCAAGACAAGGATTACAAATACAATTCATTAAGTCATGGAATACAACAGGCATATTGGTCAAACCAGAAGGCATAATGTGACAATCAGTCAATTTATGATTGATATTTTATTCTCAATATTTATTTGAAAATATTATTTTATGAACTCACTTATTTTTTGGAAGAAATTTGGATTTACGTCTTGGAGTAGCATCGACTACGTCTAAACCGGAGGATTCAACGTTACGTGCTTACGTTTACATACACCGTATTGGGTGACAGTCCGACGTTTCAAAAAATAAATTTATCCGTGAATATTATTTTGGAGTTTTAAATTTGTGTTGGTTCATAAACTCACAAATTTACGAGAAGAGATTAGGACTTACGATTTTAATTTAACGTCCTTTACGACTAAACCGGAAACCCTAGGATTACGTACTTACGTTTTCGAACTCCGTTTTTGATGAGACAATTTTTATTAGATTCGTTTTGTGCCGTTGATTCATAATTTATAAAAACGTTTTTCGTAAAACGACCCGAGGGCACGCAAATCGAGAAAACTAGAATCGAGGAGTACCCATAAATTAGTGGGATGGGACAAGTTTTACACTTGCCCACCCCACTATGTGTGTGGCTTCTAACCTAAGCCAACACACCATTAGGTGTCATTTTATTAACTAGTTACAACACTTGTCATTCTAGCTTCACAATTAAGCTTCCACTTACCACCAAAGCTAGCTAAAACCATTAGCTACCTCATTTCTCTCATTTTCCACCATGCAAACTTACACAAACTCTCTCATCCTCCCCATTTGTGCCGTCCCATATCCAACCAAGAACACCCCATTCATACAAAATTTAACCACAAACATATGTTATAATTAACATATGTTAATCTCTATTCAAAAAGATGAAGATTGGTGCAAGTTATAACATCCAAGGAGGAGTTTCCATGGAGTTTTAGGGCTGATTTTTCACAAGGTATTCATAAAGATTGGTGGTCTTGAAGATGGTCTTGGCTATGCACAAGTTTCTCCATCAAAATCCATGTTTTGATCACAACCTACATCATCATGGTGGTATAAAGATTGTTCTCCCCATCTTCTTGTTATTTTGATTATGTAATCATGTATTTTATTTCCTATTGTATATGTATATGATGATTATATGATGATAAAAATGTTATGTGGGGATTTGGTGTTGATAAATATGATTAAAAAGGTGAAAAACTATAAGAAACAGGCTAAAACCTTGCTTAAAATGATGGTTGTATAAAACAGTAAAGAAACATGTCATGAACTGATAAAATAGCATAGATTAATGGATTTACAGTAAGCTATGGGTCTTGTACACAAGTGAGAGTTGGCAATGCAATGGAATCATTGTAATGAGTGAGATATGATCAAAACAAGTTTAAAGTACAAATCTGAGTTCACTGTTTTGGACGATTTTTAGAAAATACTTAGAGGATGATTCAACAGTAGCTATAGCATAGTTAAATGGAGCACATATCTTGTAGTTTATGTGATAAAGATTTGAGCTTCTATCTCCATATAGAACTCTAGATATGGCAGTTTTGGTGAAGATGAAAATAAAAATCAGATTTTGAGAATTAATGTTTATTATTATTATATAAGCACTCAAAATTATATGGTATAAAATGTAAAATAAAAACCCACTAACTTATGGATTTTATTTATATAAATATGTAAAAGGTTAAATAAGTGTATAAATTATAAAAATGGTAGTGGAATAATACTTATAAGTAATAAAAACTATAAACTTGATTTTTACGACTTTTTCGGCTATTACCGTAAAATTAACGTTTTTCGCCAATTAAAACATAGACGATCAAACCCGTCTAATGTAAAGTTTTTAAAAGTCATATACTGATATATAAGTATCTAAAACAAGTAAAAACCGATAAAACCCGAACTATAGGGCATACGGACATTAACGAGCTAAGTAAGCATATAGGACTAACAATTGGACTAAATAAGTTAAACACTTATAAAAAGAACTTATTGGGCTTAACCCATTTGGGCCCAACATGTAAAGTATATCTACTGATAATATAAGTATAAAATGGATTAAAACAAGTTAAAGAACTTATAATAAGTTTATTGGACTTAAAATATGTAAATAGGTAAAACTAGTAAACTAGTATAAAAGTTATCGACACATAACACTAAAATGAGTAAACGAGAATATGTAAACCCACTTGATCATCATATATATATAAAATCATCATATGTATACATAATTGTTATTTTGATAAAGTCATTGGACATGAGTCTAAGACGAGTATTATTTGTCTAGGTTTCCGTGATTGAAGCACGTACCGTACGTCCGAATTGTCGATAACCCGCCTTCCCACATCAACGTAAGTTCATAGCCTCGCACTCTTTTAAATGTTTTTATAAATGTTTTATAAACCCGCGAGGGAGATAACATGTTAGTTTTTTTATAAAATAGGACACTATTTGTCCCGATTGGTTGTTTATTGATTTTGACCCGAATGATTGAATGACCCGATTGTATGACCTGATAAATGATTAAAGGACCCGATAGATGAAATTAAATGGATTATTAAAGTTAGGTTATGTCACTAAAAGTCCCATTAGCATCAATTGTGAACTATCGGGATTTGGTAGACGCTTATGCATATAATAGTACTATTTGGGGACGATCACCCCAGTTCGCGCCTTGACGGTTGATCCCCGTCGTGCCACATTGATTGGTAAGCGAATTTATGTATGAGAAGATTTCCTTAGCATGACCTTTGTGACGACACGCTACTCCTTTTATACATTCTTAAAAAAACCAGTCTATATAAGGTGAATTCTAAAGAGACTAGTTTTGTAGGTTGCAACCACTCCTTTTATACATTTAAAGACACTGGTTGTTACGTAAAAACCAGTCTTTATGTGTTAATCTTAAAGACACCGTTTTAGTTCAAAAAACTAGTGCTTTTAGACATTTAAAAACACTGTTTTTTTAACAACCAGTCTTTTTTATGTAAATAAATTTTGTGCTTAATTTTTTTTAACTTACAATCATAAGGACTCAAAAGTATCTACTTGTTTTTATAACATATTACGCTTTTAGTATTTATAAACTTTATATGTGATTAAATTATAAGGACCATTAAATAAATAAAAAATTATGAATCATAAATTGTGTAAAACTTATTTATAGGCACTTCCTGTTAATACATCCTCTTCTTTTCTTTTTAACCTGATAAAAAAAGCAACATAGGGTCTTGAACCCTTGACCTCTCAACTTTCATCAGACGCATCATCTCTTTGTTATGAGTGGTTAATTACCAAAAAGCTGATAAACAAAATAATATTTGAACAAAAAAAGTTGCACACAGCAAGTCTAGAACCCCAGACCTGCACACAAACATCAAACTCAACATCCACGAATTAACCAACTGGTCAGTGGACTCTTTTTGTTTACATCTCATTATATTTCTTTTTGTACGTTTTGTGTTTTTTACAAACTGTTAATAGAAAAATAGAGTTAAAAAAGAGACCACTATTGGTCTCGAACCCTTGAACCTGCACAACAGAAAGACGCAGCAAGAACCACATTTCACCATTTGTGCTCTCTTTACATTTTGTTTATATTTTCTTTCATACTCTCTTTTATTTTTATTCTTATTTTTTTAGCTGAGAATAAAAAGTAACAAAAGCGCCAATAGTAGGACTTGAACCCGTGACCTGCTGCTCAACAGTCCAACACCCCAACCATCTGCTCCGTGGTCACTTTTGGTTACTTGTTCCTTTTATGTTTTCTTTATAACTTTTTTGATTTCAACTTATTTTTATATTATCAGCTTTTATAGCTTATTTCGTACTTTATTCTTAGCTTATTTTTAGGCCTTTTATTTTTCCTTGGTTTCAAATAGAGTTTATAAATTTACATAGTTTTTTAGGATTTTTATAAAATCGTTTAATATTTTTAAATCATCTAATTAGTTTAAATGGTTTTTAATTCATAAAAAATTATATAAAAGTCAAAAAAATATAATTATTTTTCTAAAAAATTTCTTTTGTCATTTAGGATGTAGGAAAAATAAATTTGCTTTTGTGGAGTTTAAATTTGATAAAAAAATTTATGTCGCGTTTTTACTTTCGTTACTATTTCGTGCTTTCGTTATTTGAACTTTTTAGCCCGTTTGTAGTTTTAAACTAGTTTTAATTTTTCTTTTTAAGTTTAGTTAGTTTATTTTAAGTTAAGTTTTCAAAATATTTTTTTAATTTAGTCGAATTTTCGTTGCGTTTTACGTTTTACGTCGTACGTTGTTTTTAGCGTAACTCGTTTCCGTTTTACGTCGACCGGGTATCGTTTTACATGATATGAGTCGATACGGTATCGTTTCACATGATATGAGTCAATCGGGTATCGTTGTACAGGGTATGAGTCGATAGGGTATCGTTTCACATAATATGAGTCGATCGGGTATCGTTGTACACGGTATGAGTCGATAGGGTATCGTTTCACATGACATGAGTCGAGCGGTTATCGTTGTAAACGATATGAGTCGATCAGGTATCGTTGTACACGATATGAGTCGATCGGGTATCGTTGTACATGATATGAGTCGATCGGGTATCATTTCACACGATATGAGTCGATCGGGTACCATTGTATACCATATAAATCGATCAGGCATCGTTGTCCATGATATGAGTCGATCGGGTACCGTTGTACACGATTAGTATAAGAGCAAAGTTCATACTGCGTACTTTGACGGTGTACTTTGACGGTGTCATGGGTGGTGTCAGGGTCATTGACGGTGTCATGGGTGGTGTCAGGGTCATTGACGGTATCGTTTCACATGATATGAGTCGATCGGGTATCGTTGTACACGGTATGAGTCGATAGGGTATCGTTTAACATAATATGAGTCGATCGGGTATCGTTGTACACGGTATGAGTCGAGAGGGTATCGTTTCACATGATATTGGTCGATCGGGTATCGTTGTACACGATATGAGTCGATATAGGGTATCGTTTCACACGATATGAGTCGACCGGGTATCGTTATATACCATATAAATCGATCGGTATCGTTGTACACGATATGAGTCAATAGGGTATCGTTGTACACGGTATGAGTCGATAGGGTATCGTTTAACATGATATGAGTCGATCGGGTATCGTTGTACACGGTATGAGTCGAGAGGGTATCGTTTCACATGATATTGGTCGATCGGGTATCGTTATATACGATATGAGTCGATATGGTATCATTTCACATGATATGAGCCGATAGGGTATCGTTTCACATGATATGAGTCGATAGGGTATCGTTGTACACTATATGAGTCAATAGGGTATCGTTGTACACGATATGAGTCGATAGGGTATCGTCGTACATGATATGAGTCGATAGGGTATCGTTGTACACGATATGAGTCGATAGGGTATCATTTCACATGATATGAGTCGATCAGATATCGTTGTACACGGTATGAGTCGATAGGGTATAGTTTCCCATGATATGAGTCGATCGGGTATCGTTGTACACGATATGAGTCGATATGGTATCCTTTCACACAATATGAGTCGATCGGGTATCGTTGTAAATGATATGAGCCGATAGGGTATCGTTTCACACGATATGAGTCGATCGGGTATCGTTGTATACCATATAAATCGATCGGTATCGTTGTACACGATATGAGTTAATATGGTATCGTTGTACACGGTATGAGTCGATAGGGTATCGTTTCACATGATATGAGTCGATTGGGTATCGTTGTAAATTATATGAGTTGATGGGGTATCGTTTCACATGATATAAGTCGATAGGGTATCGTTTAACACGATATGTGTCAATCGAGTATCGTTGTATACCATATAAATCGATCGAGTATCGTTTCACACGATATGAGTCGATAGGGTATCGATGTACACGATATGAGTCGATAGGGTATCATTTCACCTGATATGAGTCGACCGGGTATCGTTGTACATGTTATGAGTCGATAGGGTATCGTTTCACACGATATGAGGCGATAGGGTATCGCTGTACACGATATGAGAAACCTGAAAGATAATTAATATTTAAACGAAATTACAAGCGATATATAACCTACTTTAGTGGAAAAAATGTTTTAAACGCAATGGCGAAAACTTCGTGTTTTGATTCATTCGTTAACTATTATAAACGAGACTCGAACCATTAATTGACGAAGATTATATCAATAATTACAATTTGAACCCTAAACTATTTCCAACCTAACACTTTGTTTTAATATAAATAGAAAATTATATTCTTTTTCTCATTTTCATAAAAACAAAAACACACACTCAAACACTAGCAACTTATATACTCTCTCCCCCATCTTTTTCTTTTTCCGGCGCCGTCATCCGGCCACCACCCGTCGGCGACAGTCGCTGTACACCATCACAACCATCTACCTCCATCATCGTGACCAAGAGCCACCACCCCTATCACGGCTGCTGCTCCAGCCATGAACCGCCACCACCACACCATTTACAAACCAGACCCGCCACCACCATTTTACACCGCTCTTTGTCCACCACCACCTCCGACTGCCATCATCTAGCCGCCACATCATCAACCACCAACCGACACAGCCTCCACCCTCATCATCTCGATCCACCACCACTTTTGAATCACCACCAGCCACCATGGCTTCTAGCCCAATAGCAATTTTTTCATGTGAAAATGCTCTCTGAACACAAAAGTTATTTGTACAGGGTGTCGATCAAACTAGACCAGTTTGTGAAGCCCTACTTTTAGGCTTATCCAAAGCTCGGTTAGTAATTTGTGATTAAATGCACGAGACTATGCTAGGGAAAGCTAGTGTGATACTGAAGCGTACTAATGGTGTAATGACTATAAGCACTGGCTGAAGCTTCATAATACAGCACATTTGCATATAGGGATATTGGTTGGGAGTTTATTCTATTCACGTATTTTTTATTTATAGCAAAAATGGTTGAAAAGTTATCTCAATCATCTTCATTTATTTTAGGTCTGGTCGAATGCAGGTACTATTCATCCCTTAACTTTCATCATCTATTCCAGCTTCAATTTATTAATAGTTGTATACATTACTTCAAAATTTTCTGATATCTGCTGGCCCTCACTCAAACACTGGAAACTATGCATATAATGATTCTTTTGTGAACAGCCAATGTGTTTAACAGTATCTTTTTGCATTTCTAGGACAATGAACCGTTGATGCGTGCGCTATCGAAGCTAATTTATGTCAACAGTCCAGATCTAGTACTTTTTGTTGGTTAGGCATTGGTCGGCAATGACGCGGTTGATCAACTCTCAAAGTTCAATCAGGTCTCGACGCCGTTACCCCTCTTTTTCACATTATCATGTATGTAAATTAAGTGTATACAGCTGGTTAACAATTTCATGTAATTTCTTACAGAAATTAGCTGACCTTTCACCTTCACCGAGTCCTAGGTTGATCAATGGAATCTTGCTAACCAAGTTTGATACCATCGATGACAAGGGAAAATTCAAACATATCAGACCTAATCTTTTACCTTCTTTTTCTCTGGAAAGTTAGTTAATTGTTTCTAAAATGGTGAGGGTAACTTGATGGAATTTAGAAGTGCAGAAAGGAATGTTGGTACTATATTCAATGTATGTACTAGAAGCCATCAGGCCGCAAGTATGTTTTATTTACCGACCCTTTAGAAAATTTGTGGGAACGCAGTTTAGGAATACATCTGCTTATAAACTAAGATTAGAAGATGGGAAATAATGGTCTATCATAAGAGCAGAGGCCATATTTTGTGCACAGTATATTATGAAAAGCGAGTAAAATAATTTCCCTTAGTGCAGGATCTAGATTTCTAACAAATATTCTACTTTGCTTATGCAAATTATTAACAAGTTAAATTTTTTGATATGGTATCAACTGTTAAGGTTTCTGTTGTACTGTTAAAAGTAAAAATCTCGGTTCCATTAAAAATAAAATCCTTGGATTGGAGAAACAAGTAAAGTGAAAGGCATGTGCTAGAAGTTATGCGTTACAATAGAATACTTGAGTTCCATGACCAGAACTTGATTTGATTGTCACTTGATCTTGCTATTTGAACTTACCCGTTTATTACACGTCTTACTTGATTTCTGCAATGTATTTATAAAAAAATACATCATCTTCTCTCCTTCGTAATTCCAAGTTTTTTAGGTATTTTTTTGTTGCGGCTGATCTGATTTGCTTTATTAATGAAACATGGAATGTGTAAATGTAAAAATTATAATTAATATATCATGATTTGCAGACAAATATGAGGATCTTGGTTACTGGTGGTGTTGAATCTATCGATTTAAAGAACAACATGTAGACAGTCTAATTAACATAGTCTCGTTAAAGATGAATCCCTTTTATATTGTTTGAAGCATCCCCAATCGATATATATGTTGTTAATGTCATTATTGTGTTTCTTGGCTTATTTCTGTATATAACATCTTGTGCTTTTTCCTTGACAGGGGAACAATGCGTTATGTAAGTGTAGATGCCCATTTAGGGAGGACGGGAAGCAGAAGGGGGACGATCTTGTGTCTTTGGCGTACACACAAATATTTCTTCTCAGGGGAAAACTTCCATGGAAAGGCTTTATTGTGAGTTTTCTTTTGCTTTTTATCGGCTTTTTTATTATTTTACTATACTATTAAGTTAGAAATGTTTATAATTCAGTTTTACTCACTTGTGTAGAAACTGCGTTGTTGGATAAGAAAGAGTTGAACGCGATTGTTGGAGCTTGGTTTACATTGTGGCGACAAGTTTAATAAAAACAAATTTGATTCGAAATATGTATTTGACAATTTTAATCCTTCCAATTAATAAAGTTCTCTTTATTTGCATACATTTGTTGTTTATGACAATTCAAGTCCTTTAATTTAGTTTTTTTATATAATTCTTGTATTTATGTTATTCCATTGTAGAGGGTTAAATTTGTAAAATTTGGAATTTAATAAAAATTCCAAATTTTTTTTAAAAAAAAAACTAACTAAAAAGAGACTGGTTTTTAAAAAAAAACACATTTTTTTACTCCATAAAAAGACTGGTTATATGCTCTTAAAAAGACTGGTTTATGGATATTAGTATGGATACCAATCTTTAAAGAGACTTGTTTTTATGAAGATAACCAGTGTCTATTCTTTTAATAGAGACTGGTTTCAAAACCAGTCTCTTTATGTTTCGAGCAAGGAGATCCTCCACATAGAGACGTCCTACAAAACCAGTCTCTATTGTCTTTTTCGACCAGTCTCCATGGACTTTTTTGTAGTAGTGATAGAAGATGTGAAGAAAGAATTTTGAATAAATACGGTTATGATATTTATTTCATCGGGAAAGTGAACGTAATTACTGACACATTATGTATAAAAGATAAAGAACCAATTAGGATGTGTTCCTTAATAATGAAGGTGCAAAATAAATTGCCGAACAATTTAAAATAAACGATGTTTGTAAAAAGGATAATATAGATAATAAAAGTGGTTCGCAGCTTATGTGAACCATTAGAATTAAGAAGTCGATGACGTTACATATATAAAAGGCCAATTGTGATTGTCTAAATATGGAGATTTTGAGATAGAGTTATGTTTGAATTTGTAAGTATAAGTATTTTATTTATGTCATTTATGACTAAAAGTATCTTTGTCTGAAGAAGTTGTACTGATGGCAATTATGAAGGCAGACATCGCCTCATACATTGGTAAACGTCTAGCTATTGTAAAGGTCATCATCTAAATTTGATTCGATTTGGGTCATCGTCGACAGACTGACCAAATCTGCTAATATCATTCCCGTTAATGATAAATGCAAAAGAGTTATGTAAATATAGCGTGCCTGTATCGAACATCTTTATCAAGATCCTCGCTTCGCATCGAATTTCTAGAGATTTGCTCAGAATTCGTTGGGAACGAACCTTGATGAGAGTACTGTTTACCACCCCAAATCGAAGGGACGAGGTAAAGTAAAAATACAAAACACTAGAAGTCTTGCTCTATGTTTGAATGATTGACCTTTGGTAATATACCGTATAATCGTTTTCCTTTGGAAAGATTATCATTGATGATCATCGTATTAGGATCAAGATCGAATCTTGTTAAGATTTAGAAATTAGAGCATCTGTGAGCAGGAAATGAGATGAAGACACCCGACATACACCCATTGTGAGTTGGACATGTCTTTTAGGTTTAAGGTTTCCTATGATGGCGAACCTAACCTTACAAAATACCCAACCTGCGAGACCTGAAATGATTGGTGAAATTAGGATTTGATTATTGACTGCCGGTAGTGGGCAAGAGGTTATGTGAATATGAAATGTAGATCTGGGAGTGCCAGATGGGTAGCGAAGTTATGCCAAAATTTTTAACTTTGGAGAAATGAATTAATGATCTGACAAATCATGGGATATAAGTCCCCGTTGTATGGGACCATTGAGATGATGTAAAAGTTGGGATCTACCCTAGGACTTCAAGAGCTGCGTGAATTATGTTTCGTAAATTGAACTTGATGGAATGTCTATAAAGTTAAAATCTGATTATTTCTTAGTAGAGTTTAGATCAGCGAAAAGTTGCATTCATCAAAAACCCGTGAACAACATGGATAGAGAAGTAGTTCAACGTTTAGCCTGATCTTATTCCCGTAGTTATGTTTGATGAAACTCGCGTATTGTAATGAATTACACTTGTGAGAAAAGACCGAATGTGGAGTAAATACCCACATGGCTTTAACTCTATAAGAAGCGAGTAGTAAGGTAAGATGATCTTTGAGGACAAAGATCCTGTTTAGGGGTAAATGCTGTGACAATCGGTCAATTTATGATTGATATTTTATTCTCAATATTTATTTGAAAATATTATTTTATGAACTCACTTATTTTTGGGAAGAAATTTGGATTTACGTCTTGGAGTAGCATCGACTACGTCTAAACTGGAGGATTCAACGTTACGTGCTTACGTTTACATACA
This sequence comes from Glebionis coronaria, assembly GCA_025667525.1. Classification (NCBI taxonomy): domain Eukaryota; kingdom Viridiplantae; phylum Streptophyta; class Magnoliopsida; order Asterales; family Asteraceae; genus Glebionis; species Glebionis coronaria. The sequence goes on along the minus strand of JANFOE010001076.1, from coordinate 22,275 downwards.
CCGTCTTGGGTGACAGTCCGATGTTTCAGAAAATAAATTTATCCGTGAATATTATTTTGAAGTTTTAAATTTGTGTTGGTTCATAAACTCACAAATTTACGAGAAGAGATTAGGACTTACGATTTTAATTTAACGTCCTTTACGACTAAACCGGAAACCCTAGTATTACGTATTTACGTTTTCGAACTCCGTTTTTGATGAGACAATTTTTATTAGATTTGTTTTGTGCCGTTGATTCATAATTTATAAAAAAGTTTTTCGTAAAACGACCCGAGGGCACGCAAATCGAGAAAACTAGAATCAAGGAGTACCCGTAAATTAGTGGGATGGGACAAGTTTTACACTTGCCCACCCCACTATGTGTGTGGCGTCCAACCTAAGCCAACACACCATAAGGTGTCATTTCATTAACTAGTTACAACACTTGTCATTCTAGCTTCACAATTAAGCTTCCACTTACCACCAAAGCTAGCTAAAACCATTAGCTACCTCATTTCTCTCATTTTCCACCATGCAAACTTACACAAACTCTCTCATCCTCCCCATTTGTGTCGTCCCATATCCAACCAAGAACACCCCATTCATACAAAATTTAACCACAAACATATGTTATAATTAACATATGTTAATCTCCATTCAAAAAGATGAAGATTGGTGCAAGTTATAACATCCAAGGAGGAGTTTCCATGGAGTATTAGGGATGATTTTTCACAAGGTATTCATGAAGATTGATGGTCTTGAAGATGGTCTTGGCTATGCACAAGTTTCTCCATCAAAATCCATGTTTTGATCACAACCTACATCATCATGGTGGTATAAAGATTGTTCTCCCCATCTTCTTGTTATTTTGATTATGTAATCATGTATTTTATTTCCTATTGTATATGTATATGATGATTATATGATGATAAAAATGTTATGTGGGGATTTGGTGTTGATAAATATGATTAAAAAGGTGAAAAACTATAAGAAACAAGGCTAAAACCTTGCTTAAAAATGATGGCTGTATAAAACAGTAAAGAAACATGTCATGAACTGATAAAATAGCATAGATTAATGGATTTACAGTAAGCTATGGGTCTTGTACACATGTGAGAGTTGGCAATGCAATGGAATCATTGTAATGAGTAAGATATGATCAAAACAAGTTTAAAGTACAAATCTGAGTTCACTGTTTTAGACGATTTTTAGAAAATACTTAGAGGATGATTCAACGGTATCTATAGTGGAGTTAAATGGAGCACATATCATGTAGTTTATGTGATAAAAATTTGAGTTTCTATCTCCATATAGAACTCTAGATATGGCAGTTTTGGTGAAGATGAAAATAAAAATCAGATTTTGAGAATTAATGTTTATTATTATTATATAAGCACTCAAAATTATATTGTATAAAATGTAAAATAAAAACCCACTAACTTATGGATTTTTTTATATAAATATGTAAAAGGTTAAATAAGTGTATAAATTATAAAAATGGTATTGGAATAATACTTATAAGTAATAAAAACTATAAACTTGATTTTTACGACTTTTTCGGCTATTACCGTAAAATTAACGTTTTTCGCCAATTAAAACATAGACGATCAAACCCGTCAAATGTAAAGTTTTTAAAAGTCATATACTGATATATAAGTATATAAAACAAGTAAAAACCGATAAAACCCGAACTATAGGACATACGGACATTAACGAGCTAAGTAAGCATATAGGACTAACAATTGGACTAAATAAGTTAAACACTTATAAAAAGAACTTATTGGGCTTAACCCATTTGGGCCCAACATGTAAAGTATATCTACTGATAATATAAGTATAAAATGGATTAAAACAAGTTAAAGAACTTATAATAAGTTTATTGGACTTAAAATATGTAAATAGGTAAAACTAGTAAACTAGTATAAAAGTTATCGACACATAACACTAAAATGAGTAAACGAGAATATGTAAACCCACTTGATCATCATATATATATATAATCATCATATGTATACATAATTGTTATTTTGATAAATTCATTGGACATGAGTCTAAGACAAGTATTATTTGTCTAGGTTTCCGTGATTGAAGCACGTACCGTACGTCCGAATTGTCGATAACCCGCCTTCCCACATCAACGTGAGTTCATAGCCTCGCACTCTTTTAAATGTTTTTATAAATGTTTTATAAACCCGCGAGGAAGATAAAATTTTAGTTTTTTTATAAAATAGGACACTATTTGTCCTGATTGTTTGTTTATTGATTTGGACCCGAATGATTGAATGACCCGATTGTATGACCCGATAAATGATTAAAGGATCCGATAGATGAAATTAAACGGATTATTAAAGTTAGGTTATGTCACTAAAAGTCCCATTAGCATGAATTGTGAACTACCGGGATTTGGTAGACGCTTATGCATATAATAGTACTATTTGGGGACGATCACCCCAGTTCGCGCCTTGACGGTTGATCCCCGTCGTGCCACATTGATTGGTAAGCGAATTTATGTATGAGAAGATTTCCTTAGCGTGACCTTTGTGACGACACACTACTTTAGATGGGCAAATTGAGTATCGGGTTAGCTACCCGTTGTTTGGTTTAGTAAGGTAACAATGTCATGCCGCTTATAATAATCCAATTAACGAAATACTAATAGACGCTCCGAATTACGATGTATTGCCTGACTAGCAATACAGGGTCATACTATAGATATTATGTTCGTGTTTTGGTTTTCATAACCATATTCATATAACGGTTTTTATTTTCATACAACGTCATAAGACGTATTGTATGGTGTTTTTAACGACAATGATTCGTATAATGGTTTTTAAGGCAAATGCCTATATTATGATTTTGATGAAGATTTGTATAAAATGACTTTGGCTATTTTATGGCCTATCAAAATGATTTGTACAAAATGATTTTCAGTAATAATTTTATACTGATATTATATTGATGGATTTTATTAAACTCTATGAATTCACTCGGCGTTATCGCTGACCTTTTCTTTTAACATGTTTTATCTCAGGTACTTGAAGGTAATTCTCGGGAAGACGACAAGAATTCATGGCCCGCACTTAAATTATAATTTCCATTCAAATGTTTGTAAAACTTGTATTAAATACAATGACTTGGGACCTATGTAACTTTGATATTTATGAATGGAAATGCTTTTATTACTAAACGACGCGACTTTTATGCGTTGTCTATGATGTGAGTAATGTGCTATCCCGTAACACCAACGAGTCTTCCGCTGTATTTAATTGTGTAAATTTGGGGGTGTTACACATAACACTAAACTCATAATGATCATCACAAATTCTAAACGCCGTAATAGGAATATCTTCCTCGCGTATGCGAAGTTGATGATAAGCAAAACAAAGATCAATCTTGGAGAAAACACCAGAATCTTGGAGAAAACATGAGAGTTTTGAAGTTGATCAAATAGATCATCAATTCTTAGAAGCGGGTAACGATCCTTGATCGTTAGCTTATCCAGCTCTCGGTAATCGATACACATACGAAACGAATAATCCTTCTTCTTAGGGAAAAGAATAGGAGTTCTACAAACTAATGAGCTCGGTCGAATAAAACATCTATCAGATAGTTCTTACAACTGCGCAAATAATTCCTTCAGCTCAGATGATGCTAATTGATATGGCTCATGTGCCACAGTTGCAGCACCAGAAATTAGATCAATTTGGAATTCTATTTGCCTTGGAGGCGGAAGCCTTGGCAAATCTTCCAGAAACACTTCAGGATAGTCACGAATGACTAAAATATCTCTACTCACTTTCCTTACAATTCTTTCTACGATACCTAAGCCATGAATAATCCACAACCTTTTTCGATATACTTACGAGCTCTAATGCACGAAAAGAATTTTCAATTTGGAATTATTTTACCCTTCAGTAACCTCATCAGCCTTGCCTTGAATTATGTGTCCCACGAGCAAATAAGCCATACAGAAAGCTTCGCAAATAGCAATTGGCTTAGAAGAAGTCACATCACCGCATTTATTCTTAGTCAGCCGTGAATATACTGCTTGACCTTGACGGTTCGGGTTCCACAATTCTTGGACATAAAGGAGTCAACTTGTGGAAACACTTGATATATCTACCAATGTTAGTTCCCTTCAGTCTTAGATTGTACAACACTTGCTCCATACTTGGAAGTGCTTCAAGGACAAGCTCCTCAGTTAACCGTTTCCTCACCTTAGTCTATGATGTCCCATAAGTAACGATACCTATGGAAGCAAGTCTGCCATTCCACCAAATTAATGCACGACCTTGGAGAGTAGCGATTTCAAACTGCACCTTATCCTCCTGATTAGGGTCACTGATTCGAAAGACTAACGCCAGCTTCTCAACAACTGACACAATCCTCCATCATCTTTAGTCCCCTAAGAGTCTACGGTTTGCAATTAACGAATGAAGTGTAGTTATAGCTTCTAACTTCGAGCACATTTGTTTCATCCGTACCACGAACATTATCGGCTCCAGCTTCAGCTCCACCGATTCCAGTTCCACCAGTTTTAGCTTCAGCTCCAGTTCCGGATCCATCCTTCATGTTGGCCATGAATTCAACTAAAGATACAGTAACTTATTCACTAATAACTTGGCGCATTCGTGCTTCAGTCATAGCTTTCATTGACTGCATGAGTCTTGTGTAACACAAATCAAATCATAATGAGTATTCATTCAATGATTGTGTTATACCACATGAATTTAGATGGGAAAGGCAAAGAAAGATAATAATAGAACGATGTAGAATTAGGAATCCAAAGATAGTCATTCCATTAATCACAAACTAGTACAAGTCGTATTGTCAACATTATGGATAATCATCGTCTAATGCCATATAAGTTAAAAGAGTAGTCCTACTAACTGTTGTCACAGTTTAATTAGGGATTAATGAGAAGATACTATAATTGATAAACTAATCCACAAGAGTTACTAGGTAATTCACATGGCTAAGAAGGCTCCTCGGTCCTACAAGAAGAAGATTTCTTTAGTGTTTTTCAGAGACGCTTGATATCCACCTCAATTGGCGGTTTTGGAAAAGCCCCAATACAATCATTTCACGATCAAAGAATTAGAGGAACAAAATCAAAGAATGAATCGACCAAACAAATTATGAGTCAATAAGAGTTTAATCACGCAGATGCTATATGCTTAAGCCCACACGTTTATGAATCATTATTTTCATGGATTGATCAAGTCCTTCTAGATAAGATTCAGAAATTTGTAGTTCAACAATTTATAATTTCTTTGTTCAAATAAATGGCCAATTTATTTCAACGATTATAAATCACTTTATTCAAGCATCGCCAGCTCAACGTAAAATATCAAGATCGAAACAAATGAGAAACTGATTTAAAAGAAAATGATCAGTGATATGGTATGGAATCTTGGTTGGCATGTGAATACCATACAAATCAATCTCAATTCCTAACAATCAATAGTACCATCTCGGACAAATTTGTTTTTATCAAAACAGTATAATGTCGAAGATTAATGAAAATGCAAATTAAATTTGCTAAACGAAATGAACGAATCGATAAATCAAGAATAAGAATCAAGGAAATCAAAATCCTTGTAACGAAAAGAATATCAGCAGAATATTAACCGTTTCGTTAGGATCATGTATATCCACAACTTAGTTAATATCGAGAATAACAGGATTCATTTCAGGAATAGCTTCAGTGCTAGCATTAAAAATGTCACACCCCACCATGGCGGAACATGGGGCGCGACGTATGGATATCATCACAACATGGCGTGTCTATAGAGATAACTATATGAAATAAGAAATGTCGTAAAAATGGTGACACGAAGGTCATGACAATATCTCAACAATGCAGGAGTCTAGGTAAGTAGGTAACAGTCCTACCTCTTACCCAAGACAATCAAATATCACAAACAAAACAAACATATAGGTGCCAACAATATCACTTATTAAAAGAACAATCAAATAAAACTAAGAAGGAAACGGGGATTCTCCTTCTATATGCAATCCTATGCTTCTCCCATCCTAGCCACTTATTTTCTCATGCTTAACCATAGTATCACCTGAAAGAGACACTAAAACACGTCAACATAAAGTTGGTGAGAGTCATAGGTTTAGACTCCAACGCTAAATCAGTTACAAGCTGTGAATAACAATCATCAACAAAAGAACATATGGACAATGTGTTAAAATTATGTATTAACAACTATCAATCAAGACCAATCATACCAAACCAATCCAAGGCTCCTACCTTGCCAAACAACATCATGGTACCTTAGATGATCACCCTATGTACCTATCCCAAGGCCACTACCTTGGCAAACCACAAGGCCACTACCTTGTCAAACCACAATAACTGAGACGGCACGTGTCCCCCGATCCAAATCATACATAAACAAAAATCACATAGCAGTTAATCACATAATGTACACACAAGTCCATCACAAACCATAAAAACATTCACAGCAACAATTTAGAAATAACTCAACACAGTGTCTCTTCCATCCCATCTGGAAGTCAAAATCATTATTAAACATGAGACTATGAAACTCACCTGATAGCTCCTTCACACGTCCTTGCACTAGCAACAAGCTAACAAACCAAAAACACGAAATCAATAAACGAACCAATCACTAAGATGGCTCATTAACCTATGATGGACATCTAGCATATTCTCACATATATATCTCATTAATAAGTTCTAATTACCCCAATACCCTTCCTTAACAAGTAATTAACTTGGTTAAGTTTAATAACTAACCCGTTCGTATTTTACCCAAAACAGTCCCAGTTTAAGGTCTCAAAACTTTAGGTCAAATGCCCACTTAAACCTACCCATGGTTTCTGTAAAAGGAATATTCATACCCTTACATATGTTGGCTAACACCTCCCACTTTCCCTAACCTTAAAGCTACTGTTAAGGCCCCGATATATATATATATATCTACTTTTGTCATTCCAGATTTCCTGATTTTAAACGTACTAAAAGTTTGTTACCATTAAGGGGTCTTACCATAAACCAACACCTTAGACCAAGTGCAGATATTAACTAAAATATATAAACCGTCTCTCACGTCCGTGAGAAGATCCCAATGCAACCCTAAGTGCCCCAAACAACCCAAAACTTAAAAAGAAAACAGGCTGAATTCAAAACTGTTTTGACCTCCGACTGTTGTAACCTGTTTCTGACCCACTTCCCGAACTCCAATTTAGTTCTCGTTTCTTGCATTGGAAATCCACTTCAAATATCTTTCCAGGGGTACTTGGATCGTAAAATAAGAGTTTATAGAACTCCCGATATGATCAAAACAATTGACTCAAAATCTGCCCAGTTTTTAAAAACGGGTTTAAACAAATTGAACTAATTAATTACCCATAACCCCATCTAATACAAGCCCTAGATTATATGATCATCATATTATGATTATAACATCATTAATTTACTGATTTTATATAAACCCTAACCCTAATCCATCATAAGAATGATTAAGAAATCATTAAAACAATTAAATTAAAAAGGGATTAAAGACTTTACCTTCGAATTATGAAAACCCCAAAAAAAAATATGAAGAACCCTAATTTTTGTGAAACCCACGAATTTAATTTGTCTCCAGGGGATAGATAATGAATTTTGGTTGTGTACAAAATAATATATAGGGTATGGGTGAATCCTAGTCCAACCCAAAGCCCACTTTTCTTTTTTTTTCCTTTTTTTCCTTTTTTTTTCTCTTCTAAACCGACCCAAACACCCCTAATTTCGTTTTTTCCTTTATTTTTTTTCTTTTTATTGTTAATTAATACCTTATTAATATTACCTTAATTTACCTTAATTTATTACAGTTCCTAAAGCTTCCAAAACCCGAAAACCGTAAAACTAGTCAATTTTACGCGTTTTATCGTAAAAGACGTAAAATATACACTTTTAAAAAAAATCTCAAATTTTTAAATAAACTTTATAACTATGTCCTAAATGACTTAAAACCATCCCGAAAAATATTCATATGGCTAATTACCTTATCCGAGACCTCTAAATGCTAAACCGTAAATCCTAAAAAAAAAATACACTATTACTATAATACTTATATGTATACGTAACCACCAAAATATCACCATTTCATTTCATAGTCACTAATTGTGATCTCATGAACATGAATTAACCGTTTCTCGATTTACTTATGAGTACTCTATACTCATAAACGATAATCACACCAACCTCATTCACACAAAGTAAACACGTAAGCACAAAAATCAAGTAGTCACACATAAAATAACCTAAAAGTAAGACCAAGTGACGAACCTCAAAACCACGGTTGTCACATCACTCCCTCCTAATAGAAATCTCGTCCCGAGATTTACTCCTTAGGATCAACACACAAACAACAAATTACACGAGGATACTTGTTCTAAATGAACTCCCCTCATTTCCACGTGAACTTTAGTTCAAGTTTCAAGATACCACATATACAAACCAAAAATAATTAAACCCATTGCCAAACTCTTGACCTCACAGTCAATAAATCTCGCAAATGACTCTTCGATAAAACAAAGACTCTTATTAGCACAAAACCCGAATAACCGGACATGCAAATATGCATCCTCAAACAACATTTACCAATCCCAATACATGAAATGTATCATGTATACAACTCATTTCCCCCAGGTAATTCTATGCGCATAAGCTAATGGTCCGATATTTCCAAAGATCTTATATGGACCTACAAAACTCTACATCAACTCTTCTATTTTACCAAAACATACCACCCGTTACTATGGGTGAAACTTCATACATAACTCTGTCACTAACTCTAGTGGTTTCCTCCTTTATTCCCTACATCCTCATTAATAGGGAACATGCCCCTCTCACCGGTGACTCTCTCCTTGTAGGAGACTTCTTGCTGATGTAACACGTTCTCTAACTATCTCCAAAACTCACGCCAATGCTCTAGGCGTCTTTCTCAATTACCCCTATAATATACTCATACCAACCATTAGTCTATCAACGGTATACTACGCTTGCTTTCCCTCGTTTCTTCCCTTGCCATAATCCTTCATAAGGCATTCCATACATATTAGGCTAACTTTTACACAAAACTTCCTATCCCATCGCATCTGTACGCAATCCTTACAATTTCTCGACTATGTGACTTCTCATCCCTCTTGAAATATGTGATGAATTAGGCAGTCTATCGACTATCACCCTACTCTCATCGTACTTATTCCTCCACCCAATTATGCATCCCTTTCACCAACTTCGTCCTTACATCGCCCTTTCTAAGCTACTCCTATCTATGTAGGAAGTATAGTCTACGTCTCTTTTCTCCATATGATTATCCAAGCCACGCAACATACGTGTTGACGTATTCTCTGCTTTAGACAACTCAACTCGTGCAACCTACATCCTTCATCCAAACCACCCTATTACGTCATCCATATAGTTCAAGTTCCTCTCAGCTTCACTTCATTCTTCTTATTCCATGTCTCATCAACCATGCTTGCCTTTCCCAGATGGTACTTGGCCTTGCAATTTTCTTTCATCACTTAACTCCACCCATCACCTTTGCCAAATGTTCAATCAAGATGACTGAATATGTGTTGGAGACGTTATGATCCGTATAGATCATTCTCCACGTCTCATATACCAAATGCCTCTAGCATTCTAGGCAGATATAACAGTCTAGCTCCACTAACTAAGTCTATCAAGTTCTTCCAAATCTTCAGTTCCTGCAACGTATAAGCGATCGCCTTTCTTTTTCGTCCTCGTACGCGTCCAAATCCCTGCTCCACGTATTGTCATGCTTCGCGAATTCATCCAGTCCTTCCGATAATGCCAAGATCTGCTCATCATCCAATCCATCTCTTCAGCCTCCAAAATGCTTCCTCGTCCTTCTTCACTTCGCCCCTTGCTGGTTCCACGATATGCCATCATCTCTGACTACTAGTCCTAGCCAACTAAATCCTAAAACTCACACTTGAAAATATCACGTTTCATTCCCTTTACTAACAACTCCAAAACCAACAAATAATTCGCCTCATCCTCCTTCTAAGATTTGAGTAGATCAAGATGTCGTCGATGCTCCCGATGACAACTCGTTTATATACGTTCATGCACACTCGGTTCATTGACTCCATGAAAACTGCTAGTGCCTTGGCGAAGCCAAATGCATAACCGTAAACCCAAAGCGTTCATACAACATCCTTAGCAATTTCAACTATGTCCTCCTCACACCCTCTCTTAGCGGCAATACGAATAAATTCCTTGCAATTTCTAACAGCTCTTGTTCTTAATTCACTCCATCAACGATTTGCCTTGGAAGACACTAACTACAACTCATCTCACTATTCCTACTTGCTCTATTCATGTTCTACCTCAACGCTCCTAAACCATACAAAACCAAAACTACATCCTGAATACACCAGATACGATCGACGATGTAAACCCACGGATAACTAACGACATTTCACGTGCACCAATTAAAACAAATCAAAAACCATGAGACTCCAAAGAAAACTCAAACCCAAAACATGTATCAATTCCAAATGACCCATGACAACGAAAAATAATCCAAGAAACACCCAATGGTAACCAAACATATTACGCCCCGCGACATATTATTTAAACCGTGCAAAAGATCGACTTTTCCAAAAGAATTTATATCTTCTTTTTTATTATTACCTCCCACATCTATGTGACTCAAACAATCTACAAATAACCTTCTAGACGATCTCAAAACTCAACTCAAAGACTAGGTATCCCGTGCATCCAAAATCATAAAAAAAATAAACTACTATTCAAACTCAACCTTTAACCCGACACTTGTACAATAATTTCGGCCAAGATACTGACCTCCCATGACTATACATTCTGAATATTTGAAAAGTACGTTCCGAGTACATAATTTTTGGCTTTTGAATCACCTAAAAAGCTTTAAAAACGAACAAGTTACGACCAAAACAATTTTAGGCTAGTTGTTTTAAAAACTAAAGAATAGACTTCGTGATCAATGCAATCCTTTTCAAGGAAAGATATAATTGTATGTGAAATATTCATAAACTCCTTTTAACCTTGTATTAATAACTATAAATGACATGAATCGGTTAAATCCAATTATATAAACTATGTAAGTAGAAAGAAATTTTACTTCGCTTTATTTTAAAGAAAGTCTTTTAGAATTTGAAATAAATAAGTGTTGATAAAAAAAAAACTTATGTTACATCTTGTTTCAAACATGACTCCAACACCTTACCCTTATTTTACCGAATACAACCAACTATCTACCTCTATAGTAGATTTCCAAGTCCCCCCCTTTTTCCATATACCAACCAAAAGAAATGTAAGAATCAACCCAAAAGATTTCATTATCCCAAAAGAAATTTCCATTTATTTCAACGGACTTAAAACCCAGAACAACATTTTAAAATGTACACGTGAAATATGAACTCAAAGAATACGCTACAAGACACAGTTCAAAAAATTCGAAACGTTGTTGAAACTCCATCAACTCCAGCACCATAAAACACGAACAAACACAAGGTACGTTCAAGTTATAATAACTAGTGAACGACCATATACCATAACTTAACACATAGTAGTATATATACATTCGCATATATATACCTATTAAACCACCCAAAACATACTCGTTACTATACATATCAGATCAACCAATCGCGTCATACACTCGTTTTTCCATACGAGTAATCACCTTCTCACCGTGCCACAACAAGGCAATAAGCCCACCTCGAAAACCAAACCATATCGTGTGACCCCATAATCACACAACACAACTATAACCCAAAACATATAACACAAAAGAACAATAGCCGTATCATAGGCAGCCATTACATAAACCCATATATTATACGTATACCCAAATTCTACATCTCATCATATACAAGCATGTACTAACCCTCTTTCATACAATCATACTTGAGAACCCATTGAAGTTGTGGTACTTGTATAACTATGTTGGCAACCATAGTTATACAATTACCCTTTCCCCAATGCACTCCCTCCTATGATGACACTTATAAGAATCAATACAACATATAACACATAAACCCATATACTCACATAAGCTCATAACCACATAACCAATAAGGTCCAAAACTCCAACTATAAAAATAACATAATAAAACTCTTGGAATACCGAAATCCATAGTCTAGCTAAAACAGCCTAGACTAAATCCAAAACAAAAATATAATCAGTTATAAGTCATGTCGCCCGTAAGAGTGGAAAACAGCTTAAAACCCTTCCTATCCACCTACTCCTAGTAACTCGAACCACCACACGATTCTTAGGGAACATGACTTAAACATCAAAAGAAAAATAACATACCTCAGGTATGTAGAATAACTCGATAAAAGATAGAAACTACCTTGTACTAAATTATGTACTATAATGTACCATTTAAGCAAAATACAACAGTGACTAGCGTGGACGATTATGGTTCAACCCGCACTAGTCACAAACCCGAAAAGAAAATAACATGTGACTAAGTATGAACATACTACGGTTCAATTCATACTAGTCAAAACATCGCAATAAATAACATCCAAACACATCAATTAATATAAAATGCACACATACTCCTATGACGCCTATATGCAGGGACCCTTAGGCTATAGACTAGGCTACGCGACTAGGCAACCTAATTCTCTATAACCATTGTCTCTGATACCATTCTGTCACACCCCACCATGGCGGAACATGGGGTACGACGTATGGATATCATCACAACATGGCGTGTCTATAGAGATAACTATATGAAATAAGAAATGTCGTAAAAATGGTGACACAAAGGTCATGACAATATCTCAACAATGCAGGAGTCTAGGTAAGTAGGTAACAGTCCTACCTCTTACCCAAGACAATCAAATATCACAAACAAAACAAACATATAGGTGCCAACAATATCACTTATTAAAAGAACAATCAAATAAAACTAAGAAGGAAACGGGGATTCTCCTTCTATATGCAATCCTATGCTTCTCCCATCCTAGCCACTTATTTTCTCATGCTTAACCATAGTATCACCTGAAAGAGACACTAAAACACGTCAACATAAAGTTGGTGAGAGTCATAGGTTTAGACTCCAACGCTAAATCAGTTACAAGCTGTGAATAACAATCATCAACAAAAGAACATATGGACAATGTGTTACAATTATGTATTAACAACTATCAATCAAGACCAATCATACCAAACCAATCCAAGGCTCCTACCTTGCCAAACAACATCATGGTACCTTAGATGATCACCCTATGTACCTATCCCAAGGCCACTACCTTGGCAAACCACAAGGCCACTACCTTGTAAAACCACAATAACTGAGACGGCACGTGTCCCCCGATCCAAATCATACATAAACAAAAATCACATAGCAGTTAATCACATAATGTACACACAAGTCCATCACAAACCATAAAAACATTCACAGCAACAATTTAGAAATAACTCAACACAGTGTCTCTTCCATCCTATCTGGAAGTCAAAATCAATATTAAACATGAGACTATGAAACTCACCTGATAGCTCCTTCACACGTCCTTGCACTAGCAACAAGCTAACAAACCAAAAACACGAAATCAATAAACGAACCAATCACTAAGATGGCTCATTAACCTATGATGGACATCTAGCATATTCTCACATATATACCTCATTAATAAGTTCTAATTACCCCAATACCCTTCCTTAACAAGTCCTTAACTTGGTTAAGTTTAATAACTTACCCGTTCGTATTTTACCCAAAACAGTCCCAGTTTAAGGTCTCAAAACTTTAGGTCAAACGCCCACTTAAACCTACCCATGGTTTCTGTAAAAGGAATATTCATACCCTTACATATGTTGGCTAACACCTCCCACTTTCCCTAACCTTAAAGCTACTGTTAAGGCCCCGATATATATATATATATATCTACTTTTGTCATTCCAGATTTCCTGATTTTAAACGTACTAAAAGTTTGTTACCATTAAGGGGTCTTACCATAAACCAACACCTTAGCCCAAGTGCAGATATTAACTAAAATATATAAACCGTCTCTCACGTTCGTGAGAAGATCCCAATGCAACCCTAAGTGCCCCGAACAACCCAAAACTTAAAAAGAAAACAGGCTGAATTCAAAACTGTTTTGACCTCCGACTGTTGTAACCTGTTTCTGACCCACTTACCGAACTCCAATTTAGTTCTCGTTTCTTGCATTGGAAATCCACTTCAAATATCTTTCCAGGGGTACTTGGATCGTAAAATAAGAGTTTATAGAACTCCCGATATGATCAAAACAATTGACTCAAAATCTGCCCAGTTTTTAAAAACGGGTTTAAACAAATTGAACTAATTAATTACCCATAACCCCATCTAATACAAGCCCTAGATTATATGATCATCATATTATGATTATAACATCATTAATTTACTGATTTTATATAAACCCTAACCCTAATCCATCATAAGAATGATTAAGAAATCATTAAAACAATTAAATTAAAAAGGGATTAAAGACTTTACCTTCAATTTATGAAAACCCCCAAAAAAAAATATGAAGAACCCTAATTTTTGTGAAACCCACGAATTTAATTTGTCTCCAGGGGATAGATAATGAATTTTGGTTGTGTACAAAATAATATATAGGGTATGGGTGAATCCTAGTCCAACCCAAAGCCCACTTTCCTTTTTTTTTCCTTTTTTTCCTTTTTTTCTCTTCTAAACCGACCCAAACACCCCTAATTTCGTTTTTTTCCTTTATTTTTTTTCTTTTTATTGTTAATTAATACCTTATTAATATTACCTTAATTTACCTTAATTTATTACAGCTCCTAAAGCTTCCAAAACCCGAAAACCGTAAAACTAGTCAATTTTACGCGTTTTATCGTAAAAGACGTAAAATATACACTTTTAAAAAAAATCTCAAATTTTTAAATAAACTTTATAACTATGTCCTAAATGACTTAAAACCATCCCGAAAAATATTCATATGGCTAATTACCTTATCCGAGACCTCTAAATGCTAAACCGTAAATCCTAAAAAAAAATACACTATTACTATAATACTTATACGTATACGTAACCACCAAAATATCACCATTTCATTTCATAGTCACTAATTGTGATCTCATGAACATGAATTAACCGTTTCTCGATTTACTTATGAGTACTCTATACTCATAAACGATAATCACACCAACCTCGTTCACACAAAGTAAACACGTAAGCACAAAAATCAAGTAGTCACACATAAAATAACCTAAAAGTAAGACCAAGTGACGAACCTCAAAACCACGGTTGTCACAAAAAATGACTATAGTGGCTTCGTGACAATCTACGTCGTATAAATCTCGTATAAGTATAAGATAATTAAATAAATGAAAACATACCTTGTAATTCACAAGTACAAATAATCGATAAAGATTAAAACATATATATAATCCCATATATATATATATATATATATATATATATATATATATATATATATATATATATATACTTTCATTCTCGTCCATTGGCAACTCGGAGGTTTCGCTTGCAACAGTTATAGTTAAAAGATTTCAAAAATTCATTTTTGGAAAATCTTTTCGTTCTCTAAAACTTGAGCTCTGATACAAATCTGTAACACCCCCAATTTCGGTCATAGCAGCGAAAGGGTCCTTGGGTGTTACTATCATGGTTCAATCTCATAATCATAGAAAACGGCTCAAAACGAGTCGTTTTAATAAACATCCGTTCATTTTCATTCAATAAAAGTACATTTTCATACACGGTCCCAGATAACTTCAAGTTTACAAAAGTTAGTAATTGGTAAAAATTATTTGAATGGATATAATTTATAAAAGCGGGCCAAAACATTTCAAATAAGCAAGCTTCACGAAACCGCCTTCCTCGAGTGCCTTCCCAATAGACCTGAGATAAAACATGCTAAAAAGTCAGCAAAATTTGTCAAGTGAATCTATACAGTTTAATTTAATTAAAAAGAACACAAGTATTCAAAATAACCTTCGATGGTTAATAATTTATCAAAGACAATTATGTTGTACGGACATAATTATCGTGTCATTACATAAGTCTCGTGACATTGAACGTTAACATATATTATTTCAGCCCAACACACCTATCCAAGTGCGTATATTTCTCTTATACGATGCATCTGATGTTTCATTACTAGTGCATCACAACACCACGCGAGAGCTAGTCGCGACTGGACTGGGCGTCACCCCGATAGATCTATCCATAGCATTAGCGTTACTTCGATTAACAATTCACGATTCATGGGTCTTTTAAGGCTAAACAAACATATGTAATAACTTTCATCTAAACATAAAAGTATGTTCCTTGTGTTCAGTTTTAAAACAATCATGAGTTTACCACAACTTGTAGTTGTACCTTTCAATTTCAATAAATACTTTTCAAGTATATAGGGTTCCCACAACTTCTCATTGCACCCATTAATAGGGTTTCCACAACTTCTCGTTGTACCCTTTATTTTAATAAAACAAGTATGTTATCCCCCTCGCGGGTTTTATAAAACAAGTAAACATGTTAAAAGCGAGGCTATAGACTCACCTTAGCCAATAGTGGTAATGAGACGATCGCCGACGATTAGTGATGGCCGTTTAAACACGAAAACCGCAACCTACCAAATAAGGCGCGTTCGTTAATAATCGACTTAAGTATAAATCATACTTAAATAATAAAAAAAATCAAAATTACAAAACCAAGACAATCCAGAAAAATTTAATAATACAAGTGTTATTACTATACCCTTTTATTCAACACTATTCTTTTAAACAATTGCACTCTCGATATTGACCCGTCATAAGACGCCAAGTCAAGGCACGTCAACTTATCATTTTACTTCCCTCTGACTAGTAGCTAAGTCATTTATATAATGACTTAACACTTGAGTAAATCACCATGTCCAATGGCGAATACTCAACTCACGCCACATAATTATTAAACTACGTGTCCAAAACCAATCAGCATGTACACTCCAAATGTACACACCAATCTACCCTATCTACACTTGTCCGATTTCGATGAAACTTGGTGACAAACTCACATATAATATGAATAAGACTCAGTTTAAGTTTCATTAAAAAATATTACTTCTAAGACCTTCTGCCCAACACACCTTCGTGTTATAAAAACCGGACAGTTTTACGTCTTTTACTTGTAAAACCATTTTAACATATCTAAACAACTCCATTTATAAAACCGACACTCGGGTTTGAAAATAGACTCATGACCTGAGGTTTAGAAACTTACGTCAGTACTTGAACATTTTTAT